>VXBR01012077.1:359855-374411 GCA_013400215.1 Cisticola juncidis | reverse complement strand
GCCGCGCTCCCGCCGCGGGACCCCCGCGCCGCCGCCCGCCTCACCCTGCCCTTCTTGCGCTTTATTCTCACTTTTTATTTTGGAGAAACTCGGAGAAACTATACTGTTTTAACCTACTCTTTCTACCACAGACACCCTGGGTCATGGACCTGTTCAAATTTCATCCATACCCCTCTTTTTCCTGTGATCCCCGATGCTGCACAAAAGACCTCATCACCTCAGCTAACATATAGTGCTTTATAGCTCTCTTGTGGCTTTCCTGACCTGGCATCCTTAGCTCTCCACACAGCCAGCTTCATCCAGGTGTTTAATTATCAGTTATCTCCTTCACTGCGCAAACTATTTCTACTTTTGCCATGACAATAGTCACCTGAGAATTTTACTTACTTCAGCAAGTCATAGGATAAAGGCGTATTCATCACCGAATGCACTGGCACAACTATTACACTTAATGGTACGGATTTTTTCTTCTTTACTTTTGTTTCTTAGTTTGAACTATTATACTAATACAGCTTTGTACAATATGCCCGTTCTACTAACAGCAGAACTTGTGTTGACATAGCTTATCTCCTTCCTAAAACAAGTTAATGTTAACTTCTGCATATTAAATTTTAGACTGATATATGTATATCCTCCACAGGAAAGTTCTATCAATTAACTTTACTGCTTCTTGCTGTAGTCAAGAGCCAGGTCTGCATAAAAAGATATGCTGTTCTCAGCCGTAGTCTTGGCATGAACTCAAATGCAATGTTATTCAGAAAACAAAACATAAAATGGAATGTAAACACCTGTATAAGTGAGAAATTCTGTGTTTCTCTGCATATATATCTTAGACTGTAACATATACTTAATATATTAATGTAAAAGTAACTAGTTAGTATATATTAATCTAGTTCAGGTGAATGTATGTATATAAAAATGTCTTTCTCAAAACCTTTATTATTTTTACATTTTCCTGTCAACTGATGTATATACCATTAGGTTCCAGAAGCACCCATTATGTAAGTAACTTATGCAAGTAATGTCAATAATTGTTGACACACCTAATACCCAGCAACATTTCCTGTTGAAGAAAAGCAAGTACTCTCACTTGGAAAGAAAAGTTTCAAATAATATAACTAAAAGCTGCAAATTTTGAGACAGAATTGAGGTTGTTAATATTAAGTGAATTCTGTGATTTCTTTTAATTCAGAAGTAAGGAGTTTTTCCCTAGTAAAAATCCATTCAAATCACTTTGCTGAGACTTGCACGGACAGATAACAGCAGCATCCAATAATAATGGAGGAAAAAATCTACACGGCTGAAGACTACTCTGTGTGATGTTACCAAAAGTTATCCATAGCTCTGCTTCCACCTCTTCTTTAATCTGGTAAGAATAATTCACTTGACCATCATGTGACCATTTTAAAATTTTAAGATGTCCTTAAATTAATTATTTTATTACTTTTAAGTAATTGTAATTGCTTTCATAATGTTAGTTAATTGCATTTTGACACCTTGTTTACTTTTGGAAATATTAGGGTTTCATTTGTTTTGAATGCATCTGATAACTTAGCAGGACTGTTTCTAAGAAATCATTTCCATGTTTATAAAGAAAAGCTTATGGGAGTACATTTTCTTGGAAATAGCCAGCATGTACTAACTAGAGTAAAAATGTCTTTTCATATGATGTATATATTGTGGTTCAACCCCTAGTTCCCTGACATTTGTTGCATACTCACTGTCATGCATTGATTCACGCCATGTACTGGGAAATTGTTCTTCCAGGCAATGATCCACAGTCACTGTCTTGTGGAACAAATATAGGAACCTGATAGGATTCTGCAGCCAAGCTGTTTTCAGGATTCCTGCAGTGTTAAGCCACCACCATTTCAAATGGCTATGTGTGGAGGAAAACAGTGAAGGGTCCAGAGAAAGGACTAGAGAAAAATATGATGGTGGTGTACTGATAGTGGCAGAAAAGAAGGAGGAGGAGATCCAGTAATTCTATGCCTGGTTGGGATAGAAAGTAATTATGCTGTGACTTTAGGCTGGCAAAGGTTGCAAAGCATCTTTACAGACTGCTGTTATTCAGTAAGAAAGAAACAATACAGAAGCACATCTACATTTGGACTTTCTGCTCACTGGGATTGATAATGGTCTACCAGTATGTGCTAGAAATATTTATCACATGTACATTTCACTGTGCTGGTACTGAGAAAATACTTCCAGCACATCAGCAGTGGCTGAATGTATGTGCCTATATTTCAGACTGAAAGTTTGGTTTTGAAATAGAAAAAAAATTATTTTTCTCAAACTTCTGCAAAGCCTCATGGATTGCTACAGAAAGTTCACAGATATTATTATAGAATGATATACTGAGTGGTATAGATAATGAGTGGTAAATAACTGGGTTTTTAGAAATTCAGCCTTATTTACTGAAACAGAAATAAGAATTGCTCTGCAGACTGCAATGGAGGTTATTGATGTGTCCATCCTTTTCTCACTCCTGGACATCCAAACATCATTCTGCTTCTCTGACTAATGATGCCTTTTACTCAGCAAATGCACTGGAGAAAGGAAATGCATGACTGTTCTAACTAACTGTAGAATAATAATGAAGGGCTTTCTTGGGAAATTAAGGCCTTACAAACAATCTGATTGATACTTGCTGCAAGTGGCAAATGTTCACTAGATCTTGTTGGAAATCCATGAGAGGAGAAGGAGATCTCCATGCTGCTTGGGGAAACAGGATGAGTGAATTGTCCTGCTCTTTCTTAAATGAGAAAATAGACTGGTGACGAAATGAATGCATGATAGCCAAAGATATGAGAGAGATGTATCTTTGTTATGTTTTTGAAAATGGGGATTAGAATCTCAGTGGGATGCTTCAGCCAATTTTTTTCATTATAACCTTATTTATTCGGCATAATTCTGGCACATCATACATTATCTGCTAAGTGCACCCATCTTTGCAAATGAAAGTAGAAATCACTCCTGGTTTTGGCAAGAGTGTAATGGGGACCTCCAGGAAGCTCCCACTATTTGTTAACCTCAGAGTGCACTTGAATATTCTTCAGAGGATTGTGTTTTTTTCACAATTTACAGCAACTCTTCCTGTGTGGTTTTTTCCCTTGTCCCAAACTCCTCTGAATCTAGACACTCAAGTCCAAGTTAACACAGGTTGTCACAAACATCCTTCCAGCTCTTCTTTTGCTTCTGGCTCCTGTACTGAAATCCATTCACAGAATCTTTGAACTTCTCTTTCCTATCCTCCTTTTCCTTTTTGATGTATATTTTATTCATTAAGCAATCTGTAAGGCTACAGTTCCTCATCATAATGGGGCCTTTGTTGTCAGAGATAAATTGAAATTATTTGTTATTTCTGCATTGAACTCGGTCAATGGTCATAGGTTTCATTTTTTTAAGCAATTTTGGAATATCATTCACATCTGTTTTGCCAATTTGGGCTTCCCTAGGAAGTGGTTGTTTTCAGGGAACCCCACAGTGTGTAAAAAAGTAAGAAGCCTCTCTCTCTACATCTCTTTTCGGTAGAAATGCTGTGCTGGTCTTGGAATGGGAAGGAGGGAAGAAGATTCTGGGCAAATGAGAGAGATAGTATCCTGCTACTGAATAGTAACAGGACTTGAGTTTGCAGTTTTATGTACACTTCTGTAGCAATGTTACCTTGAAGTATGTTTCCACGAGCTGAGAAAAAGTCTTACAGCAAAAGGCAATGGATAAATCAGAAGGATGTGCAGCACTGCATAGAAGGAGACTCAAGTATATTCAACTGCAGAAGTGAGAGAGACCATACAGATAAGAAAGGAAGAGGACTGCACTGCTTTGCTCTGTGTATAGAAATGGAGCCCAGTCTTTGCCCTAAGATCTCCTGTAACACATGCAGGTGCACTGGAAAGGAGCAGAATGTAGCGCAATTGGCCTGAATTCAAGTATTTTATATTGCTAAAGGTTTGAATACAAGTGTTTTATAATCTCAGCATTTTGAAATGTTTAATTTTGGTAATTCATCTCATAAAAAGTGAAAGGAAGCTAAAGAATGCTGAACAAACTATGAGCCAAAGTGTGTTTGCTATTGCTTTTTCTTCGTCTGCATTTGCTGTTGCAAAAAATATGCCTGCCCTGCAATCTGTATTCCTTTTAACTCATGGGATGCTGACACATTGTTTGAGGGGCAGGAAGAGCAGCAGCAAGCCCAGATGCATAGCAAGCAGTGCAAGGTGGGAAGACAAGATTGGGTTCTTGTTTGTGCAGCACCATGATGACCACAGTAGAGAAGGTGGCGCCAAACAGGTGGAAAGAGGCTCATGGTTCATACAGCTCATTTTCCCCTGCCAGTGATGGCATCTGGATATCACCTGGCTTTCAGTTACAGAGCTGTGACATAATGTAGGATGTGATAGGAATACTTCTCTCAGCAGCATTTTCAGTCTAACCACCTTTCTGGTTTTCAAACAGCTTTTTTGTAACCTCAGTCTTTGCATTTCAGTTCAGTGGTTTGAAAAAAATATTAGCTCTATACTCCATATTTGAAGTGACATAATTTGATAGCTGTGGTAAGCCACCTGGGTCCATTACAATAGAGGGGTTCAGCAGTTGACTTCCCATGGATAAATCTTTTACAGTTTATTCTATTCTGGCCTGTTAGAAGTCCTGGAGGTCCTGTTCACATCCCTTCAGTTCCTGTAGAAAAGCCACCATTATTTTGCTTTAGGGCAGCACTGGTCCATTTCTCAGGAATGTCCCTCCCTTGCATTCAGTTCAATCAACAGTCATAAATAGTAATATTTGAGGCAGTGTCATAAAGTTGGAGCTGGATATGCTGATACACATAACCCATGAGACAATATTGGGGAGGCAAAGTGGTGGTGCTCAAAAAAAAAAAAAAAGTGTGCATCTGGAGGAGAACACACACATACTGGAATTGCAATGGAAGCCATCAGCCTTCAGCAAGAGAGTTAACATATTTGATCCAGAGGATCTTTTAACAGAAGAGGGCACTCAGGGGCCAGACAGCAAATAAACCTTATCACTTTATACAATGAGGGAAAATTATTTAAAAATGGGCAGAATCCTCTCATAAACTGGATGCAGCTCATAGCTGAGGGCTGGTGGGCCTGGGTTTCATTCATACAAAAGAGAAAGTCCAGCCACTTTAAAACAATCATTACAAATATGCTCAACCCAACTCATCTGAAATATTTGAAGTAACATGCCTGTGTAGACAGGACTTCATTATGTTACTTATTATTGTTTTCAGGGAGTTGTCACCTGCTCTTTAAAGCAAAACATACATTATGAGACAGAACACTTGCTCATTATTGTCATATTCCTTAATTGCCGTCTATAGTGCATTCAAAGGAATGTATTTTTCCTCTTCTGCCCTTCTCTGCCTTCATTCAACAGCACTCAGCATTTTCCACAGAGCTCAAAATTGCTCACATTCTTATAAAAATGCCTCAGCCGTATTGGGATTTGCTGAGATGAAATAAAAAGTGCATGACTTGAGAAAATGCAGTACTTTATCCTGCATATTGATTCCATGGCTGCTGTATAAATAGGAACTGTCCGTTACAAGAACTTCCACTGACTTTTTCTTGTGTTGGAACTCATGTTCTGCATAAGCCAGGTATGACAGGAGCTCACCTGTCAAGAACGTGTGACAAGTTGCATTAAAGCATGAATTTTGACACTTGTAAATATATTGCACCAGTCAAGCTCCAGCTGCAACCTTGCAATTTTCCAGACAGATATATTTCCTTTTGCCAAAAGGAATGTGAGCTACTACAGTTAATTTTATGCTATATAAATAATGCTGATAGAGAGACAAGCCTGAGATTAGATGTGTTAGATAGGTAAAATACTAGATAAAGTAGGAAAGTCAAAGCATTTATGAATCAGAAATATGAATACATTCCTTCAGGAACTGCAGGAAACCAGCTGTAATGATGACAAATGAGAGAGCCCAGAATAACTAAATCAGTTTTGCATATAGGCAGCACTGTAACTGAGACTCTGTATGACATAGGTCTGCTTGTTGTACAGAGAAATTTGGCTCTTATATTCTGATAGAGAACATTTCCACTTCTCAGCCTGTGCTTGACATGCCAACAGAGGGAAGATTGTGCTGTGTGCCTTGTGCTGCTCTGCCCTCTTTCCCCTTCTGCTCCATCTTTCTTCTGGCACTCTGCACCATGACAGGACCAGGCCAAGAGCCACTATTGGTTGGGAACATATCCAGAGGGAGCAGAGACCAAGCTGATATCCTGACCATATTGTATAGATTAATCAAGATACCTAAAGCATGGTAGATAGTTCTCTATTTTAATACTTTTTTTTTTTATTCTTCCATATGAATTTTAAAACTGTACTATGTTTTCCTTGGCAACTTTTTATAATCATTGGTACATCAGTGTATGAATATCAGAATTTCTTGCTAACAGGCCTGACATGGAATTAAAACCCTGGGTAGACCCAGTTTGTTTTGCTCCTAATAATCCAGCATTTTAAGGGATTTTAAGGAATGATAAATTGCCTATTATTAAATAGGTTATATTAAACTGTAGTCAGTCAACCTCTGCTAAATGCCATATTTTGCTAAAGAAAATAAATTAATTGCTGATTTTTATTTTAACTACTTTCATTTTGTTTTCTTGTGTTTACTTTCCTTTTGTTGCTACCATACTTGGGAACCCAAAATTAATTTTTGCATGGAAGGCTTTAGAACAGATGTGCCCCAAACATTCCCACTGATAGTGTATTATGTCATGCTTGCCTGAAGTATTTATAATTTTTTTTATGCAAACTTATATGTTGGACCTCAAAATGTACTGTGCAGTTGTCAGATTGTCATGGGAAGAAGGTAGGATATGCTCAATGTTTTGTATAGTTTTAGTCCATGCCTAGCAGTATTTCTCCTGACCAGTGCACAAACCAGTGTAATGTATAAAAGCCACAAAATCTGAAACTTTTAGGTGTTTATATTTGCATGGGATCTCACGAAAATAGCCTGATTTCCAAAACAACTGAGCATTTGCAACTTCTCCTGAGGCCAAAGAAAATTCACTTATCTGAAAGACAGTTCCATTCTGCAAATTTCCACACAGGATTTCTGTGTTGAATATTAGACCTACATGGTGGAAAACACTATGTACAATATTATGAGTTTTAAGATTAGGTGGGTAGCCAGCTGCTTCCCATTTGTGTAAAAAGATGGCCAAAATCAGGGACAAGAGAGAAGTGAGTCGCTGGTTGCTTGTTTCTTTACTCCTCCTCTTTGCAGATAGGAACCCAGATACTGGACTTCCTTCCTTCTGGGTAATATATACCTTTCCTCATTCCTCTAAGCAGCATATACTTTGACTCATCTCAGGCTTACTTCAAAGACATAGAAATCAGAGAGAACACTCTCAGACCTTTCCTACTAGAGTGAAGTCATACATTCGTACCTCTGGACAGAGTTGTCTCAGCTGAGATCTTAGTAAACACAAGGGAGTTAATTTTTCATTATCAAGATCTCATTAAAATTCAAGTTTATTTAAATGTAATAATTTAAGTGAAAATGCCACTATGGATTTTATTTAAAAATATTTAAAAAGGTAAAGTATCTATTTTTTGAGGTACATCTACTTTCAGGCACCAAAAAAAAAAAAAAAAAAAAGAACTCAGGTCTCAAAACATGCAAACTGCTGAAAGAATAATGGTTCTGTTGCACTCCTATAAAGAACCGGACCAGGTGGCTTAATTGAGTTTTATTAGGCATTGCTTTCTAATTGTTGACATGGCTGAACCATGAAAGCTGTAGAAGGTGTTTGTCTAATAGTTTGAGCAGTGTACTTCCTTAAGAATACTTAGCTCTGGTACAGCATTCACCTTTAATTGGTACCTTTCCTCTCAGATAACTGTGGAATTAAGATGATAAAGAGAGTCAAATGAGTTTTTCATGGCTCATTTTCATCTTACATAGGGTTTTAAAGTTTAGAGCATGGCATGTCCTCTTTACAGGAGGTCTGCATGTCTCAGTCTGCAGAGGGCTGACAACTGCCATGGAGCAGAGTGACAGCACAATTACCTGCAAGGTGTGCCCTACTGGGAAATGGCTGAGCTTCAGTGATTTGGTCATGTCACAGCATGTGAGAAAATGTTAGCAAAGCGGTGATTACTCCTGTCCTACCACAGCAGTCCTTGTGTCAATTGGTTCTAACAATGGCAGCCAAGCTAAAATTGAAGACCTTCTTACTAAGCTATCTATGGCTGCCTGCAGCCATGATTTGGATGAGAAAATGTGGGATGCGGGCAGAGAAGCATCATGAGAATAACCCACACAGCCCTGGGTTATACTGTAGCTGAGTGTACACTTAACTGTACTGCATTGTATTGTTCCCCTCAATTTTAAGTACCGGCAGCTAGTAACTACCTCCGTAACTTTGTCCAAGGTTGTGTTTGCACAGTATTCAAAGAGGAGGTAAGTTGCTTATAGACAGAGATTTCTAGAAATTAATTCCAGAGGGATTCTAGCTCCTCAAAAAGTTATTTTCTCATGTTATGCATGAAAGTTCGTGTGAGGCAAGACTTGAAGTTGGATCATTATTTTGTGGAGCCATGAATAGAGAGAAAAGACACAACTTTCACACAAGAAATCAGTTTATTGAGAGTACTGGGGCTATATGACTCACTGATTTATCTGAGTAGGCAAACAAACCAGAAGTGTAGCTGTGATCAGTGAAAATAAAAGCATGATTTTGTTCTTGCTGAGATCAGAAAAAAATCTACTCTATGAATTCAGATTGCCTAGGTTTGGAATATCTGTAAAGGAAAAAGGTTATAGCTGGTTAGGTTGACAGAGCTGGTAATTCACTTTCACATATGGCTCAGGCTTTCAAGAACCCTCCAAAGTAGTTAATACATAAGTTATAATTTTTTGTGAAAAGAAAGTGAATTACTGTTTGAGTCAAACACATGCTGATGTGTTTGTCAAAAAGACTTGATCAGTGAGAGAAATCATAAGAGAAATATTCTTCAACTGGTGGTCAGATTAGCCTTTTGAATGGTGGGATTTTCTCTGCCCTGTTATTTGGCAGGTTCCAGTTGGAAGTTTTCACAAAATTAAGTGTCACTAACAAGAGACTGAGAGCGTAGAATGCCAAAGACCCATCCAACAGTCATGGGAGGTAGCAGCTGTATATTAAGCTGGGAGGGAAGAATTTAGCAAGCCTCTCACAACCTGAACATGTAATCTGAACTCCTCCAGTGAAAGGGAGGCATCAGTCTTCCCTATAATGCTCTTTGGATCTTGCCTCAAAACTGACACTAGACTTTCTGAGAAGTTCTGGGAAAACATACTTTGAAACACATTTATCATCATCCAATATAAAACAAAGATACTCAAAAGGCATAATCAAATCCTCATTAAAACTATGGCCACCTAATTTTTAGGGGTTTCTCATAGCTTAGTGTCCTTGTGTAGGCATAGTCTAAATATTCCTGCAAGCAAACTTTTCCCTCTGTGTTTCAGAATGAGTCAGTACCTCAAGCTTCTTCTGGGCTGGACCTCACTATAACTACTTGTTTCTGCAGACAGACTGCTCATTAAAGAGGACTCAGAGTGATGCATAAGAGAAACAAAATTATATATTTAACAGGCAGGTGCCTAGGAATACAGTGATGCAGATAGAGCAGGAGGAGACTTTAACAGACATGTGACTTCCACTGAAATATTTTGACATCAGAACCAATTAATACAATTTCTTGTTCCAGAAATTGAATTTGTACAGTCTATATCCCTGAGATTCTTGCTCCTAAACATAGTTCTTCCTGATTCTCAGCAAACTTAAATGAAAAAAAAAGTGGACTGGAGCAGAAAGCAAATCCTTTCTTATGCTACCTATTTGGACAGAGTTTTTTTTCAAATAAGTTATCCCAGAGCATCATGAAATTATTTCAGTAACTGTTAGAAGGGCATAAGCTATAATTTGCATACATCTTTTGTGTACATGATGCTTCTTGTCTTCTGCCCAGAGAACTCCAGAGAAGTGGACAGTGCTGGGAAGATAATTAACAACAGCAACATAATTTGTGAAGCAATTTTACATTGCAGTAGAGATGGCATTGCAAGACACCCTTTTGCTGAGGCTCATTGGTTCCTATATGTCTCACTCAGTTTGTAAGTATAAAGTAATGATTTATTTCAATTTTGCTTAAATTGACTTCCTTTCTTGCATTATATCTAGTTACAGAAACCCTCTGCTTTACATTAATAGCACAGACGTTTTTGTGCAACTTTACACATCCTCAATGTTGCCCAAGTGAACTGATTACACTCTTGTAGCTTTGCACCTAATCCCCCTACCCATTCTTG
The DNA here is from genome assembly GCA_013400215.1 of Cisticola juncidis. NCBI lineage: Eukaryota > Metazoa > Chordata > Aves > Passeriformes > Cisticolidae > Cisticola > Cisticola juncidis. The sequence continues at coordinate 364,054 of VXBR01012077.1, read as the reverse complement.
GATGGGAACCCAAAAGGATGAAAGAAATATAAAAGTCAGCTTCAGACTATATACAACATGCTTTAGAAAGTGCTCAGAATTATCCCGAATTACAGGATAAAGCCTGAATAAGCAAAACTGACAACTTGAAAAACATCAACCATCCTTAAATCTGATATGTAAGTCCCCGAACAGAATGAATATCATCAAGGCAGTCGATGTGCCAAGAATTCTGTTTACTGTATCAGATATCTCCACTTTGCTTATGCTTTGTTTTTCCAGCATTTCCTTGGCTGTAGGTTTCTGCACCTCATGTTGTCAATTACTAGCAGCAACATCGTTACTCTAATGGGATCACCTTCTGGGCTAATAACTGCCTCACTGCCCTCAGTAGCTGAATGGAAAAATTATTACAAAAAAAAAAAGAAACGGTATTCTTCATTCCAGAACAGAGAAAAAAGAGAAACAATAGATAGCTTTAAGGGCCCCAAAGCAGGAATTAGGGAAAAAATAACTCAAATACATCACACAGCCAAGAACAGTATTTTCATTTTACCTCTGAAGCCTGGACAAGGATCATAAAGACCCAACCGACAAACAAGATATTGATTATCAAGGCATTCATTTCTGGTCAGATGCCTGTAGTCATTTAATTGTCCTCACTTACACAGGAAAAGCAGCGCTTGCTGTTGTTATTCTCCCCTTGCTCCATACCAAGGAAGGTGTTCATATAATTTTGAAGACATTTAGCTCATTGTTGCTTTCGACTATATAAACCACTTACACAAGCAGTGACAACCTCACACAGTTTCTTCCATGAGCTTAGATACTATGTTGACACTAGAAATGTCAAGGATGGAAGACAGAGAAATTACAAAGTTATTGCCTTGAGAAATGCTGCATAGAAAGGTCTGAGACTCTTTTATAAGATTTGATGGCAAGCTAACTACCTCCATGTATAAAGCAGACTTTTCACAGCAAAGACAGGATTATAGCTAGCTAAGAAGTTTCTAGGATAAGACAATTCAGGATTTTTTACTCCACCAACCCAACATAACACAAAAATATATTCTTTTTCCTCTGTTCAGATGATGGGGCCAGGCTGAAGATCCATTCAATTGGCATTCCAGGCCTTCTGTGAGATGCTATACCCATTTTTACAAAACAGTAAGCTCAGATGCACAGAGTTAGTGTCAGTCAAAACAACAGCTCCAGGAAGTTTTATGATCTAACCAGCAGCCAGAAATGTTTTTGGCTTTTTGGGAAAGAGGCATATTTCACAATGCAAGGACTGGTCTGTTTATGTAGGTGCACTTCTACAAGGCAACTTTTTTAGTTTCAGCTGCAACTCAGAAAAGCCTTTTTTAATTTTTCTCCATTATGCAATAGAGATGCAAAGGATGTGATCATAATGACACTGAAGATTAAAGGTAGGAAATTAGGCAGGGCCCCTTAGGCATTTGAACAATACTGGGTTTTGGCTAATAATTATTCTTCCTGGTAATAATAACATGTAAAGAGAGTAAATTATATCATCGTTGCTATCTTCGTATCTTGATGTATGATTTGACTATGAATGGCTAAATACAGTACTATCAAAATTAAGAATGTTACACCTGTAATACATCACAAACCACTTAACAAAGAGTAGCTTCCCACTGTGCAGCTTATTTTAATTATTACTATGAGTTATTTCTGCCTATAGAAATTAATGTAGGTCTCTCACCACACAAGCAGAATTTGCTACCCTACAGGCAATTCGGAACCTTCTTACCCAGGAATCCAGGGGAATTAATATCCGTCCCAGGTATTTAGTGCCAGCCTACCTTTGACACTTCACAGATTTCTGTCTAGTAATTAAGGATGAAGGACATCAGTGTCCCTTCTTGAACCCATCTTTGTTGCAGAACTTGCTGAGAGCTGTTGTTGGGGAGTGGAATGAGGTATTCTTTCCCTATAGTGACTTGTCAAAAATAGACTACCAAACCAGCCAGTGATCCCAGGTAAACAATGGAAACCTAAATTAAAAGACACCAAATAAAGAAAAAATAAGCAAGAATTACTATTCATGGACTTCCCTACTTGTTAAAGCATGGATGGATGGATGCAGTTAAGCAAATAAAAATATGTGCAGAATGTATGGTATGGTGTATCTAGATGCCTTACTTCATCCATGCCATACTAGGAGCTGAACTGTGACAACTATTTTGCATTAAAATATCACATTGCTAACAGCAAAAGAATATGATAAATGCTGTGTAGCTGGAGCTAAATGTGGTATTTTTCCTTCTGAAGTTCTGCTGCCCAGTGACCTACACCTTACCATCCACTATTTCAGGCTTTTTTTTTTTCTTGTTGCTATGTGACCCTAGGTCAATTGGCAAGGAGACGAAAGATTTATCTGGAAATTTAAAATCCTAAATCTGCAGTGGTTAGAAAGGATTTTTTCCTTCAACAGAGTTCAAAGATAGTGGGTGCAATCTGGCTGTATCTGAATGCCAAAAGAAATATGTCAGCTCTTAATGCCTGGGAAAGGCTATTTTTTTTTTTTTAATCAATTATTTATTTCTCTCTTTTTTTTTAAACTTCAGGAAACACAGCTTAGAAAATCACACTGTAAGCCAAACATTTTCAGTAACTTTTGAACCTGCTGCAATTTCTGAGTCAATTGCAACCTAATCTGACCAAAGTCTAGTGGGCTCATAAACTTTATGAAAATCAGGGAATGTATAAAGGAAAAAGATCAAAATTAGAATCGCTGTGAAGGAAAGACTGAAGTAAACCTCAAGCTATCCATGACATTTGCTCTGGCCAGATGCACATGCATCTCCAAGTTTATCATGATACCTGCCTTTCAGAGTCACGGGTCTTGGGGTGGCACATGGCCAGCATAAGGGCAGAACTACGGCTTTCTCAGGGAAGGATGCACAGGAGAGGATACAGGATACAGGAATGCCCCACCCAGGTACCAAGACTGCTTTAGTTCAGCTGCTTGGGGATTAACTGCATTTATTTTCTACATTTACCTCTTGCCTGGCATTCTTCATTTCCTAGAATAAAATTAACATTCATCATTATCAGTCTAGTATGTTCATGGCTAAGACTAGGAAAAGGTAAATCACAAAGAAGTATGGGGCCTTTGAGTAAATCAAGAAATTGGGCCAATTTATTGAGAACAGAGTCATCTATTGAACTCTGGGAATTCCCCCCATTTCTCTCTCCTCCTGTGACTAAATGAAACAGTTTCTCTCTTTTCTGTCCCTTTTTTCTTACAGCTACCTTGCCAATTCACTCTCACCCCAGGATCACTGCTCTCTCTCTATTACCCCTTCTGCCATCCCACTGTAGGGGAGATCTACAGAAGCAAAGATAGTTATTTTGCCAATTTCCCATGGTTCCCATAGTTCATTGGACATGGTTTTGCAACCATGAAATACTGGTTTAATATAGTTCAGGAAGGAACTACTGGAATTAAAAATGAGTACTTTTGGTGGCATCTTTTATCCTAAATGTAACACAGGAGGGAATTTCTGTAAGGATGTTGATTATTACCGGGACAGAGAATGGTAAATTGACTTCAGACAGAGACTGCTTCTAAGATAGTGATATTTGTTCCTTAGCTCCAGAGACGTAAGTGTATAAACATGCTTTTTGTTTTCTTTTCTTCATGGCTGATGCTTTTTTTTTCTTTCTTGCAAATACTTTAAATGCAGCTTTCTTCACAGGATAACTCCTATCAGAGCTGTTTTTGATTTTTTTTCTTCCCTATACAAGATTGTAAACCTTAGTTCACATGCAAAAATTATTGTCTCTATTTTTTAGGACTTGAATCAGAAACCAGAGAAGCTGAAGTCATCCAGGTCTTTTTTCAGTTAAAAAATAAATTAAAATATTTTAATAAATGTATCTCCTAATGCCTTGGCTGAATTCAGGTGTTTAGATATATTCAATGGAAACGGCTTATAGGACAGGGCTTGGAAGGAAAGACTCACCTGAGCGTGGCATGGATAGGAAAAGGGAAAGAAAAACTGAACGGGATCGATGTGGTATTTACATCCGAGGAGCGAAGGCAGGACTGCAGCAGCCCGGCGCTCTCCCTTTCCCGCAGCCGCCTCGAGAGAGTACAAAGCCGACCGGCACAATGAACCATTAACCTGCAACTACAGCTCCCATCAGCCCGGGCGCAGGGCTGCCCCGCTGCCGCCGGAGCCGCCGGCGCG
>VXBR01012077.1:192400-359379 GCA_013400215.1 Cisticola juncidis | reverse complement strand
CGGTGTGCGGGCAGGGGCTGGGCTCCCGTGCGGCGGTGCGGGCTCGGGCAGTGCAGAGCTGCCTGGCGAGGGAGCTCCGCGGTCAGAGCGGCCGCCGTGCCTGGCTGGTCCTGGCGGGGAGTCGCGTCAGGCAGCCAAGGCCTCCTTGTTTAGCGAGGACTGGTGGTAACTCGGTGTCCACGTGGTTGCGTATCACTTCGGTATTACACTTATCTCCTAATGCTGTGTTGTGTAGGAGGCAAAAGAGAAATATATGCAGAATTTTGCCCTGCTTTCTATGTATAGTGCCATTCAGTAGAGAAAACAAAGGCCCTATCCCTCTTTAGCCTTCCTTTTGTAAGACTGAACCAGGTCAGTTCTTTCAGCCTCTCGTCCATCCTGTTCTGTGGCTCACTATTTCAGTGTCTATCTCTGAGGAGCCCAAAACTATACACAGGATGGGAGTAAAGGACTCTGAGATGCCTAAATAATCGCTTACATGCATCTGCAGGCTACCGCTGTTCATACAGCCTGGAGCCTGTAAGCAGCCTTTGCCAGGAGTGTGTGCTGCTGACTGGTGCTCAGCTTCCTGCGTGCCAGGACACTCGGGTGTTTGCAAAGCTGTTCTCCAGTAGCTCCCGTGGTCTCCAGCCTGTGCAGCGTTGAGCTTCATTAGGTTAATAGAAGAAGAATGAAGACCTTGTGAAAAACAATTGTCACTGGAATATAGGCCAAAAGGTCTGTAAATAAGGTTTTGTATATTAATAGTGACAGTTAATGGTCATTATTAATTCTAGAATTCTAGCTTATAGAACTGAAACCTCCATTCCTGTGGCAAGCAAGGAACAAATTTTACAGAGAAGATTTTTTGATCTCACGGAATGGATTGCATCCCTGTAGCCTCACAGAAAAGCAGTAATAAAGCAATACTATCCATAAAAAAATTATTGCTTAGTTGAAATGAAAATTGGAGTAGTTCAAATAAGACTATTTTATGAATTACATGGCAAAAGAGTCTACAGCCTTATAATTAAAAAGAACTAGGGGAAGAAGGAGTTTTCTACAGGAAATATGAGAGAAAATAAAAGGAGATGTTGCACTAGAACTAGTGCAGATTTTGCCTTAGGTTATAGTATATTGTTTGTGGGAAGAGGCATATCAGTTGAGTCTGTCACTTGGCAGAAGGTTCAGGCATATGAGTGTCAACTGCTACTGTTGCCAAGAGAAGCAACTCGGCCTGTCCCTTCTCGCTGTCCCTGATGGGATGGTCAGCCTTTCTAAAACTAATAATAATTGAACAGCTTAAGTGGGAAAAAGTCAGCATGGTTGCTAAAGTCTAACCTCTTCTTATCCCAAGTGCCTGTTCCTTTCTCTGCAATAATCCATCCTTGTGCCATTGCAGAGAAAACTGTGTTATAGATGTGATCCTGCTGAAAATAAACTCCTTTTTTGGATTCGATTTTGGTTAGAGAAGTTAGATCCTTAATTTGTTCTAATTCCCTGCTGTATGTGTGTTTGGGCTGTGCAAAGCAATTAGGTGGCAGAGACAAGAGCAAACAAACGGGCCAGAGAAGTAGTTGAACAGCTTTTGGCAAGCACTGTGGTTTGCTGCTGGTGTTTATTTGACTTGGTAATGTAGTAAGAGTGAAAAGACAGTTTCAAGTGGAAATAAATCTCTGAACTCGGAAGTCATGTGGGACAGCCTGTTACAACTGAGTGTGAAATTATGCATCCAGTAGAAGCTATTTCTAGGAAGGGGTAACATTGTACCAGTTAAAACACTGATGCTCAGAAAAGGCGAATTGGTCCCTTTTTTACAGGTTGCCCTGACACAACCATATTGGCACTGTTAAATGTGTTGTCTCAATTATTTGTAAATTGACATGGAACTACTCAGCATGAATGGCTTCACCATTTAAGTGTGCAGACTTCACCATTTAAGTATGGCAGTCTTTGATCTGACCTTCTAGAGGTACTTTGAAGCTTAGGAGATTTGCATTTTGATTGTTGGGAGGGATATCAATTTTAATTTGAGTAATCAAAGGAGTTTGTGCTCTCTCAACAGAGAATGTTTCTCTCTGATCAGTAAGGCAGGATTTTACACCCCTTCCAGATTACTAGCTTAGTACATACTGGTTCATCTCTGACAATTAGGAGCAATAAGGGTGATTTAAATAGCCTGTTTTTGCTTAAACTGCTTTTTGGTGTTCCCAGCTTGCTTACTCAAGTAGTAATCTTTAGAAATGGTTGAAACCATCTTTCTTTAGCCATCTGCTGTAAGACATGAGTATTGTACATTTTGATTTGATGGGTTGTTTAGCTAATAATTAAGGTAGTCCTTTTCTGGAGTGTTCTGCAGAAGTGGTAGTCACAGTCCTGGAGGGACTTAAAAGACATGTACATGTGGCACCTGGGGACATGGTTTAGTGGAGGACTTGGCAGTGCCAGATTAATGCTTAAACTCAATGACCTTAAAGGTCTTGTCCAATCCAATACCTGTATTGTAAGTATTGTTGTAAGATGACTTTCAGTACTAGAATTTAGATGCGTACATCATCTTTTTTGGTTCTTTACTTCCCTAAATGCAATGTAATTTTATATCAGACCATTATTGGGGTTTTTTGTGGGTTTTTTGTGCTTTAGGAAAGGAAAATATACTTTTCTTCACAAATGTAAGAGTATACTGACATGCCCAGAGTAACAGTAAACTAAAAAATAATTCACTTATTGAAAACAATATATAAATAATTTGTTTTCTGCCTTTCTCTATTTTAAATACATTGTTTTATCTCCTCTTTTAGCTGCAAGCTTGTGGGGTCCATATAAGGACATATGGCAGACTGTAATGAATGCCATTTGGAAAAGGCAACCTGAAGCTGTTCATCGTCTAGATCAAGTTTTAAAGAAGCACAAATCTGACTTCATTTCTCTCTTCAGAAATCCGGTACTGGACTAATGCTCTCTTATATTGTTGTCTTACATGCCATTTTAGACCCTGACCATTCTTTTCATGTGAGATTTTTATAGTATAACATAGATGTGTTACACAGTCTTGTTCTGCTCTAAGAATACAGATAGTATTAAGTGGGAAAAAATAATACATACATATTACTTACTATCTTCTACAGGATATTTTTATCTATGGTGTACTTTTTTTATTTGAGCACTCTCATTATTTGAGTGCTATTTTGGAAGTTATAGTAAAAGTATTTGATGATCCATCGGTCATGTATTAACTTTTTATGTTACTCTTGTGTGTCTGAAATAAACACAAAGCTATTTCATATGGTTTTGCTCCTGTTTCAGTCAGATTAACAAACATACAAAACAGGTGAACACGTGAACTTAAAAAATACAGAATGTGTCTTGTGTGGAATGTCACATAATGTGAAAAAACCTCCCTATTTCTTGGCTGGTGTATCATGAGGTAGTAACTAGAAATACATCTTCTTTCAGTGGTGTTATTTCTCCAATAGTAGATGGCTTGTTTAAACTGATAGGTCAGAAAATTAACAGTCAGCTGTAGAGTTTCATCAGTATATTTTAGCATCTCAGTTTAATGGAAAAAGAATGATGTAGAGAATAGTTAAAAGTAACACAACAGTTCTCATCAATAACCCAAATGTCTTTTACTGAGTTGATACCAATTCCTGCTGAGAATTGTATCAAAGTTTACTTTCAACCACTAGTATTTTGCATAAACTAAATGTCAGCACTGATTGTATAAGATTATTTTTTTATGTTCCCACAAAGAGACCACTGCTGTCCAAGCATGAAGTATTTTAGGATGCCTTTACTGTCACTGTTTAAAAACACTGCCTTTGTTTTTATGATGACAGCCTAACCTGACAGACCTGTATTTGTGAGGAAGGATTAATGTGTAAAGCTTTATTCAGTATTTGATCTTGCCATTTTAAATAATTTCCGATGCTTGTTTCTCTTGCAGCCAAAAAATGTTCAGCAGCATGAGAAAATTCAGAAAGCAAGCACAGAAGGAGTTGCTATCCAGGGTCAGCAGGGAACTAGGCTTTTGCCAGAGCAGCTCATCAGAGAAGCCTTTATCCTCAGTGACCTCTTTGATATTGGAGAGCTGGCAGCTGTTGAGCTCCTTCTAGCTGGTGAGAAGGGAAAATATTTAAGATCAGAAGAAATACAACTTAAATAGGGCCTTCTTATTTAAGTGTACATTTAAGGTGCATGCATGATGGAGTGAAGGCCTTAGCTTCCTAACACAGAATGTTCCTAAAAATAAATTCTCACTGAATCTCATATGATAGCAGTGTTCTGAACCCTAATGTTTGTATTCTCAGCTATTGCAAAGGGAGGAATATGCTGAGGAGGTTTTATAATGTACTTTCTATATCATTGAATTTAAACATAATTAAAACATGATTGAGAATTTTTCCATAAAGCAGTGTAATACTGTACTGATTCTTCAAATTATGTGTTAGTTGTACATTGCTGTGTGACTCTGTATTCTAATAACGGATTAACAAGATAAGTATTCTGGAGAGTGACACATTCTTTGTTGAAGAAGATTGATTTCAGAATTGTTAAGTTAAAATTGTTAGTTGTTATTACTAGCTACTGTTCATTAACTTGAAAAATTTGTTAAAGAAGTAGATTGTAAGTTTGTCACCATTGGAAAGCCATCTTCAATTCATTCTCACTTTCTATTTTGAACTTGAATGTTCAATGTAATTTCAGATAGAAAATTTAATTTTGAATAAAAGATATTTCAATAATAATCATCTTGAATTGGTTATTAAGATGGGTACATATCAGTGGCAAATACCATTTGGACTAGGATATTTATGGACTAGCATGTAAAGAAACCTTTGTGTATTTTAATAGTTGAATATTAATTTTACCAATAGTACTCAAAATAGCTGGGATTTCTTTTAAGTGTCTGAAACAAATCAAAGTGGTAGTGTACAACCACAGTTACTTTGAATTTCAGTCAGAAATACAAAGATACAGAGCTATTATCAAGGTGTTGTTTTCTGCTTTCTTTGGCTATTTCTGTGCATTTTCATTCACTAGGAGAACACCAGCAGCCTCATTTTCCTGGCCTCACAAGAGGTCTAGTGGCGGTTCTGTTGTACTGGGATGGAAAAAGATGCATTGCCAATTCACTGCGAGCCCTCATCCAGTCACGCCAAGGCAAGACGTGGACACTGGAACTCAGGTCTGTGTCGGGCTGATGAGCTGATCAAAGCTCTTTGTTTTGAGTGCTTTAGAACTAATTAGACTAAAGGGAGTATGTATAGTCTTGAATTTGCTTTTTTCTCATAACCTGATGCAGTTGCTTTCATGTTTGTCTCTTAAGCATAATAATTTTTTGCACATATATTTGTTGGATTATAGGGATATATATTTTACTTTCAGTTCTTTCATGCTACTTCATCTTTTGGCAGTATGTTACTCCAGACACTCTCCCAGTCACTGTTGCTCTAGCTAGTGGTGATTGCTCAGTATTTGAGAACCCTGCTATGTTCTGACTTTCTGTGTACTGTAGAAGAGAATTGTGCTCCTGCCTTTACTTAAAAGGAATGTACTATCTACTGGTGAACATTATATGCTAGTATTTTTTGCCTTGAAAAAGAAAGTAGTGCACACTACTTGCTTCCAAGTTGGCTAGAGAAAGATGAAAAAATGTGTTCTAGTGTAAATATAAATTCTGTGTGCAGTATCTGGACAGTTGCATTTACAAGTAAGAAAGAGCCTGTGAGGTTGTGAGTTATGTGTATCTCGTATATGACACTTTTTCCTGTTAATAGAAATCTTAACTAGCTGATCCCTGTTGTATTCTCATATTCCATGTTCTTGAACCTTCAGCTGCCTAAAGACTCTGTATCCATTCAGCATGTTTTGGGAGGGCAGTAGTTACTAATTAGTGATGCACATTCAGTTGCTCTCTGTATATAATTTATTTGTATGTTTTTTCGTTGGATTATATATATATAATTGTTGTATATATATATATATAATTGTTGGATTATATATATATATATATACGGCATTTCTAATAGTCAAGTGAAAATTGCTTGAATCTAAAATAATGGGATTCATTATTTTATACATGTTTGTGACTAGAAAACTGTGATTAATTGTTTAATTTTTATTCTTTCCGTTATAGTCAAGAGTTAATTTCTATGACAACACGGTTTACAAATGACCTAATGGAGCAGGGTTTGACCCAGAAGATCCTTACACTTCTGTCTCAGATTGATTTGAACAATGAGTTTGATAAACTCCAGAGAGAGAGAGGATTGGGCAGTGAGAAACATCGCAAAGAGGTAAAATTCACCGAGTATGGATATTCTTCTGTGTTACTGAACACATTAGGATGGAGTTAGACTGCAAAGAGTCTTTTACGTTTTCACAAAGTCTGCTACTGTCTGAGATCACTGTTACTGCTCCACAGCTTGTGCATTATCAGTGTGGGATTCACATTGCACCCCACATTTCTGTTCTGCTGTTGCTCCCAGATGCTAGGACATGCCTTATTTTTAGTGAAGAATCATAACTGTAAAAATCTAAGCCTAATATTTACGTTGTGTGTAAATATCTTTTTGTTAATTCTGAAGTCTGTATTTTAAATTATCAGCACTACCCTTATCCTCACTATTGGCGTAAGAAAAGTGAACTAATTCACAAATTATTAAAACAGATTGAAATCAAGTTGTCAGGTGAATAATTCTCATAATAATCCAATTGTGTTAATATGAACAGAAGCATTTCTAATAGTCAAGTGAAAATTGCTTGAAAATACTTTGTCATCTTTGTAATTCTTGAACTTATTGACACCGTGACTAACTGCAGCATAATTTTTCTAGCAGGAAGATTTTAAACATTATTGTTTTAATTTTTGAACTCCTTTCTAATGGGTGACCTGCCTAAAAATCATTCTGTGTAATAATAAATCAGTTTATTTTCCACTGAATAAAGAACTAGTCTTACAATTTTGCTATGAATCTAGAAATTATGGAAAGCATATCTTCCTGATTTATCTTAAATTACCTTAATTTACCGTAGTTTCACTTTAAGATTCACTTTTTGGGGCAAGGGGAAGGCTGACTGTATCTGGGGTAACTGCCAGTGCAGTTGTGTAATGAGAGACAGGGAATATGACTTCTGTGTGATACATTTGCAGCTGCGTAAGTTCTATGTAGATTGATGGCTCCTGTCCTTGACAGGGATGCTGGTTTGTGTGTAGTCGTACTCTCAAGTATCTACTCACTTCTCTCATGAAATACACGGGAATATAAATGCAATTAACAAGCAGAAGTGTTATTCTGTTGTTTAGCAAATAAACCGAACATTTTCTGTAGCTGCTGGCTTTAGAGTGGTTTTAGTTCAAGCCAGTCATTGTGATTGAGAAGGACAAGTTAAACATGTTACTGGAATAGGAATATTCACTGGGTTGGTTTTCTGTTTGTTTCTTTGTTTGTCTTGTAAAGGTTTCTGATCTCATTAAGGAATGCCGCCAGTCCTTAGCTGAAAGTCTCTTTGTCTGGACGTGTCAGTCGCCCCTGAATAAGGATGACACTCTAATCCTTATAAGTTACCTGGAGAAAGTAACAGTGGAAGCCGATGGCTCATTGGATGGTGTGAACTTGTCTCTTCTCATGGCACTCCTTTACTGCTTTGATGTCAGCTTTCTGGAGCAAGGGGCAGAGGATCGTGAAGGTAATGATGGCAGCTTTCCCAGAGGTTACCTTGTACAGATGGATAAATTGTTCCTTAAGCAATTCTGTTATTGATCAGAAATGAATTGGCGGGATTTTACATGTGTTTTTTCACATTTGTTTACTGACTATTGGTCTTGTGTTTTTGTTGTTGAAGACTTGATGCACCGGCTGCCTCTGCTAGCAGAAAGACAGTACATAGCAACGATCCACACTCGGCTTCAGGAATCTCAGCCCTGGAAATTACCAGGCTTGCAAGCTACTGTTAGATTAGCCTGGGCACTGACATTGCGAGGAATATCCCAATTCTCTGATGTGACAGGTGAATTACCTTAAGTTCATTTGCTGTACATTAGTATTCAGAGCTTGCAAGTGGTGAAAGTCACAGGATCTATTACCTTTCTGAAGTGTTGTTATTTACATTTGTGATAAAATTACTGTTAACACTTCCTTAAAACTTTTTCTGTGTGAGTTTGGTTGTGGTGAATTGAATTGCTCTGAAATGTACACAGATGTAGAAGTAATTATTTACTAGACAGTTCTAGTGCATCATTGAAGTGAAAGAAATTTTAATGTACTAAAAAATTCAAGGATTTCATTTTCAGCTTTAGTATAATTTCAATGCTTGAATCCAGAATAAATTCTTGATTGTGTTTTTTTACATCTGTAGATATTAGACCTCAGTATATTGAGATGATGAATCTGTTCATAATTTTCTTTTTTTTGTCTCCAAACCTCACAAATGTTCTAGCTTTCTACTACATCAAAATTGAGAATACTCCAAAATATCTAATAGAGAAAATTCAAACATTATAATTAATGTTTGATTAAGGTTGATTTGTGATTTTTGGTTGACTGCCTTAGATTTTTGGGGGTAAATTGATACGCGCTGTAACATTTATTAAAACAGAAAGTTGAGGTCATCATCTGCCATTAATTTATATTTTTTTCAGTCTAGTTCTCCTGTACAGTATTAAAAAAACAGACTTGAGAGAAGCGTGGAAATTTGCATGTCAGCTGTGTATCCTGAAATATATTTGTTATTTACTTCTTCCCCTCTTGTGAATTTTGTTGCCTAGCTCTAGCAGAATTCACTGAGGCAGACGAGGCAATGGCAGAGCTAGCGATTGCTGATTATGTTTTCCTATTCCTGACTGAATCTGTTGTGGCATCTGAAAATTTCTACCAGGAGGAATTTTACATTCGCAAAATCCATAACCTTGTCACAGACTTCCTTGCACTCATGCCAATGAAAGTAAGTTGTTTGTGTGAATAGCACTTATTGAAAAATTTGGGCATCTCTTCTGTATTTCTATTAGGGGGACGAGATAGCAAAGAGATTCAGACATAATGCTCAGCTTGAGGTCCTGTGCTTCAGAAAACTTGTTCACTACAGAAGTGCTTCAGAAAACTTGTTCACTTTATACAGCCATAATGTTTGTTTTCTACGCTGAAGTAGAATGTTGTAGCAAAGGGGAACAAAGGCATACACCCCCTTGTGCATGCAAATGGAATCACTTTATTGCAGAAGTCACCCCCCTTTTATACCTTAATGTCAACCAGACAAAACCCACACTTAACAGAAGACAAGCACCCATTGGCTGGCTCAGCTGCAGTGTGCTGTCCACGAGTCATAACTCTCTCTCACCCTCCAACTGAGCTCCAACTGTCCAGCCTGCAGCTGTGCCTTTCTACAGGCTTTCTGTAGAGATCCTACAGGATGTGTCTGGTAAACATCAGCTTTAATAACTTAAACAATTATAACCCCATATCCTACAAAATGTGTTTTTAAAAACACTTCAGTGTGGTGAGATTTGCAAAACAAGCTTTTATGGTGGTAGTAGTGTTTTATATTATCAAAATTTAAATGGTGTTGAAATTCCGTTTCAGGTTGGTGGGGTTTTTTTGTTTTGTTTTTGTTTTTTTCCTTTGGCTCAGATTTCCAGTAGCTTGTAGCTAGTGCCTGAAGATGGAGAGATGTTCATTACAAGCAGGATTTTGTAATACAGGATATAAGACAAAATCAGACCATTGCTTTTTATTCTACTTTAATATAAGCCAGTACTAGTTGTTTGACAGGAAATCTTTAGTATGCAATTGAGGTATAGCCCTAAAGGCAACTTTCTGTCTTAACTGCTGATAGATAATGGTTGGCTTATGTCCTCAACTATTTCTACTAAATCTCAAATTTTAGGAAAAAAGAAGTGTCTGCTTTGCAGGATCTTTGTTTTGCTCTGTGTATAACCTTTGTTCAGTTTTACTTAAATCTCTAAGTCAGCATTTTAATTAATTCTTCTGCATAGTTAGTGATGATTTGGGTAAATCTTTTGGTTGCCTGAATTATATTTGTTCAGAACTTGATAATTGGCTTTAGGACCTCAAATAATTCATTATTTAACTTATCAACATTCAGGTTTTTTTCTTGTTCAGTTAGTATGCTGATTTAGCTAGTTTGCTTTGACCATTTCCACAGTTACTTCTAGATTTTAATATTTTTTTCTTGTTATTATTGTTTTAAAACTGTTTTTCCCCAGTTATTTTGCTGCTCATTCAGTTTTGCACATTGAAACATATTATAGACCATGAACTAGTCTCTACTGACTGTCAACATGTTTTATTTTTTTATATGTTGAATTGGCTGTTAATTTCTGTTTCTTGTTCTTCAGTGTCTCCTTAATATTTAACAAGGCTTTTAATCTCATATCTGTTTGCTTTCTATAAGACTCTGTTGGGGTCTCATGTCAGAAGCTTTTTGAATTTAAAATTAAATGTCAGCTGTTTTTTGTTTAGTAATTAGCTTTTTCAACACAAAGAAGTTTAGGATGCTGATTAAATGGCTACTTTTTTTAAAAAATGGCTGCTGTTCTTCTTGCGTCTCTCTCATTTTTCCTGTGGTATTTATTGACATGTGATTGTGCTTCTGGCTGAGTCAGAGTAACTCCAAAGTTGCATCCGTTCAGAACTTTTCAAGTCCTGAAGTAGCTGCAAGTAGAAGTAGTCTTTATTGTGAAGAAAGGTGCAATCCAGATGTCTGTATACAGGAATCCATATTTTGCATTCACATTTGTGTTTGCGTTACATGTTTCTTTTCACTCCTTGTGAATTATGGTCTAACATTTTTTAAAACTAAGCTGTCTGGCTTTTAAATTAAAAAGCGGAAAAGCATCCACCTTTCCAGGCCAAACCAAAGTATCTGGTGCAGCCAGTTAGGAAGAACTCTCATGATAGAAGTTCAGGGCTTTTGCTATGTACTTACTTTGCATGGCTTTGGCAGTAAGCAAGTGACTGACTTCAACTTTGAATGCAAGCTCTTGTGAGGGAGAGAGGACTTGGTTTTAATAGGCCGTATAGACAATTCCATTAGTTCTGTTTTACTTCATTCTTAGCTAAATATAGACCAGTGTTTCTTTTTTCACTATGATGATCCTGTAGGTGAAACAGCTGAGAAACCGTGCTGATGAAGATGCTCGCATGATCCACATGAGTATTCAGATGGGTAATGATCCACCTATTTCCCTTCGGAGAGATCTAGAGCATTTAATGCTTCTAGTAAGCCTTATTTTCTTGTAAATTACTGTGACGAATAATGACTGTGGCTTTCATTTGTTATCTGAAAACCCATATCTGAATGATACCATATGGGGCTGGATCCTTCCTTTTTGGGCTGAATTTGTTTTTTCCTTAAGTACAGACATTTTTCTATGATTTTTCATTTAACGGAATTAATTTACTGCCTTGGTTTCTGATATTAATGTCATGGTTTTTAATTATTTTTAGTAAGCAAATTCTGCATTGTTTCTTATGTTACCCCACTGTTGAAAATTACTCTGATAAATAATTGAAATGTTGAAATAATTCTTATGCGTTGATGTATATTTGTAATGAGAGTTTTGGAAAACTGTTTTATATTTGTTGTAGATTAGGCTTGGTAAGACTCCATCAAGGCTGATGGAACTACAAATTCACTTATTTCAGTAGAGTTTTGACCTTAAGTGTACATTTAAAAGAAAGATTTTCTGTCATATTTTTAATAAAATAAAACAAAAATGAAATAAAAATAATTACATTTGTTTAAATATTAGCTGTTAAGGTTAATTAACTGCACTTTCAGAAAAATCCATGTTGAAAAACAGATTGGCGTAATGAACTGAGGTGTTTTATATTTTCTGGAAATTTCAAAACTTGACTCACTTATCTTTTCCAAAGATGCTCCTTTAGGTTATAGACATTAGTAGGAAAATTTGTGGTGAAATGCTTTCTTAAGCAGCTCAGATAGATACAGTAAATTTAAATGAAGAACTAGAAGTAAAAATTTGCTCTTAGAAATTTGTATGTTCAGATAGCAGGTAAGATTTCTGGTTATGTTACCGGCTAACTTGTAAAATTAGTATATTTTAATGTAAGCATATGGTTGTTTAAGGAGAAATGACACTGGTTTTTTATATCAGTGATTTATTCCATAATAATCAAATGAAAAATTATTAATTTTTCATTGATATGTGCATTTTGAATGTCACTGGCTGTTGCTGTTCCAATAATGTTATTTAGAAGCTGTAACTTTCAGAAAGTTTAAAGAACTAGAACACCAGCCCTGTGATGCTTTGTCTCTCAGATGTGTTTAGCTAATCTAGAAGCAGTGCTTATTCTTGAAGTAATTGTTTTTTCTTCCTGGAGTTGATACTTTTCTAGCATCTTCCTTTTTCTGACAGATCGCTGAGCTGTATCGGAAAGACCCCTTTAATCTGGAGCTTGCCCATGAGTACTGGTGTCCGTCGGAGCCCCTGCAGACATCCACCATCATGGGCTCCTACCTTGGAGTAGCTCACCAGCGACCCCCCCAGCGCCAGGTTAGCTAGATCTTCTTGAGTAATTACTAGTAATTTGAAACCAAAGTAACAAAAAATCCTCAAGCAACAATTTTTTGGTGTCCTTATTACAGAGAGACTCTAAGAAGACATTTACCTTTCTTTCAATGACAGATATGCACGTGTCCTGCTCTGCATAGCATGGTTGTGGTTGCTTGCCCTAAAATGTGCTACTGCCAGCCATTCATGGTTGTCAATAAACTTAGCAAGAAAGAGTACTAACAAACGCTTATGAAAGTGTTGTTTAGGTTTGATTTCTTACAGTTGCTCAGTGGATTCTGATAGTTCTTGTGTTTTTTGTCTGATGACTTCTACATGCCTTTTTCACTTTTAACTGAGAAGTTAGATTCCTTAACAATAAAAAAAAAACCCTTCATTAACTGCAGTTGATAGTATTTTAGGGGTAAAATGTCCTAAGATTCTTTAATGATTTGAAATCAAAAATTATAGTCCATAAGAGACAGAGTTTAAAATTAGAACGAAGAAACAGTCTAAGCAGATAAAGCAGACATTCCAAAAACTCTAGATATCTGGGGTGCTGTCAGCTCTCAATGCTTCTTGAACTACTATGCAGTGCTAGGTAAAACCTTGTATGATACAAATCAGACAGGTCCCAAGACCCACCCAGAATACTGGCAACTTAAATTAGGGCTAGGTGCAATCTGCAAACAGCCTGATATGACCACTATGTGAAAGGAACCACTATGTGTGTGAGTCACTGTTTAGGTATATGACACCCACATTCAATTCTTCACTTGCACTGTGAGATGTGCTGTTAATACTCCTGTGGAACTTTTGGGAGCTGAAGTAAATTTTACCACTAGAAATACAGAATTGGACAGTTAGTATATTTTGCAGTCACATGAGTTATTTTGTTTAGTTTGTCTTTCTAACATGTCTCATTGAATAGGCCAGTCTACAAAGGAACTTGTCTACCTCACCCTGATTACATTAGGATTTGTTTTCTAACTTTTACTGCCTAATGTTTTCCTATAATACTCAGATTTACCGTTTTTTTTCTCCCAACACTGATCTTTTATTTGTTCTAGGTTGTTTTGTCAAAGTTTGTTAGGCAAATGGGAGATCTACTTCCTTCTACAATTTACATCCCATACTTGAAAATGCTGCGGGGACTGGCTAGTGGACCTCAGTGTGCTCATTACTGCTTTAGTTTGCTAAAAGTCAATGGCAGTAGTCATGGTAAGAGAAGTGACACTTCAGCTCTTTCTCAGCTCCCATTTCTTTCGATAAGTGTGAAGACTTAGTTGAGATGAATTGTGGCCTCATACTGTTAACATTTAATTATTAGTACAAAGATGAAATTGGAAGACTTAACTCAAAACTGTAATCTGAAAAAAACCCTGACAGTCAAGATAAGTAGATGGCTGAACACACCTTAGCAAGTAATTCACCTAGTGAAATAATGCTTTTTTAAAAAAAACCCTGGTGTCTTAACACCTAAGAAATGTAGAATGTCAGTGTTGCTTATTATAAAACAAAAAATGAGTAATGCCTTAAAGTTAGCTGTATTTACAAAATATACAATGTAACTTTTGTGAGCTTTGTTCAGAAACACTTTGTTAATTTAGATTTTTTTGATACATGTAATATAATAGCACTTTCTCAAAGTAAGAGATGCTGGTGAGTCCTGTGTTTTGCATTCATTTTGCATTGGTCAAATTATTAAAATCCTCCTACTTCAAGGATACAAATAATGCTGCAAAGATTCCAATTCATAAAACAGAAAACTTCTTTATACTAGTTCTTTGTATTAACACCTTTCTGTTTCCAAAAAACCATAAACAATCCAAAATCCCCAAACCTAAATAATTAATTTTGGATACAATAATTTTACTTTTTCCTTTAGATAAGAAAGTTTTCCTTTTAGTTTTAGCTACCCTGCTTTGCACACTGTGAAAGA
Organism: Cisticola juncidis; assembly: GCA_013400215.1. Taxonomy (NCBI): domain Eukaryota; kingdom Metazoa; phylum Chordata; class Aves; order Passeriformes; family Cisticolidae; genus Cisticola; species Cisticola juncidis. Next base: position 344,923 of record VXBR01012077.1, on the reverse strand, counting down.
GTAGAAAGAAAATCTTGTCACCTGTTTGTCATTTTTCTAGCGGAAAACATCCAAGGAGCAGGTGGCAGTCCTGTTTCCTGGGAGCATTTCTTCCACTCTTTGATGCTTTATCATGAGCACTTAAGGAAAGACTTGCCAAGTGCAGACAGTGTCCAGTACCGTCACCTGCCTCTCCGAGGCATCACACAGAAAGAACAGGATGGATTAATCGCATTTTTACAGCTGACCACTGTTATAGTCAATTGGGTAAGTAACCTTTTATTTGGTTTTCGTTCTTAATACTTATTTTTCCTTGCAAATCATCATCATTCATCTCTGAAATTCTCCTTGACCAAAAAAGTATGTAAGGAAAATTTACCTAGCAGTTGTCATTTTATTAGTGAACTCCAAAAGTATGGGAAACATCAGGAATAACTCTAATGACCAAAAACTGAAGGTATAGGTGAAGCAGAAAGAGATGATGCATTTTCTTGTGTTGTTGGTATTGCTTGCTTGTTGGTATTGTCTCGCCTCCTTGACTCTGGTGGTGGTAATGGAGATGCCTTTCAGAAGTCAGGTATAGTCACAATAAATCACTACAGAGCAGGAAAGTTCTTTGCCTTTATTTATGAGCTTGAAAAAGCGAAAGTTATAGTTGAGTCCAAAAGGAAGTGGTAGAAATTTGGTAAGGAAAGTGATCAGCTGTGAAACTTGCCTCGAGGGTTGTTTTTTAAAATGTCCCTAAACCAAGGGTGTAAAATGTTTTGAATTAATTGACTGGAAGAGAATTCCAGGAGAATAAAATTGCAGTGCATAGTTTTGTGTTATGAATTGTCTGTGTAATCCGATTTTTTTAGAATTCTGCTCTTAAGTACCCACCAGACTTTGCAGCCTAAAAGTTCTAAGTGTGATATAGTGAGATAGCCTTGGTTTTGTTGACACAAATGCAAGACAGAATGAAACTGAATATGTTTTTTAAAAATCATCTTTTGTGGTAATGATAATGGGGCGATCCTGTTCGAGCTGTAATTCAGTTTTAGATATGCATGGAGAAAAGGGAACTCATAAAATTAATATTTCATAGCATCATCAAATCATAATCTGGGATGAAGATAAATTTGTTCTAAGGATGCAGGGAATTGCCATTTGATGAGGCTAGAGGCTTGTTTCTGTCCCGTGGTTCATCTCAGAGTCTCCAGTGAGCTTATGTGAGTGATGATCCTGTTCTTAGACTAGAACAAATTGTTACTAGTTCTTAGCAAATGTCCAAATGCAGTGTGAGTTTGTAGAAATATATTGAGATAGGAATATATGGAATGTATGTAATAGAAATACTAACAAAAGTCCCTCTACCCATGCTTGAAGAAGCTGCTACAATGTATGTACTTAAAGACTAATTCCATGAATGAGTGTCTACTAAAAAAAAAGTGGGTTGTTTAAGAAACTTGTATTATCCAAATAATTTTTCTGTGTGGATAGGCACAATTTTAGTACTTGTAAGTCTTTATGCACGGCTTTTTGTTTAACTAAAATGATTTGCTTTGGAATTGTCTACTGTTCTTTTGATGTTTTGCATACCTTCAAGTACAAAACAGAGTCTTTGGTACTGAACTGTGAGCTAGAGATTGTAAAACATGAAAAACCTTCAATAATCTGCAGTTCCATTTTCCATTGTACTCTGTAGAGTGAGAATGCTCGCTTGGCTCTTTGTGAGCACCCTCAGTGGACACCAGTAGTGGTCATCCTGGGACTCCTGCAGTGCAGCATTCCTCCTATCTTGAAAGCCGAGCTATTAGAAACCCTTACTGCTTTTGGAAGATCTCCTGAAATAGCTGCTTCACTTTGGCAATCCCTGGAATATACACAGGTATCTTAGGATTTTCAAATGCTTGGAAGTGTAGCATCCTAGTTTGTTGAAACTGCCAGTAGTATATTCAAAACAGTATTGCATTTCCTCCTAAATTTTCTTTTTGCCATTGTTGAATATAATTTTTTTCACATAGCGAATGCTTTGGAACAATTTTGAAAATGATAGTATCTCCTCAGAGATGTCATTGGCTCTGCTTATTTTACATCAATACAGGTTTCCAAACAGGTTTCCTGTTTGAACTGTAATTGCTGTCTTATTTTTAGTTGCTAATAAGAGACCCTTATAATAATGACATCTCATCACCTTTGCTTCCTAATTCATGATATTTCTTAAAATACACTATAGGAAAAGATAATGAAGGAAATGTCTTTCCCCTACCCAATATAAGATAAAAATCATTAATGTGAAAATGTAATGCGGATCTTGGAGAATGTAAAACTGGAAGCATACAAGTGTCAAACATAATCCAGCCTCTCAGACAGAAAAATTTTGGCTTTTTATCCTTTAAAAGGATTTAGAAAACCTCTTGTTAGATTTAAAATGTGATGAGTATCTTTTTTTTTAACTCCTGATAAAAATGATTGAGATGCACTTCGATTATGTGAAATGTGTTGCTCTGTTTTAATTTCTGTTTCTGTTTTGAAGATATTACAAACTGTGAGAAGTCCAGGCCAAAGACAAGCAATTGGTATTGAGGTAAGAGAGTCTCTGTACCTAAGCAGCCTCTCTGATCATCTGTATATGCATTTGGAAAGCACTTGGAGAGGCTGCCTCTCCTGCTGTGTCCATGGGAAACTTCTTATAGAAGCTGTTGTTTCACTGCTTTGTAATTTACTTTCAAGCCTGCTTGTAACTTCTGGAAAATTTTATTTGTTTCTGCATCTAGTTGGCTTCATGCTAGTAACAGAACAGCATCTAAACCCTCAAATTCCTCATGAGCACTTCTTGCTGAGATTTTCCTAAATTGGACTCACTTTTGTTAATCTTGATACAGCTAACTCTGCTTCTAACAATAGTGGTAAATAAAAGAAAAATAGGTAAATGTTAAAGCATATCTTCTAGTAGCTCAGAAAGGAACGAATGTGTGTTGCTGAACTGAAATAACAGCACTGATGTTTTGCTGCTTTTGCTGTTTGTGTTGTAGTGCAGACAGTAATGCTGCTAAGTTGATTCACTGTGAAGTAATCCACAGATGATGCTATTATATTATTTCTAACATGTTTCTTCCTTCCCCAAAATCTGTGATTTGTCTCCTTCTCTTTTTGCTGTCCTCCTGGGTAGGTTGAATTGAATGAGATTGAGTCCCGATGTGAGGAATATCCTTTAACTCGTGCCTTCTGCCGACTCATCAGCACGCTAGTGGAGAGTTCATTCCCAGCTAACTTGGGAGCAGGTCTCCGCCCTCCAGGCTTTGATCCCTATCTCCAGTTCCTCAGGGATTCTGTATTTCTCCGATTCCGCACCAGGGCTTACCGGAGAGCTGCTGAAAAAGTAATTTTCATTTGAAAATACTGTTTTTCTTAGGATATAGTTGTTGATGTGGCTTAGATCTGTTTGAGAAAGCTGTGCAAGTTTGATGCAGCAAGAGTAACCTAGAGCACTTGATAGTGTTTTGATTCTGTGAATAGGTGATATTTGAACTCATGGGTCGTGATATACTCCTAAGGAGCCAGTATAAAGTACTTTTAAGAAAAGAAGTTTGTATTCCTAAATTTCAACTTGCTGTACAGGACTCTGCAAGTCTACTACATGTCTAATGACTTCTGAGCATAACATGCCCCAATCTACAAGTCAGATTTGTTCTTTTCTCTGTTTTTCTTCAGAAAATATTTCTGACTTGCTGAACCAAGGAACCTGACTTTTTTATTTTCACAATACTTCTGGATGAAAGCACATGCTAAACTATATCCTGGAAGTTGGCTGTTCTTGATTTATTCTTAGCTGGATACCTAATAAAAACTATTTATTCCTTATAATTACAATATCCTAATATGTATAATAGAATCTAAAACAGGCAATAAATCTGTTTCAGTGTTCTCTTTCACTTCAGAAAGAAAGCTTGGTCCTTCAAATGATTTGACATGATGCAGTATAGTGTTGTTGGCTTGACTACCTGATTTTGAAGTACTAGCCACGATTCTGATCCAGTACATCACTGCACTGCATGTTGTGTTCTTTGTCATCTTGGCCTTGTTGCTTCAGTATCAGTCTTTAACTGTGTATGATTTGTTTTCTCATTATCTGCAGTGGGAAGTAGCTGAAGTAGTTCTGGAAGTGTTTTACAAATTGTTGCGGGACTACGAACCTCAGCTTGAAGACTTTGTGGACCAATATGTGGAGTTACAAGGTTAACTTGTTTATTTGTTCACTGACAAACAGAACTGTAGCTTGTTTTATTCTGTTGCCTCTATCTTGGGATCTTGTTTAATATTGCAAATAAGATGGTGGAAAGCTAGACCAAGACTTTAAAATAGGAAGATGTTAAAAAAATTTGCGTGTAGTATTGAGTTCTGCATTGCTGACTCATTAGGTCTTCATGTACACTATTTTCTACCTCCTTGTCTCTGCTAGGAGGATAACTTCTGTCTGTTTCATTTTTCATTTGGTTGAAGAGCAACATTTGATACTTGAACACCTCGGTTCTGGCTTGTTCCTCTGGACTTCTTTTAGGGTTATCTATCTTTTATCTATATCTAAATCACCACTGTTTGTAGGGTTAATTTAAAGGTGTCATTCTATTTGAGATAACCTTTATTATCAATATTATTGATACATGAATTACTGAAAGCAGACAGTAGCAGTGGAATTGTGACCTGAAGTAATTTACTTCTGAACAGCTATTCTGTAAAAGGCCAAAGTAGATTACAGTTACCTCATTATAGAAAACCTAGGGCTTATTTGGGCTCAAATTTTTTTTTTTCTTGAAACAAAGTTTCTTATCCTGAATTTCATCATCCACGCCTGTGGATTTTCTTGTAGCACTGCTGTGCTTTTTAATTGAAAACAGCTTTAGAGTTGGAAGGCCTCTGTGCCTCACACTTTGACAAAGACTACTTGGCAGCGTTACTAGCTCAGAGAATTTGGTAGCTTCTTCCTGTCCTCAGCTAATCCTTCAACTTGTATGATTATGTGTGGTTTCCACGATATGTTGGAGAAGTGGATTAATGTAGTTTTGAACAGGTGCATTTTTCGAACAGATTCAGTGCATGGCTCCACAGTGGCATGGCTTGTCTGTTGGTATGTGGTGGAGTGGCACGCACAGAATGAATGGAAGAAGGGCATTTTTATAGCTGGTGCCAAAGGAAACTGTACCCTTGTTCTCACTTGCGTGTTAAAAAAGATTCTTACCATTTCCCTGCTTTTATTTACCACAGTTTATGAAGAGCCTAGATTAGTCGTCTCCTTTTCTTTCATATCATGAAGGTCTTGAATTTTAGGCTAGTAGTTTCATTTTTGTATACATTGTTACAACAGTTGTGGGAGTTTATCCCTACACTGTGAGGATCAGGGGTTCGGTGGACATTCTCTTTGACTTCTAGAAATGCTTTTCCCCCCATTCTTCATGCAGGTTTAGGGGGGGGATGTAAACTTATACCAGGGGTTTTTTGGTCAAATCTGCTTGGGGTTAAATTTGCGATTGTGCTACTAGATACTGGAAAGTAATGGTAATTGCCTCTACAAATCTTCCCAAACTTTTAAAATTTCCTCAATGACTTCTATATAAAGAAAATCTCTGAATACTTTGTACAAAGGATGTTGCTTAGAATCACAGGGGCTGTTATGTTTTGTAGCTTATGCTAACTTGAGTAATAGAAGGGGATTTTATTAGAAGTTATATTTTTTTTTTTTACTCCTTCTGTCTTTAGGAGAAGAAATAATAGCGTATAAACCACCTGGTTTCAATTTGATGTATCATCTGTTGAATGAGTCCCCAATGCTGGAACTTTGCCTTAGTTTGCTAGAAGAAGGGGTTAAACAGCTTGATACTTATGCTCCATTTCCTGGTATGTGCCTAGAATTCATTTTTCATGTGAAGTTAAATGTATAGTGAGTAGGATTCAAAGCTAATATTGCATCTCTGTAAATTGATGTATCTCTTGCATATAAAAATCATATTTTGTGGGAAATTTGGCTACTGGTAAACAACTGACAGATTTTTTTTTCTTGGTGTAAAGCTTGATGAATGACATTTATGAATGTAGTTGATTTAGCTGCTCCTTTGTATTTCTCATGTTCTTTGTGCACTGCAGGGAAGAAGCATTTAGAGAAAGCTGTACAGTATTGCCTTGCACTTCTAAACTTAACCCTCCAGAAGGAGAATATTTTTATGGATCTGTTGCGGGAGAGCCACCTTTCCCTTATTGTCACGCCACTGGAGCAGCTGCTTCAAGGAATCAATCCTCGCACTAAAAAGGCAGATCATGTGGTGAATATCGCTAGGTATGTACAAAGTACTGAGAAGGGAGAAGTTTTGGAGGCACACAAGTGTTTGGATCCTGGATCCTTTCATTGGTTTCACTAGCCAGTGCTCCTGTTTAGACAGAGCATCTCATGAGTTTTTTTGGTCAGGGGAGATGTCTTCACAGGTGGTATGATCTGATATTGTCTAGTGCAACACTGGGATCTGTGTTTACAGTTTTTCTCTCTGAATTTTCCCCCTCTCATGATTTCTTCCTGTCTGCCTTATGTTCGATGATTCCGGTGCATATAATTTCATTTTGCCCCAGACTCTGGTTTGTCACAGTGTGGGAAAGTTAAATAAATTTGGTAGTTGGCCATGCTTTACAGTATTGTCCATTATTTACTGTATTAAATGCCTGCAAGCAGTTGTTTTAACTTAAACAGCAGTGTTTAATGTAGATTTTGGATAAAACGCATGATAAAAATTCCAGGAAATATTATTATCCCTACTCAGCATACTCGGCTCTCCCAATGGAGGAGCATTCAGTGTTTCCTATAGAGTGAAATTCTGTTTGAAGCTTTAATATTATCTTATGTAATCTGATTTGTAAATGTTTTAGTTCTAAATGTTGTTTAATTTCTTATCCATGCATTACCATCTTGAAAAAGTTAAATTCTCAACAATTTCATTGCCATAATCTTGTGTCTCTGAAGGTATCTTTACCATGGAAACAGCAATCCTGAACTAGCTTTTGAAAGTGCCAAGATTTTATGCTGTATTTCTGATAATTCCAACATCCAGATAAAACTAGTTGGTGATTTCACACATGATGAGGTAAGTATCTGTTTCTTTGAATCTGGTAAGAGAAACTGATGGAGAAATACTGGGGCTTCATAATGTTTCTTTAAAGGATAGGTTTCTAGGTCAACTACATTGAAACTGTATTTTGTTTTTTATGTACTCACATATAAAACGTCTTTTACTGTGGCATTGGAAAAACAATTACTTCATTAATTGAAAAAAACAAAATTGTGCCTGTTTTCAAGAAGAAAAAGGGCAATATTCTTGGAGATAGGATGATCTTTTTGTGACTTTATAGTCTTCAATTTTTGAGAATAATTTAGCATGTGTAACAACAGTAGATTTTTTTTCTGTTCAATGGCTAATTGCTAACCTGTTCGTAGAACAGTTGTGAGTCTAAACTCTTGCTTATTAAGTAGGTTGTGTAATTTTTGTCTAGAAGTTCTGTCACCTTACATGAAGGGAATTATGAAAGTGTTTGGTGTAGTACTCTTAAAATTGTCTTCATTTCCATCCTTCCATTGTTGAATACAGAGTGTTAGCCAGAAGCTGATGGCTGGATTTGTGGAATGTTTAGACAATGAAGATGCAGAAGAATTAATTAATCCAGATGAGGGTATGTAAAAGGCTTCTTAAAATGGCTTAAACAGTTTTCTTTTGCATGGAATGAAATTAATGAAACAGGTGTAAAAGTGCTTTCAAGTCAGGAAACAATCTTCCTCTGTCTTCTGTGGAATTGAACCTTTAACAGAATGAAAAGCACCTATGTTTTGTTAAAGTATGTTCACTATAAAGTATGATGAGCCAACTCCAAACTCAGTCTGTTTTCAGAAAACAAGTATTTAACATTGCTTTGGATGTATTATTTACAGCTGCATTAACGGTAGTTTGGAATTTTGTTCTTGTATCTCTTTGCAGTAGTATAAGTTGACCCCTCAGCATTCTTGTAATTAACTTGAAGGCACTGAAGATTATTCTATTAGATAGGTTTTTTACTTCATTAGTCACCATGTCTGCTTTTTCTCCTTTTTCTTTTCATTTTTTAATCAAGAGCTGGACGTGGAAAAGAAGCGGGCTCAAATACATCATGAAACAAGGATCCATATTCTGAATCTCCTTATCACCTCTCTTGAGTGCAGTCCTCCCAGCCTAGCTCTGTATCTCCTGGGATTCGAACTAAAGAAACCTGTCAGTACCACAAATTTGCAAGATCCGGGTATGAAGAGGAGAGCTTGATCTGCCATTTAATCAGTTCTGTTAACAACACTGGGGATATTTATAGGGAAATTCTTGGGGAAAACCAATCCCTTTTCAAGTTAAGAATAAAACAACGCACCTTGTTCAAGTCCTCAAAAGCTACATGAAACGATGTATTAATACTCAAATGCAGTATTTAAAGAACTTTAGGATTTGATTCTTTGTCTAAGTTGGATTTTGGAACAAACATGAAATTAGAATTGTGGGGAAAATGATAATTTAGATGTGAAACATTATTTATTTGCTATTTAATATAGCATAGTTGTGTCTCTAGTACAAAGAAGTTGATTTGCTGATCCAAGTCGTGCCTAAATATGACAACATGTGAACCTACAAAAGGGATTGTCACTTTGAACTAGTTCTACTTCTTGGCTACTGTTCTGCCCTTCCTCAAACTCCTGTTTAAATTTATTTCTAGGAAAGAAAACCCATTTTGTTTTTTAATGTTGTGGAAGAAAACCTTTTTGAACATGTGGAGTTTCATTCTAGTGCTAGGAATATATAAACATATTAATATTTATATAATATATAAATTAATGTTATATTTATATGTAATAACATTTATATATAATATATAATTTATATATAGATGACAATGCAAACTTTAGAAATATCACTCCTGCTGCTTTAAAGTTGAATTGGTAAGAATAATAGTGTGTTACTATGTGTCTTGTTTGCCTCCTCAGTTTCTAATTTGTATTTTACAAAAAGAGACTGAGCAAGTCCAGCGGAGATTGTCAGGGAGCTGGATTACTCAGCCTGTGAGAATCTGAAGGAAGTCTGGAAAAGAGAAGGGCTTTGAGGGGACCTAATAGAAATCTTTGAACACCTGCAAAGATATAAATGACAGGATAAAACCAGACTTTTCAGAGGAGTGTGGCAGGAAGATGAGAGGCAGTGGGCATAAAATGAAACAAAAGAGGCGCAATTTGGGTATAGGAGAAATTTTTTCACCAGAAGACAGTGAAGCAGGTTGGCTATAGAGGTCATGGAGTCTTTATGTTTGGAAGTTTCCAAGACCCAATTGTCTAAAGCCATGAGCAATGGTCTGGTATCATAGCTAGCAGTAGTTTGGTGCTGAGATATCTTGGTGTCCCAGTCTGAAATACAGGGTTATTTCTCAACTGTTTTAAAGGATCTTTTATATAAACAAGTTCGAACAAACATTCAGTAATTTGATTTTAGTTTTTGAGAATAATATTTTTCATTAACTTTGGGTTTGTATTGAATACTATGGCTCAGCAGTTTTTAGTTCTTCATATTCTAAATGAAGAGTAGATAGGACCTGAATTTTATTTCTTCAGATATTGTGAAACTCAGTAGCTACATAACACAGGTAACTGATCTGCACCCACACAATTTTACTGGGTATCATATATTAGGTCAGTGATGAGGAAATATGTCTCAAAGGTGTGAGAGCTCTTGCCCACGTCTTTCAATTATCTTTTTAATAATGTGAAGAAATAATGACCGTAAGACATTTACCTCAAGTTAATAATCTCCTGATAAAGCATAAATTATACATGTTCAAACAGAGAAGATTATTTCCCCTATAAGAACTCTTGTTATTGATGTTTTTAGTGCTTCAGGACCTCTTTCTGTGTTGATTAAAGAATTAATTTGCTAAAGGAAGAATGCAAAAAGAATTTTGACTTCAGTATTAAAATCTATTCCCTCCCCTTGATTGCAGTGTCAGTTGCCTTTAGGAGAACTAGTCATATAATGCCTGTATTTGTAAAATAAGACAGGAATTTTTTAAAGGTGTTCTTTGAAATTGTCATATGGCTTTTCCTTTAAAAGTATAAAAGCAAGAATTCAAATTGATTTACTAGCATCTCAAAATCCTACAGACTAACTATAAATATTTTCATTAGATTTTTGCCCAAACATGATTCCTTCTTTGATTTTAAGTAATAGTGATAAAACTTTGCCAGATGATTTTGCTGCAGCTCTGTGGAGCAGTGTAGTGTAGCAGAGGGTATCTGGACAATTTAGGTTCTGTGTTTCTGTGTACTTGACCTATATTGGCTATGGAAGAAAGTAAGATCAAGAATGTCAAGTTATTTTTCTTTTTTCAGGTGTCTTGGGTTGCCCACGGACTTGCCTTCATGCTATTTTGAACATACTGGAGAAGGGTACTGAAACAAGGAATGGACCTACAGCAGTTCGGGAATCTCCCCATCTTGCAGAACTCTGTTACCAGGTATTCAGCATATTTCTGTTGGCATATACTGAAAGTAGACTAAATAAAATTAGCTACTTCTTGGTTGGTGAACACAGACGGTTGATGACTCTGATAATAGTTTCATTTTTAAAATGAATATGTCATTTTATGTACTTTCTGTTTAAAAAAATATCTTGTAACATCACAGAAGTTAAAGAATCTGCACTTATGTCAGAAACTTGGAATTAGGACATATAAAACTAAACCTAAATATTTTTGGTCAGGCTTCAAGTCCATTGCGATATATACCACCTTCTAATTTTTTTTTGTTTTTAATTTTGAAAGTGTAATATGACAGAAAATAACATAAAATTACAAGTAAGCCTATGAAATTCTTTGCTTTATTCTGTAGCCATGAGAGAATGTACGTATGTGTGGCTGTGAGGATCAGCTGGGGAAGGCAGCTGAGTTAGATGTGTGAGGTAGCTGGTGCTTGCACTTAGATCATAGAATCAACAACATACTTGTATGATGTTGAAAATCCGTGTGCTCTGGAAAGGATTTTAAACATTATTAAAAGCAAAAGGCAATTCTGTGGAAACAGGGAAAATTTATTACATTTCCTGTCTTGTTGGACATGCGGACAGAAAGAGATTCATTTTTAAGTGTGTTGAACAAAGAGTCATGCTGTGAACAAATAGCCATTGTAGTCATCCACATGCTGGTCATCCCTTTATATGATAATTCAACATCTGTTACAAATAATACGTTCAACTTTGAAGAAAACTGAGGTAAAACTTACTGTAAATACTGGTAATATTTGAGCAGTAGAACAGTATTGTGCATCTTTTGATTTGGTGGTTGGGTTGTTTTTAAAATAAATGCCATACATGGATATCTACTGTTTTTGATTGTCAGGTGATCTATCAGTTGTGTGCATGCTCTGACACTTCAGGCCCAACAATGAGATATCTGAGGACCAGTCAGGATTTCTTATTCACTCAGCTTCAGTACTTGCCATTTTCTATCAAAGGTAATTTTTATGCATGATAAGATTGCACATGCTTAAAATTCAATGCATCTTTTGACTGCCTAGGGTTGAAAGAAGAAACATAGGTAGAATTATTAAACTGAATTGATTGCATTCTCTGCTAATAATTTAATTCTGCAAAAATTGAACTCTTCTTACTTGAGAAGTTCAGATTATTAGTGCTGAGCTTTTGGAAAAGAATGTTAGCTTTGGAATGCACCAAGTCTCCAGAACCACATCCCAATCTCTATTGCAATTATCATTGTAGTTTTGTTATATCATGCTACAGAAAAAAAATATTGAAAAGTAAGAGTGTTATAAAGAACCAAGGAAGTATAAGGCTGATGGTTTTAACCACCTGTGTTGCCCTTTTCTTTGAATAAAGTACTTCTAAGCTAGTAGGTATGTTTTATATTTCAAATCAGTATTTCTCAGGTGTCTTAAACTGAATAAATGTACTTTATCAGATGCTTGACCATCAGTCTTTTGTTCAGTGACAGTAAACTTATCATTCTAGTACATTATCCAGAATGTATTAAGTGCTTTAAATGTTTCTTATATAACTTAGGAATCTAAATTAGATAAAAATAGGAAGATTCTAGAAGACCTGTATTCTAGTCTCACCAATTTTGATTAAAGCTACAGTTCACTTGAGTAAATGTCCAGTTATATTCACTAAAATTGTAACTGACCTATTGGCTCATGAAGCACTGCGTTCTTCACAATAACTGTTCTAACAGGTTGTACCCAGTTTTGTTGTGTATGATTTGTTTTCAAAATAACCAGTGTTCGTTTATTGGCTTTTGTCAAATCTTTGTCTTTTTGTCTCGTAAACAATTGGTAAGCAAATAATACCTAATGACATCCTCTAAAAGCTTTCTCAAGTGAAAAATGTTTTCCTTGAAGTAAGTAATATTATTTGTGCTCAGTTTTATAATCGTTGCCTTGTCCCCATCCAGAACATGAGATTTCAACCCTCAACCAGATGTCCTGGCTAATGAAGACTGCAGCTATAGAAATGCGCGTGACATCGCTGAACCGCCAGCGCTCCCACACACAGAGACTGCTGCATCTGCTGCTCGATGACATGCCTGTGAAACCATACCTGGGTAAGAGGAGCTGGTGGTGAGGGTAAATAGGCTGCAATAAATGGAGAGTGAGAGACTTCACCTGAGTTCTTCCCTTCATAAGCTTGTGACAATTCATTTGTGATATCAGGTATGGAATTGCCACTGGAGATACGAGAAGAAAGATGATGGTGGTTGTAGACTCCAAAGTAAAAGAAATCAGGGCATCGTTTTGTTCACTGCTGATAGAAAAATTAAAGACAGTGTATGAGGTAGGAGGGTGAATATTAAAAAAAAATATAAAATTATAGAATAATTTATTTTGAGCTGCTGTTCAGAATCGTTACAATATAGAGAAGGTGGAGGGTCTTCCATGGTGAACAGTTTTAGACAAATTTGCTCAGTCTTAATGACTGTCACAAGCTCTCAACCCTCTCTTGCAGAAGATGGTAGCTACAGGTCAATTTTGCTTTTAACATTATAACATCACAAATGTGATGTTATATTCCAATGTGGTGTAAAATGCAATGTTAAATAAAAAGGCAAGATTTCAGAGTTTTAGAACAGGGTAGAAGTAAATCAAGGAAAATAAAACCAGTTGGCAATAAAGCTCTACATGAAGGAAGTAGAATAAATGGAAGATATTTTAACAGGCTACCTGCAGTATGGTGTTTTCCCTTACTTTTATCAGCCTGAACACTCTCTTCATCCTTGTGGGGATCTGAGTATGGGAAACTGTGTTCAGATATGCTACTCATTTTATGATTTCCATCCAACTGCATTATTCGTACTGCAGAGTGGGATGTCTATCTAGGCATTTTTTGTATTTTCTGATCTGTATATAATAATTGAATAGCTTTTGTCAGATAAGTATTGTTTTCATTTGATTACAGTTCAAGGCTGTATTGTATTAGAAGACTTGGATGTGAAAGGTTTTTCAGTTTAACACTGTGCTCTATCTTTCACTATTAATAAAGTAGGCCATATTTTTTGCTTCGATTTGTTTTTTGTAATTTATTATGTTTTATTACCTTCAGCTGATGGTGAAGGAGGGATGGAAGATGAAAGTCGATCAGTCAGTGGATTTCTCCACTTTGACACTGCTTCCAAGGGTAACCATTATGACTGTTGATTATTCAGCAGTAAAGTGTATCTGCTCCTGAACAGGCAGGAGAGCCACCGCCAGAAGGGACACTTGGAAAAGAAAGTAATAGGTGTTCTAAACAGCAGCAGTGCATGAAACAATTTTATTTAGTGTGGGGAAAAAATAAATTAAAGAATCTTGATATAGATGATTGGAGTGAGTGAAAAACACTGAACTGGAAAGGCAGTTTGAAGAGTGTGTATCTGTGTCTGTGCAAGGATGAAATGGAATAGTGGCAGTCTATCAAATTTATTGCTAAGAGTAGAAACAGTGAGCCTGCTGCTAAACATGAACATATTTGTATTTTCATGGAAAATAAATTAAGTCCCACATAAATAAATTCAGATTCCTTATGGTTTCTCAACAAAAGACTGCAATGATTATAATTGAAAACCAGCTTGGTTTCATTTAGGAGAAAAAATTAGTCTTGTATTTGTAAATATTGGATGACATGCATGTACAACAGAAGAACTATACAATATAAGACATCTTAAGAATTTAAGGCCTTAAAAAATGTTTTTAGACCTGTTACATAGCTTGATAGCACTTTCTGGAGATTTAAAGCTTTCTTTTGAAACTTTACACATTAAGATGAAGATGTAGATTTACGAAGATAAATTAAACTCTTTGTGTTAATTTTATAGTTTCCCTTTGATACCTCTGAATACAATTTGAATTAATTTGCATTTCCAGTACGCAGAAAAATCTTAAATATCCTGGATTCAATTGACTTCAGTCAGGACATTCCAGAGCCTTTACAACTGGATTTTTTTGACTGGGCTCAAATTGAGCAAGTCATTGCTAATTGTGAACACAAGAACGCACGTGGGCAAGTGATCTGCAATGTCAAGGTTAGCATTGGTCTTTGTTTTCAAGTTGCATGTACTATTTTATATATTAATAATAATAAAAAACCCCAGTGTGTTAATAATACTTTGAAACTTGCTTTTACATAAAAGGTGTATGTTTCAGATACGTATATCTTTGGTTGCCAGTACACAACTACCTAGCACTACATATATGTACACAATTACGTGTGGAACTTCTTTGTATTCTGCAATAGTTCTTGGAGGTTTTACTTAAGATTGTCACATTATTGACAATTATTATAAACAGTCCTGAAAAATTTGTGACCCCAAAAACTTGTAAAACTTGTAAAACTTGTTCAAATCCCTTTCCATCTATTGCATCTGTCACTATGTAGCCATTTTCTAGATTCTTTTAGGAGGCACAAATACATCTCCTTTGTCACTTGTCCTAGTTTTGATTCAAGCCTTATTAATTTTCTTCATAGAAGCTGGTATAGATTTAGGATAGTTTTAGATTTAGGATTTGAGTAATGTTCCTAACATTCTGATTATTTGGTTGTTCCTAAGCAATATTTACTTAGTGAAGGATTTTTCAGCTTCTCAAACCACCCACCAGTGAGTAGGCTGTGGGCACAGGAAGCTGGGAGCAGCTGACCCAAAACTTGCTGAAGTTTTATACCATAGGTATCATGCTCAGTGTATAAACTAAGGGGAAAGCTGGCTGTGGGCTGCTGCTCAGGAACTGTCTGTGCAGCGGTTGGCTGGTAGTCAGTAATTCCATTTGTGCATCCCTTGTTTGTATTACTCTAGATGTTTTATTTTTCCCTTCTGCTTTCCTTTCCTGTCTTATTAAACTGTCTTTAACTCAACCCACAAATTTTACTTTATTTTTCCTCCAATTCTCTCCCCTACCCCACTGGGCCAGGAAGTGAATTGCTGTGTGGTGTTTATCTACCTGCCAGGTTAAACCGTGTCATCATTAACGTTTCACTTTTAATTTCAGTACGTTCACAGAGTTCTGGTTGCAGAAGTCAATGCCCTTCAAGGAATGGCAGCAATAGGCCAGAGACCTTTACTTATGGAGGTAAGTACAGAAAAAGTTAACTACTGCTTGTTATTGCTCTTGATGGATTTCATATACTGTCAAGAATTAAGCTGTACTATAAAAAATTGTGGATATGAGCCCTAAGTTAGTAATTACTGAAGACAGAAACCCCCAAACTGATAAGCTGAGGTACTTCTTACCATATTAGTCTCTAAACAGCTGGCCTGGAGTCTGTTTTCTTTTTTTCTTTAACCTCTTCCGTCCCCATGAGTGATAACAATTGCAACTCCCATCCTACCATACAGAAAGCAGTTACATACTGATGTCAAGATTGGCTGTTGAGAAGTACAGTATATTCATCTTACAGCTAAGATAATTTTGCCTTTCTCTCATAGGGGATGCTGATTTATTTCTCCTTTTTTTACACAGAGTCAGTGAACTTGGAGATTAGTTATTTTCTGAGTTTCCTGCCATCTTTTAAACTAAATTGAAATTGGTTAAATGAATGCAAAGCATAAAGGAGAAATTACTCAGACTACATGGGAAAAAAAAGGCACAAATAGTTTTTTCATAGTTGTTTTTGTTTCGATTTTAAAGTGCTAGTAAAGAATTTTCATGGTCAGTTTTTTTTTCCTGTGAGACTGAGACATTCATGATGTCTGCCCTGTGAAAAGCAGCTCAGAAATAGAATGTGCTACCTTGTTAAACTAGTAACAGCAGCTTGTTTGTAGTAAGCTAAAGACTTCACATTTATTCTGAAGACTACTACTAATAGATAAAATTGTCATCTTGAAGTCTGTCTTTGCCATGAATTTCTTTTAGCACACTGTAACTGAGTTTCTTTGTGGTGGGTTTTCAGGAGATCAACACTATCCTGCAGTACGTAGTGGAGCGGAACAAGCTTCTGCAATGCCTCCATGCCAAGAGGCATGCTCTGGAGTCCTGGAGACAGCTGGTGGAAATCATACTCACTGCCTGCCCCCAGGATCTCATACAGGCTGAGGACAGGCAGCTGATTATCCGGGATCTGTTGCAGGATGTGCATGACAAGGTAGTGCTCTGCTGGAAATCAACTCCTCCTTTAAACTTTGTTGCTGCATCTTTTTATGTGAAAGTGCTGCAACTTTGATTGTAATCTAAAAAGATTTTTTCTGCCTTTAGAATTCTTTTTAGTTTTCTGATTGCTGCAGTGCTGATGTTGAATCTGCTTTGGACAGAGGGATACTCTGTATTCTTGCATAGCTGCCATTGAACTGTGAACCATATATTGACAGATTCCAGAGGCATTTCAGTATCATCCCGCATGATGGTAGTCTGAAAAAGTGTATGAGAAAGAAACAGTTTGCTTTGATGAGAAACAAAGAGGAATTTACTGAAGGCAAACTGCTGCATTTGCTAATTTACTGCATTTAGATGACTCATTGCAAATCCTACTGCTGCTGCGTTTGAAAATTTAAAGAGTTGAATGAAGCTTCATAGTAAAAAACTAAAGACTTTACAATTAGAAGGGCTTTTGGAAGTGTGATAGTTTGTCTTAAAAGTCTATGTGTTGCACTGCTGAGTTATAGTAATAATTTTTGAGACAGACTCAGCAGTAACTACTGACCCATCCATTCTAGAAGGCAAGATTTAATGAAGGATAGTTGTATTTTTTAGTCTGCTGGAGCATTATTATTTTTTTACCTTATTGCGAGGCTTGTAGTTCTGATTAAGAGTTTTGTTTTGAGAAATATATATTAAATGTTATATCTCTGCAAGGAAAAAAGTAACCTTTTTGGGTTTTGTTTTTGTTACTTCCATTATTTTTTCCTGTAGGAGTTACCTGAAAGTTATCTATTTTTAGTGGAGTGCTGGTTTTATTTTTTATTTGAACTAAATTAAAAAACAGGAAAAAAGGAATGTCTTCACTAGGTAAAGAAATTTCTTTCCTAAAATCTTTACAAAGAGGAAATTCCAGACTCTTAATTTTCTATAACATCTTGCTGAAGACTTCCATGCAGTTGAGAAAAAAATTGTTGCTGCCTATTGAAAATAACTGAACTACTGTTTGAAATTACTATATTGCTTAAAAGGAAAGCTCCTTCAGTATTAGTGGTAAAGATACCAGATTTACCTTCTAAATAATAGAGTGAACAAACTTCTTGTTAGTGTTTTTCCACATTGTCTTAATGCTTCTGTGATGCTCAACCCTTTGGGTTTTTTAAGTAGTACCTTCACATTTTTAGTGGTAATAAAATAGCTGTATAGCAAAGAAGGGACCAGTTGTTCTTTCCCTAGCTTACTAATATTTCACTAATAAAGCATTTCAAATGTCAACACATTTTTTCCTTTTCTGCCATCCAGATTTGGTTATCAGCCTGCCTGTGTTTTATGTAAAAAAACCCAGAATGCTAATGATCTTCTCAATTAAAATATGTTCAACTCAGGTTTCTAAACAAGTTTCCGACTTTACTGATTTTGATGTGTTTTAAATGACTGTCATGTTAATGAAATCCTTATGCATACATAAATAGTTGTGAGAGACTAAATTAAGTAATAACTCATGAAATCAGACTTTTAACATTTTTTTTCTTTGTATTTTTTTTTCTTCTTTCTACTTCTGTGTTAAGATCCTTGATGATGATGCAGCTCAGGAGTTGATGCCAGTGGTGGCAGGGGCTGTGTTCACCCTGACTGCCCACCTGAGCCAGTCTGTGAAAACAGAGCAGAAACAGCCACTTGCACTTCCCGTGGCAGGACAGTCCCAATATGTCTTGATGCTGGATGGTTCATTTACCTCATCACCTGGGTCTGAGAGCATATCCATGGGTTTTGCTTCCATTGGTGACTCCTCCCTCCATATCATCTTAAAAAAGCTGCTGGATTTCATTTTGAAAACAGGTGTGTTGACTTTTGCAGGGCGTGTATGTGAATTCCAACTGCCAAGAGTAATGAGATGGACTGAGCTGCTTTCAGATACTGCAGTGAGGATTTTTGTCACAGTCAGTTAGGTAGACCTTACATGATTAGTATAAATATAAGTGACAAATAACAAAAAAATAACAATAATTATTAATAACAAAAAAATTAGCAAACACTTTAAAAAAAAATCTGAACAACAAACAGAAGAGGAATATGTAAATGACTGTAAAGAGAACTTCATATTGTCATTCTTTTGGAACAGCATAAACTTGTTGAATTTACTCATAAAATATGCCTTTATGCAAACAGTAGAACTTCACCTAAAGGAATCTAGTTGGTTTATTTATTTCTGCCAGCTCTGCCCCAGAAAAGTTAAATTAAGTGCCAGTGGAAGATGGTGTTATGGAATTTACATTTGTTTGATTTTAATTGTGAATGTTTCCTGTCAACAGGTGGTGGTTTCCAGAGGGTGAGGACGCATCTTTATGGATCACTGCTTTATTATTTGCAGATTGCCCAGAGACCAGATGAACCAGACACTTTGGAAACAGGTACTGTCTAACTGTATTTGGAAAAGAGAAAAAAAAGTTGTTAATAAACCCCGGAGGGTGCAGTTTCTGCATGCTGAGTTGTCTTTGGAAATAGATGGAAAACATCTGACTCCAAGAGCCTCTGAAATTAATTGCTTATGCCTTCACTTCTTTATGTACACTCATACCATAGTGATCCTATTAAAAAAAAANTGATCAAGGAGGCTTAGCCATCAGACTTTGGGAAAAAAAAAAAAAGAAAAAAAAAAAAAAAAAAAAAAAAAAAGCAAAACACCAACCACACAAAAAACCTCAAAACAAACCTCAAGGATTATTTCATACCCTTTCTCTTCCTTTGTCTGAAGATCCCTCTAGGGGGGAAGCAAACATAAAAGCCTCACATACACACCCTACCACCATCCCCTCCCAAAAAAATAGGCCAACCAGAGTTGTTATTTATCAGAGAGTGCTTGTGGTAAGAATCACATTTTCTCTGTAAGTGGCTAAAATACTTGAAATGTTAGTGTTTCTAATAATTATTTAGAGCTCAGACAGGAAGTGAGAAAAAATCTTGGGGCTAGTACTTGCATGCAGACTTTTACTTGACCTGTGTTTTGAGCTACAGTAGTAAAAGCAAAAAGACAACCTGTGAATTTGTTACAACCCCTTTGAAGTGTGTGACTGACTTTGGTTTCGTTCTCTCCCATTTAAGTCACCTTGTTAACTTAGCTCAGACTGAATGCTTTGGTTGCTGTATAAGTTCATCGAATGCTAAGATGGTTTGGGTTGGAAGATCATTTAAAAATAATCTCATTCTAACCCCCTGACACAGGCAGATACACCAGACCAGGTTGCTCTAAGCCTCATCCAACCTGGCCTTGAACACTTCCTGTTTTGGGCCTATTAGTTTATGTAACAAATACTGAACATTTGAATTATTTTAAACAGACTGTTTACATACTGTGATGTATGTATACAGGCCCACACTTTCTGCTCTGGCTGGTCTGTGTGATATTGAGAGAAGGGTGGATTTGTAGAACATTTGCAGTTCATTTAAAAACCCTTGACCATTGTTTGGGGCATTTCTGTTGCACAGTGTAGAGAGAATGCCCTGAAGGATGTAGCATCAGCTGTAACTAAGCTAATGCTAAGATGACTGTCTTTTTTGTTTCATTTTTTGCTTTTTACAGCTAAAAAAACTATGTGGGAACATTTGACAGCTCCTGAAGATGTGTTTAGTAAATTGCAACGGGAAAACATGGCAACTGTTGAGAGTTATGGGGCAGCTCTGATGGAGGTGGTCTGTCGTGATGCTTGTGATGGCCATGAGATAGGCCGGGTAACTGAATCTATTCTTTTAAAATTACTGTTCTCTTTGTTTTAAAGAACATCATCTGTGCAGAGATGGGAAGTTTAATGAGATAGAAATTTCTGTAGATACTGTTTCATGTTTCTGTCTTCCCACTCATCCTTCAAGTTGCTGAAAGTAGAGCCATACATGCATATTTTTTTTTCTCAACAAGGTTATGTGTCCTATTGTTTAAAAATAAGGGTAGAAAGCTCTGCTGCAAAAGATGTAGGTAGAGACCTCTGTGACAGTTGTTTTTCAGTATTTTAAAATCATGGACTTAGCTTGGGAAGATGTGACTTCATGACAAAGTAATTTCTGATAGCCAGTCGCTGAGAATCTAGTCAGAAGGCAAACTGGTTTTAAATAGTAATTGTGCTTGAGGCAATACTTCATTAAAATATTTTACCTTAGTTATTGGTCAACAATATCTGTAATGTTTTTTAAAAGAATAGTAGAGAAAGGTAATTGGCTCATACTATACTAGTATCAAGAAATCTTAAAATATTTTTCACATAAATTATTGCAATTGTAGTGAAGAAACGCATTCTGCTTATAAGAAGCTGTTGGAAGAAGCTGCTTAGCATTTCACATTTCTAGGTATTTATTAAAAATCTCATTGATCTTATGGGTTAAATTCTGTTTTTGTTTTTCTTCCCTTATCCCAGATGCTGGCATTGGCTTTACTTGATCACATTGTTTCAGTAGACAAGCAGCAGCAGTGGCTGTTGTATCTCTCCAATAGTGGCTACCTGAAGGTGCTTGTGGATAGCCTGGCAGATGATGATCTGGCCCTTCAGAGCTTGCTCACACCTCAGCCCCCTTTGCTTAAGGCGCTGTACACCTATGAGTCCAAAATGGTAACAGTACTTTAGAATTATTTTGTGTTACGGTGTTTATTTTTAAATCTCTCTATTTAGTAGAAGTTGTCAATATTTTGCATTGATTGTACTCAGAGATATTGTTAAGGAAGCTTTCCTGTCTGACCATTCAAGAGCACTCTGGCAGTCATACTTGTATCACCAGAGATTTTAACTGTTGGGACCAAAGCCCCTCTGCAGTGAGTGGCTCCAGTGACCCATGGGTGCCCCACTTGACTCCCTACCCTCACCACACTCACACACTCAGACCAGGTTTCCTTACTGGTTTGACCCCAGGATTCCCAGGGTAGTCTCAGACATCTGGATCCTTAAAATGATTTAATCATGGTGCAACAACAGAGTAAGAGCTCGAGTTGGTGCCTTGGAGGAGGGACCCTGAACAAAGGAACCCCTGGGTTTTTATACCCTCAGCAGTCTGAGTCAGTCTGAGGTCTTCCAGCTGAGTCCTCATCTCCTGCATTGTTTCTTGAGTGCCCAGTCCTCAGGCTGGTGCCCCATGTCCCTTGTGCCCTTTGTTTTGCAAAGGGTGGGCAATTCACGGGTTCTTGCCTGGAGCTCTGCCACCCAAAGCTCGATCTGCAGCTGCACACTGAGCTACCTGCACTGAAGGTATTCCTTAAAGATATTTTACTAAAATAGTACATTTGAAATGATGCTAAAATCAAGTGAGAAAGTAGACATTGTAAGACTCATTGTGCATCTCCAGAACTTAGCCTTCTCTACTCCTGTGCAGGCATTCCTCACTCGAGTAGCCAAAAGTCAGCAAGGCGCACTGGAGCTGTTGCGGTCTGGCGTGATTGTGCGGCTGGCACAGTGCCAAGTGTATGACATGCGACCTGAAACAGACCATCAGGGGTAAGTGTTACTTCCCTGGCTGATGGTGAAACCACAATACAACCTTCCTGGAAGCATATCACATCTTTTTATAGCCTATGATTTTTGAGTAATGATTTGTGGCTTTATTCTTTGTGTGTGTGTTTCTTAAACCTATCAGTTCAGTTTAAAGCTACATTTCATTGAGAGCAAAATCTCAGATGTGGGTGTGAGGTTGTACTTGCATGCTAATTACTTAGAGTACATAAAAATTATTTGATACCTTGGATAAAAAGGATTTATGTATTATTATTAAATAATTTATACTGTAATGTTTGAAAACCAGCTTACAATGTAAACTTATTTTGGGGGCTTTGCAGTTGGTGAAGTGCAGAGTTTGTCCTCCACTATAAAGCAGTGAGAGAGCAGTTAATTAAATGTTGTTTCAGGAATATTTTATGAAAAGTTAAAAAAATATATTTTCACAATTACATATTGCTTGGCAAGTTTCTTGACGTGTTGCCATGTTAGTCATTGTGAGGTGATTGAGCAAAGATCTCAGAGAAGGAAATTCCATATTTAGGGGAAATTACCTGGGTTGATTTCAAGCCGTGGTCCCTGTTGTAAACTTACAGTTCTTAGTGACACACTGGAAGTTCAAACACTTTGGAAAAATTTATGACTTAGACAAGGTGTACTATTGAAAGTTCCAGTTGGACATAATAAGACTTTATAAAACTTACAGAACATTTGTGGAGGACTGTATCTAACAGTGGCTTTAGAATTAAGCACAACTCTTCCTAAAATATTTGAGAATACCTAGTTTTAGGTATATATCAGTAAGCAACTATCTTATTTCTGCAACAAAGTTATCTGGCTTAGTGTAGCATAATACAAAGAAGTAATTTTCCCTGCTTGAAGAAAATGTCTGGCAGCAGCTGTGTATCATAAATATGTTGCTTTTCCAATATGAACTCAGTTCAGGTCTAGACCTCTTTTCGAAATATGAGTGTTTTTAGGTTCTTGAGTGACTATAGGCTGAGGCTCTGCCTCACTAGTGGACTTAACTCTTCTTGAACTCTTCATCTTTTTTTTCCTCTCTTTTTAAACTTCCTCAGAATGTATGCAATGAGAGATCCCCCAGTCTTCATTCCTGCTCCAGTGGAACGTTATCGCCAGATTCTTCTTCCAGCTCTTCAGCTGTGCCAAGTGATCCTCACATCCAGCATGGCACAACACTTGCAAGCAGCAGGACAGGTAAGTTCCAAAACATGCTCGACTATCACTACTGTTGCTCATTCAAAGAAGTTACATGTGCTTTTGCTCTGATAGTAAGTTGGTGGGTTTTTTTTAAAATCCCATCCTCACTGGTGCACGAGGTCTTTTAACATTTTTCAGAAGCATTGCTTCCTCTCTGCTCGCCACTAAATTTTGAGTCATTCATATTTTCTCTTTGTTTCTTGTGGTGCAGGTTTTGCAGTTCCTAATTTCCCATTCAGATACTATTCAGGCAATCTTGAGGTGTCAAGATGTAAGTGTTGGATCTCTCCAGGAGCTGGCCTCCCTGACAGGAATAATCAGCAAGGCAGCCTTGCCTGGTAAGAATTGCTGTTTTGAAGTCTCAACTGCATGAATCTCAGGCTTTGTTTTCTGTAAAGAAACAGTAAAACAGAAGAGAATATCCATGATAATATAGATTTTTTTTTTGACCTGTAGAGCTCTGAGAAAAATAAAGACATGTTAAATAATTTTTCTTGATGTAAATATGGTGGATTTGCAGGAGACACAGTGCTCTTACCCATATGTATTTGACTTTCCATTTTCTTTCATCATGCTACCTCACACTAAGGACTTTTTGTCTTGGCGGTGACTTGCAAATAGAACTGCTCAAAGTATCTGTGGTATCTTCAAAAAACAATTTTTATTTAATAAGGTCTGTAACTGAGGAAATTAAGGTAGCAAATTGTTTTCATACCCTTTTTAAAAAATGTCTTCTTTGGTTTTATTTATTTAAAATATAAAGTTTCCCGGGGGGAAGCAGATTAGCATACTGCCGTTTCTCTTGGGTGACTTACCTTCACAAAGAGCTAATAATGATTGTGATGGATATAGTGGTTTCTTCGGCATGCTTACCAGTTCAAAGTAACTTCTCTATTTTGATTTAATGATTTTCTTTGTTCAGGAGAGATGTCTGACTACAGTAGAAAGGAGTGCAGAGCTGTAGGTTAAGCCCAGGTGCTTCTTTGCTTACAGTATACAGAGCTTTGCATGACAGGTGTAATTTCCATGTCAGCCTCCCTTTCTCCTTGCACCCATTTGATTACTTACCAGAGCAGTAAGCTCCATGCTCGCATGCATCTCCTGGCTGCTGCATTCATATCTGAAAGTTTTGCTCAAAAAATATGCAAAATGCAAGTTGAAAGTTTGGCTGAAATATTTCTGATCAATGCTTATATTTAAATGTATATACTGCATAAATCTCTTTTAAAAACTCCCCAAAACCAGTTATTTAATGGCTGTGTATTTTATTAGGAGTGTTAAATGAGCTGGACATGGATGTTAATGAAGGGACACAGATGGAGCTACAAGGACACATAGGGCGATTTCAGGTAACAAAGTCATATATTTAACCCATGTCCTTTTAGAATGGGCTATCTAGATGTGCTTCTTCCTGCTTTTTTTCCTTTGAATAGTAGCAGTTGGGAAAGAGATGTTTTCCAGCATCAAGAAGAATGTGTGGTAGTTTGAGGGGATTTTTTGTGGGAGTGGGATGTGGTTTTGGTGGTCTGTTTTTTGGTGTCTCCCCACACTTCACTGTGCAGTAGAAGAGAGAACGTCTGGCAACATTAGGGTTGCATCAGGGACTTTGTTTCCCTTCCTGGCTTAGGACTTTTGTGAAGAGAAAAATGTGAAACCAAGACCAAGGCATGTGAAGTAATGCAGAAACAGTCTGTTACCACTTTGGCCACAAGTAGGTCTTCAGCTCAGCAATTTGGTATCAGACATGCTAGCGGTTCATTTATTTGTTACTGAATTAGTTTTTGTACTCTACTTTTCCTAGACTTGCCTTCAGATTTTGTTTGTCTATATAGGGAAAGGTGTGGGAATGGGAAACCTAAACTATCATTGATAGTATTCTCTATAATAGTCTCTGTAATATAACAAGAAAAGTTATGCACTTGTGAATTTTACTCATTCTCATTGGCAATGTTTTAGGGTGCCATTAATTTTTAAATTAAATCAAGGTAAATGAAAACACCAAAAACTTAAATTTTGTTTACAAAGTGCTGAAAGTTTTATCTGCATTGCTTTCTGAATACTGTGTTTTAAAGGACATGTGTCATTGAAGTGAAAAGAATCATGCACTTCATTTGTTGAGATGGTAATTTAAATGTTCATTTCTTATGGCAGCGCCAGTGCTTAGGACTTCTGAGTCGGTTTGGAGGATCAGACAGGCTACGTCAGTTCAAGCTTCAAGATGATAACGCAGCAGGAGACAGAGTGAACAAGAGGGATGAAATTGAGTTGGCCATGCAACAGGTAAGGACACAAGATGCTAGAGCCTTCAGTCTCAGCATTTTACCTGCTGTGCAGATTTGTTTAGTTATCACAATTTCATATGATAGTGGTAATGCTCTACACTGGTTTTAGTGTGGCATAGCAGTCCACATTTTATTTAAAGTAATTCTTGAAAATGTATTTACTTACACTTGAAGCAGAAGTCTTTATTGTTTTGCATACAAACTCTGTAAATTTTGAAGGCTTAAACTGAAATTTTCAAAACCAAAGCTCTATATAGAGGGCAATGGCTAACACTAACTTGGAGCCAAAGGGGACTTAAAATTATCTAGACATTTCAGCTAGCAGGTTTGGAAAAGAGGCAAAGTTACAAGTCCTAAATTTGCAGTAGACGAGACTCTGTAACTGATGAGAAAACAGAATCATCATATTCCGGTGAGAAGAGAAGAGCAAAGCACTGATATTTGTCCATGTAAAATTTAATGCTCCAAAGTCTGTAGATACTGTAATTGATATGCTGTCTTTTTTTTTTCCTTTGTTGGCAGATCTGTGCAAATGTGATGGAATACTGTGAGTCACTGATGTTGCAAAGTGCCCCCAGTTTCCAGCACACTGTTTGTCTGTTTACTCCCAGCCTGTCAGAGTCAACCAACCGAGATGGGCCTCGGCAGGGTGAGGTGTTTGACTTGCTGTTTAATGAGCCTGAGCAGTGTGACACTGGGGCTACCAGAAAATAATGAACCGGTGGCTGTAGTTTCACATACTCTTTAAGTTACTTTACACCAGTACTGTAGCTGCTCACTATCTCATTTGAGGATCCATGCTTGTTCAATCTTGTGCTAAGCCAAATCAGCTAACTAATCCTAGTTATAACAAACAAATTGTTTTTTCATTCACGGCCTCAGAAATATATGTCAAGAAACAAATATATGTATGTAAATAAATAGCACAAGACAGGGGAAGGTCAAGATTTCTTTTTTTTCCTCATCTGTGCTGGATTACATTATTTTAAACTAGGACCTCATTTATGACATGTAAGATGCATTTTGATGCTGATTGGAACTCTATTACAATACATGGCAAGAGTTTACACTGTGTGATTCTGCAGTTGAATGGATAAAATATGTAAATAGTAAGTCTTCTAGTCTAGTTAACATTTCACATGTGTTACTCAGTACTGCACTAGGCTGACTGCCTTGTTGCCTAGACTTATAATATGTTGCTTCTGACACAAGTGCAAACCATACTTGCTAGTGCTTTCCTGTCTTTTACTAGATTATTGACAGAGAGCATAGCTTATTGATTTCTTGGGGTTTTTAATTTTGTTTTCTTATCTTCAACATCTTGTCTAGATACACAAGCACCAGTGGTGCCGTATTGGCACTTGCCTGGTCTGGGCATTATTGTTTACCTGCTGAAACAGAGCACCAGTGATTTCTTCAGTTACTATGACAGCCATCGTCAGAGTGTTAACAAACTGCAAAATGTGGAGCAACTGCCACCAGATGAAATAAAAGAGGTAATTGTTCTACTGACTTTGTAGTTTCTGTATTGCAGTAACTTGGACACTGCTATAACAAAGGCTCCAAAACATCTTTGATAAGCAAGTAGTTCCACTTCTTATGCATATTCTTTTCTACTGTTGGTGAAGGGGGTCCGTAGAATGAGTGATCTAAAACTTCAGGGAAAATATTTGGCTTAACTTTGTAAAAGTTGTGATTTTTATTATAGTTGCTTAGAGATGGGTTTCATTTTTCCATTTTTTGGTCAGCAAGGTTATGCAAATTCAAAATGAAGAGCAAGGTTTTAAAGATACAGTAGCTTACAAGAAAGTTCTAGATATTAATAAGTAATCTTATTTGCTTATTTCTCTTGATGTTCTGTGATTTGTTACAGTCTGTCTGTTTTTTCTCTTGCCATCACAGTTGTGTCAGTCAGTTATGCCAGCTGGGGTTGACAAGATTTCCACTTCCCAAAAATACGTATTGGCAAGGCGGCGCCTGGTGAAACTAATAAATAACCGAGCCAAGTTGCTCTCCCTCTGTTCCTGTATCCTTCTAAACTTGAAATGACCCTCAAGGTGATCTCAAGAAAAGCAGAGAGTTAGGAACAGGGATTTTTTTACCTGGATCTCTGACCACTTTGAACAAAAATGTTTTGCCAAAAGTAAATTTGAAATACTGACAACTAGCTTATGCTATTGCCAGAATGTAAGGATTTTCAAGTTAGTAATTCCCATTTTGAAACCCAGCTAGGACTTTCTGCAGCATGCTAATAAAGGAGTTGTTACAGCCCAGCTCTTCATTTTTAGTATCCAGACCCCATAAACATTCACACATGTCCAAGTGTGGGGGAAGAAATACTTTGAAAAATAATTTTGATGTGCCTATCATAATAGGAGTTTCTAGTCTTACAACCAATCCTGCATAAACCTAAATCTCATAAACACCAGTAGTTCTATGGAAATAACCAGTCATGCACAAAAGAATTGTCTTCATCAGATCATAATTTTCCTCTGCACCCTCCCTTAGGAAAGATATGCTCTTGCACACTTCACTGTTGTCACCTAAGATGTTACTGCCATCCCTGGCTTTGTAACCTCAGCTTTAATTTGCTGTGTGCAGCTGAGGTACCTTTACAAACCACATGAGCACTCTGTACTCTGCTCTCCTCCTGAGGGCTGGATTGAGGGCTCTGCAGGGTGATGAGGACAGTGAGTGTGAGTGATCCATCTCTGGGCTGTGGCAGGGCAGGGGGTGATGGGTGGTTGAGCTGACATCTTCAGCTATTTCCAAGTGAGTAAATATGCTTATATAGCAAATGTGCTATCCAAAGACAACCAGATTGGAGTCCTTCACTGAGATGTGTCTGCAGATATCATAGAAATATGTCTCTTCATTCTTTGGCGTCATCTGGAACACTACCTACTGCACTGCACACCCACTGACTCTCAAGACCCACTGCTGTCTTCTAGGATGTCGTTTAAGAAAGGAAGGCTGCAAGGTAAAATTTCTCAAACATCAAAATGCCTTTGAATAACATCTGATGGTTAGTTTTAAAACTAATTTTCTACTATTAATGTCTTGCCTTTTATATTTAATAAAAGAGATTTTGTTTGAATTTGGCACACCTTTGGATATTCCACTAGAGAACTGGCAATACTGATACTGTTTACTCATAGACTTCTGGGTTTTGTGTATTACTCGTGACCTCCAAAGGAAAGGAAAAGTAACTATTTTTTTTTTATTTCTGCTCTTCAAACTAACTGAAGTTCAGCTAATAAAATCAGATGAGTGATCCAAAACAGTTAATAGGAAAATATTTCAACATAATCTAAGACGAAATTAAGAAATAAAGTTAATATTGGTGGTTTTAAAAGTATTTTAGAATTATAGCCACAATTAATTCACCCAAGGATTTTAAGTTCATTGAATTTTGTCTTTTAAAAGAAGAAAGAAATGGAAGGAAATGGGGGAAAGTGGATTTGTGAAATAGTCTTGTTTAAAGTGACATGTTGTGTGATCCAAATTTTTTATGATTCACTCTTCATGTATTTTCTCTAAATCATTTAAGTCAACAAATTACTGTAATTTCTAATGCTTAAGTTTACTTTTGGATCAAATTGCAACACTGTTTTAAATTTGTTATATGACTTGATACAGAGATAGTGTGGAGCACCCAACATAATTTTCATGTTTTCTTTTCTATTGCCAGATTCCTTTCGTTCAGAGCCAAGCCTGGTTTTCAGTAGTGGACTGAATCGAGTGAGCCAGCACGATATAGAACAGGTGAGATGTGACAGTGCTGCAGGGTACAGAATGCTCCTGGCTACCATGCAGATATTGGGAGCACTCTGACTGTTTTCCCATTTCTGAACAATCTGCAGTAACACCAACAGCATGGAACTTAATTTAGGATTAGTGAAGCATTACAAAATTGTTTTTGAAAATACTGTGAAAGAGGTGGCACTTCTGCTGCTGTGCAAAAGATCTTTGAATCTTAATGTGAAGAGTTAAGTAAAAACTGAGCTACACTTACAAAACAGAGTAATTCTTTCTCTCTTACCAACCAGTCAAGCAGTGTTTTTTAATAACAGCTTTCCAAAAACACCATATATCCTTGAAAGACCTGCAGTATGAGGGCAGGTTTCTCAATTTTTTATGATCCAACTATGATCCAACAGGTCAGCTTTAACTAGATTATAGATAAATGAGATCAAAAGGTAACAGGAACTGAGGGGAGTATAAAATATGAATGGTAGAATAGAAGTAATTTCCACTTACATAAAAATGTAGTAGTTTGTGTAAATTTGATGCAGAGCTGTCAATAAAAAAAGATTTATTAGTAAATCCCACTGACATTTCTATGACTGTGGAAAAAAACCTACTCTTCAAAACTGCAGTCTCAAGTACCTTTGTAAGATCTAGAATTGTAAGAAAAGTTGCTACGTGTTTTTTGATGAGCCATCTGTCATTTATTTTGTTGGTTTAAAAATAAAGTGTACAGTATCATCTTGGTAAAATACTTAAAATGTAGTTAAATTCAGTGACTCTTTACCTATGCATTAATGAAAAAATGTTGTTGGTGCACATGAACTCTCTAAAGAGTCCTTAAAGGACTAGGAAACTTTTAATTGGAAGATGTGTTTGTATGACTCTGAGTGAAGAAACTGAATTTTAACCAATAATTCCTAAAACAGAATAAGTAGTACTTATTAGAGAAGTCAGAAAAATCCATTATTTGGAAAGCAGGTCAGAGAGTAAATCCTTGTGAAGGAGTTGACAGGTAATGGATGATAAGCTGGCATTTCAGGAAGAAAAGATTTTATATTGATGACTGCATCAAATCTCTGTTTCTCAGCTTCAGATTGAAGCCACAAACAGCTTTGGTGAATCTCTGCAGAAAAAGCTCCTGGACATCGAAGGTTTATATTCCAAGGTGCGCTCACGGTACACCTTTATTCAAGCTCTCGTTCGACGTATCCGTGGTCTCCTAAGGATAGCAAGGACCTAAAAGACACTTGGTACATACTGCTTGCCCAGTGTACTAGGGCAGGCCTTCTGGATCATTGCATTTTATAGATCAAACATTTTCTAAATACTATCAAAATTATTTTGTTACTTTTTTTTAATCCCTGTGGATGTTTTGTGTATTCTTTCCTACTGCTCCCAACTTGACATAAAAAATAAAGAATTGTTTTCAACTGAATTATGAATAATGTCAAATTTCAAGCAAGAAAGAATTATAATGGAGGACCTCAAGGAAACTAGGGAAGTTCTGCAGCTGTGATGATACAACATTTGTTGATGCTTTCAGAGAAAACTTAAACATCTTTGTCTGTGTTGTTCCTGTTTCACACACAGATTTAATGAAACCATAGAGTTCACATTTCATCACTTGCAGACCTCAGATTACTGTGGTGTGGATTTTATATTCATTTTGCACTGTGAACTGCTAATTTCTGTCCCCCTCATCCTGTCTTTATCATCTGAAAGAAGTACAAGCTGCTTCTCTTTGAACAAGTTTAAATGAGAAAAGTGATAAAAGTCATGGAAGGTGATTGCTGTAAGTTTGGTTCTTATGGCTGGAGGAGTAAAGGTTTCTGTGCTTTCCTTGCTGCAACACAATTATAAGGACAGAATAAAGTGCATGAGGAAGAAGCCAATAATCATGAATGGTAGGTTGGTTCCGTAGTTACAGTGTCCTCCTATTAGACATTTATATATCCTTGTATCTTCTGTGAAAAAGCTATTAAAAAAAGCATGATCACTGATCATTGACATGAGATCTGTTGCACTTCTTTAGCTCAGTCTGAGCTTATGGCCCAGTTCATGTGTGCCTTGTACATTGTTTCCTCTAAGTTTTCGTTACATAATAGTTCACTTCTTAATGGTGTTTAAATTTACTTATCTGCACACCCTAATTATACGGATGACATCATTTTTATGCAGGGATGATGACAGTGCTGCTGTCAGGTGAGGCCTGCCAGCTAATCCATAGGAGCAGCTTGGTCCCAATGGTTTTACACAGCTGGACTTTGACTCTTGACTTCCGCCGGGGTTCTTGTTTCTCCACCACTCGGAGAAAGCAAAGCCCTGATCCAGAAGTGTTCTGGCTCCGAGGAACCCCCGGCACTCTGAAAAGCAGCCGTGGTTCCTCGCTGTCCGGTGCGTGGCCAGCGGGCCCGCTCCGCTGCCGCGCTCCCGGTGCCGGGGGGAGGCCCCAGGCCGCCGCNCGGAGCGCCGGCGGAGCGGCTCGACATGGGTGAGGAGCGGGCGGGAAGCGGCCGCCCGAGGGGACCCGTCCATCACGACCCGCGGCCGCGGAGGCGAGGGCGGGCGGGTCGGTGTTGAGCCTCCTGCGGGAAGGGACTGTCCCCTGCCCGCCGGCGGTGGGAGGCCGAGGCTGATGGCCGCGCTCGGCGATGCCCACCTGCCCTCAGGCCAGGCCCTGGCCGCGGGCCGCTTCCCGGGCAGCAGCCCCCGGAGCGCCCGGAGGCCGCGTTGGAGCTGCCCTGCGATGGCGAATGGTCCGAGCAGCAAGAGGGGAGGGTGTGTTCGGTCACATCCTCAGGCTTCTGGACGCCTGACACCTGTCAAAATGAAACTCTGAATCGAGTCTGTAATGGGCTGCAAATAAGGAGAGGAGGTTCTTGCAGACTAGTAAATGAAGTAGAGGGAATATTAAAGAGAGGCCCTGAATCTGAGGGTTGAGTGATTGAAGTGAACCTGTCTTATTGCAGATGGTATTGGAGCAGTGTTCTAGTGTAGGAAAAGCATACATCCTAGGATATAAAAAGGGGGAGTGAGAGGTGTCTGGCACAAGCAAAGTTACTGACTGAAAGAATTTTCAAATCTTGGGCCTCCATGCAACCAGTGGTAACCTTCTACTTTGATGTTTCTATTGAAATACCTTTTCCCAACTCATTTCTCTTAAGGTCATTTGCCTATCTGGCAGTTAGAGGTGCCATGCACAGCACTATGCACACAGGCAGCTGTTCGTCCCTTACACCTTCCCCTTGTTTTCCGGGTCTGTAGCTTGTATGGCTTCTGTGATGGGATGGGCTTAGATGAAATGATAACAGATTGCTACCTGTGTTCGGTCTGAGTTCCTTCTGAAGTATAATCTTGTTGCTCCTTCCTTTCTCTGGAAAGGCAGATGCCTAGACAGGCAAACATAGGAAAACATTTTTATCAAAACATCTTTCAGTAAGATTTTGGTTACAAATCCTCCTTAATTTGTGTGTGATATATTTATCAGTATTGTCAGTGATTCTGGCTTGTTGGATGTTTCATTACCTTTTGCAGGCTTTAAGTGTATTTACAAAGTTATGATTTAACATTAGATATGTTCGTTATAAAAAATTTTGGTAAAATGTAATTGTTACTGGCTTAGAAAACTAGTATTCTTTCTATGATTAAAAATCTAGTTGGCATAAATCAGATATTAGTCTGGCCACAAGTACTCTTGCATGCATTTAGAGAATAAATTTCATGCTAGGGCAAGCCAGGTTTTTTTTTTTAAATGAGAAAGACATTTAAAATCAGCTCCTAGACTTCTCTGTAGCATTAATGTACTTGATTTGGTGCAGCTTTGCTGTTTGTAATGAACTGATTTAACATATCTACTGATTTATACCTAATTTTAAGAAAAAAAGAAGCAGGTGGTCCTGTGGAAGACCATAAACATCTTCTGATGCTGAATTCTTTCAGGCTTCTGTTGGTCCTTATATAGTCTCTGGCACTGAAAAGGTAGAGTCCGATACAAGCCAAAAAGAAGATGACTCAGATTTTGGCAAATGAGAGAAAAGGAAAAAATAAAATTGTAATTGCGGTGAGAAAGCTTGATGCTGCTGCAATGTGATTTGCTGTAGTGAGCTATCATAAAATGATAAAATGGCAACATAAACCAGGAGGACATAATGTTGTTGAGCACACAGCCATCTTGGAAACAGCCTAGACTTTTTTTTTCACTGGAGGAAAGAAATGCCTTGTAGGCCAGTCTGAGGTTAGTCTGTCTGCCTTTGCATATCTCAGACAGAACTGGCTGACATTGAAATGTCTTTCTCTCCTGGTTTTTGTAGGGGGCTTCTTCTCCACCATCTTTTCCAGTTTGTTTGGAACTCGAGAGATGAGGATTCTCATCCTGGGGCTGGATGGAGCAGGAAAAACAACCATTCTCTACAGGTTACAAGTTGGAGAAGTTGTTACCACCATTCCAAGTAAGTGATCTGCCCACAGGGAGAGTATTTGCCTGTAGCCTGTGGTTTGCCTGTAGCTGCAGCTGAACTTTGCCAGCTAAACTTACTATATGCTTCCTTCATAAACAAAAGGACCTTATGTTGGGGGAGCCTTGCACTGTTGTTTTTAAGAAGTTTTCTTGGATAAAAGTATTACAAAAGAATATTTTATGCTGCCTTTCAAAATGCAAAAAGCGTTGGACCCATTTGACCTCAAGATATTTAACATGATTTTGCAGGCTATTCGTGATAGGTCAACATTCAGTAGATGGTAACTGTGGACTGTATAATTCTGTTGTTTCCAAATACAGTTATTACGTGAATTCCAGAGGTCATTGTTGCTGTACATAGGATGGTGTACCTTTTTTTTTTTCACAGGGTTTATATAAACACTTTTGTTTAACATGAAGAAGAAATCAGGTGATTTAACTTTACATTCTGTAGAGGATGTAACAAAATTCAATGTGAGGTTTCAAGGGAGAACATGATGCTTATTTTAAAAAATGCAACTGATTTTACCATTTGCCTTGGCATTCATGCAGCCCCACCCACCCTCTGTGTGCCCAGGTGTTCTGGCCATGATTGCTCTGTGTAACATGAAGAACAAGGGGTGCCTGATGTTTTTTTATGTCCCTGTCATGTCTGGTGTGTTCCACCTGAATCTGGCTTTGCTTGGGCCTCTATTAACTTTTAGAAGCCAGGTTTGCTGGGCCATAATCTTTTTGCCCGAGGGTTTTGCTTATTTCAGCCTCCATAAGTTTTAAGCAGCCTATGTCCACTGTTCACTTCCCTGAGCTGTGTTTCTCTGGGCTGGCAGGAAAAGGAATGACATACGTGACACTGCAGCCTTGTTGCCATCTTCCAGATGGTATCTTTGGTATCAAGGTCTCTCCTGAGAAGCTGGTTCTGCTGTGGCTCTTTTAAGAGTGCAGACCGTGTGTGGACAGAAGGACACATTCCTTAGTGCGAGAGTTGCTGTCAGTTGTGTACTTGGTTATCACAGCAGGGCAGTTCTTTAACCCTTGCTCTGTTTCTTTTGGTGATTTCAGACACACTACTATTGATCTTTAACAACCTTAGCATTTGTTACCAAACTCTACAATATGTTTACAATGTGGTTTTATTAGTTCAAAGGAAATACTTCTGCATTATTTTGAGTCATGTTTGTTGGGGTAGCTTTTAAAAGGGCATGAACTTCCTTATGCAGGTCTGAAAATAAACTGAGTGCTGTGATATTCCTCAGAAAAACAGGAAAATCACCAACAGTGAAATAGTTTTAACTTTGTTTCAGCCATTGGCTTCAATGTGGAGACAGTGACCTACAAGAATCTGAAATTTCAAGTCTGGGACTTAGGAGGACAGACAAGCATAAGGTAATAGATTTCTTAAAGTCACTTTACTTTCTCTAAAAAGTGCCAAGTTCTTGCAATTCTCATAGCATGCACTAATGAAAATTGGTTAAATTTTAAAAAGAGCCCATTCTCAGGAGAGCATTTTCATCTGATCGAATTTGGTTTGTAAAACCTGTGATCCACTACAGATTGGAAAAAAACAAGCTGGTATTTTCATTTTGTTTCTGGTTTTGCTTTGAAAAACAAATTTATTAGTGTAGTAGGCAATTGCGTAGCATTCTGAGAAAGAGTGGAGGGGCTGATAAAACCCAGAAAGATACTTCCTAGCTTTGCATTATAAGAATAATGAAATTGGATTTAAATATCGACAGTAATTTTTTAGCAAGGTTCACAAGTTTTGTAATGAGTTATTAACAGAACCCCTGTGTGATCCTCTTGTGATTCCTTTTTCATTGCTCAGTAGCAAGGTACAGCATAGTTAGCTAGTAAGGAAGGTACAGTTAGTGAGATAAAGGTTCCTTCCCTTTTTAGTGTCAGTACAGTAAATCTGAAAAGGTGGTTCGTTTTGATCCATGTTAATTACTTGCCTGTATTAATTAGTCATTTAAGATTTCTCTGGTGATCCTTCTTTGGTGACTGTAATGAGGATGCTTCTGTCTTTAAACTTTCTTTGCTTTCCTGTCCCTCAGTTATGGACCTCATGTCCTTAACTGAGGGACAGTCTGATTCCCAAACAAATCTGTCCCCAGGACTTCTGTTCTTTTTCGGTGTTCAGGTCACTTCTTTATTTGCTTTGTTGTTGCATTGGGGTTATTTTTTGTTTGGGGTTTTTTGTCCTGTTTTGGTTTTTTTAGGTTTTTTTGTTGTTGTTGTTTTGGGGTATATTTTTGTTCTGCCTTGGAGAGTATTTTTAACATCTGTTCATTTTTGTAGCCTGTTGAAGAAATCTTCTACTTGCCTCCTGGGGCCTTTCACCCCAGAGACTGTTTTACTTCCTCTGGGTGATCTGTTTTTATTATCTAGCTAAAAAGAGCTGCTGACATGCAAATGACATGACTGGAACTTCTCTCTCCTCTGCAGGCCCTACTGGCGGTGTTACTATTCTAACACAGACGCTGTCATTTATGTAGTGGACAGCTGTGATCGAGACAGAATTGGCACTTCAAAATCAGAGCTTGTTGCTATGTTAGAGGTGAGAAAATAAGGACCACAGTCATTATCAGTAAAACATTGAGAAATTAAAACTTTTTCTGGAGTAAATATGAAATTTCATTCAGTGAACCAAGTGAAGCTGAACTTCACTTGTGAAATTTCAGCCCTCAGCATAGCCCATGCAGCACTTTTGACTGAAAAAGCACTGAATACTCTGCAGGTGTTTCATGGCTTTGTGCAGCATTATCTGGACAGCTAATTTCATGTAGACTTGCTCTCATATGAAAATTTACCTGTCAGGACAGCTGCACAGTACTGCAGTGTGACAAAATCAAGCCCTGAAGGATTGACAGTAATTAGTATCCTACTATGTTTTGAAGCTGAAGAACAAATGTAGAACAAGGTAATTATTGTAAGATGAGTTGAGCAACACTTCCTTTCTCTCTCTTGCCTTGTCCCCCAAAATACCTGCAAGTTCATTTAATATACCTAAATCCAACTACCAGTTTGTTTCCTAACTTGGACTGGCCATGTTTTGAAACTGCTCCTGTAGGGTGTCATAATGGAATTGAAAATAAACACTATTCTTTCACTGAAGAATTTTCTACAGAACAGAAATCAGCAAACAAAATAATTGAGAGCTGCTGAAGGTTTTTTTTTTTTGTTATATAGGTTTTCTCTCCTTAAATTCTGTAGAAGTCTCTGTAACAACTTCCACAATTTCCCCTTTTTCAGGAAGAAGAGCTGAAGAAAGCCATTTTGGTGGTGTTTGCAAATAAACAGGACATGGAACAGGCCATGACTCCCACAGAAATGGCAAATGCCCTTGGCTTACCAGCTTTGAAGGACCGAAAATGGCAGATATTCAAAACCTCTGCAACTAAAGGCACAGGGCTTGATGAAGCAATGGAATGGTGAGTACTAGTCTAGTTATGCTTCACTCATATGCTTAATTTTGCACTTTTTTTGGAGGGGGAGGGTTATAAGACTAGATTTGTGGATAGTCTGACATAAAAAGAGAGTCCATGTTAGAAGAATGACTGGTTTTCTACTGGAATTATTTCAGCAGAACTGAAATGACTATTCAGTAAACTTACTTAACCTTTTTTTGTAGGTTGGTGGAGGCCTTGAAGAGCAGGCAGTGATACAAAAATGACCAGTGCAAGGAAGTGTCAGCTATAGCCAGCATCCTCCTTTCTGCAGTTAAGCATTTTCAGGCCACAGATACTTGTAAATAGGACAGATTTGAATTTGACTTCTGTAATGTGGATGTCTCTTTTCAGCTGTAAAACTGAAATAAGTGAATGTGTACATTATGATACTCCATTTCTTTCTTAACAATGTACTTATGTTAATTTGTATGAAAGTCTTACTGGCTGAGAAAGTTGGTGGTTTTTTTGTCATCCCTCCTTCCTTTTGTGGTTTTTGTGGCCAGCATATTGGTGTAGACAGAACACTAATAAAATCTGGAACTGTCAGCTATACCCAGGGGTGTGTTGCTTACTAGAGGCTGCTTGCTTGCTGCTTGCTGTACAGAAACAAGTCCAAGTGCTGCCAGTTCCAGCAGCCACACAGCTGAACACTTGCAGAAGTTCCCTTCAGCTGGTATTGTTCCACGTGGTAACCCTTCAGTGCAGACACACTTTTACAGGGAAGTACAGCAAGAGAGCACAAGCAGTGCACCTCTGGCTGCCAACATGGCATTCAGTGGGTGTCTGAAAGGAAAACCAGGGTCTTCAACACACACTGATGTGCCAGGGCAGTAACTTGAATTTAACTTCCACCTTCATGAGCTGTTGTCCCTGCACTCTTACCTTAGCCAGAAGTGACAGGTAAGTAGCTCAGTATAGCTGCAGACACTGAAGGCCGAATCAAAGTCAGGAGGCAGACTTTTCTCTCCAGGACCAGTGTGTTCACAGGCAGGAATGCAGTCATCACAGAACCCATTTCTCAAAAATGAAGTAAAATTTAATATAAAATATCATAGTTCTTGCCTGTTCAGCTGTACATGCTCCCGTAAATGTACAAGTTTGGAAAAAAATCTAGAAATTTTTATTTAAGATCCTCAATTAAAAAATACTAATAAATACAATTGAAACATGCAAGTACTTTTTAGAACAGTAATTAGTTCTTTAGCTTGATATTATTTTTCATAAATTAATCCTCCAGGAAGGAGAAGCCTTTTCATTCCACCATTGCCAGATCTTTCAGTGCATGACTTCGATGTCGTTTGGCCTTGTACATAGGGCGCAGGGATTCTATTTTTCTCTTCCTGGTTTCCGCTTTATTCTTGTGTCTCTTCAGCTTCCTCCTTGCAGCAATGTCAGGATTTGCTACAGTCTAAGCAAAAGCAGTACATTGTTAGTTCACTGACAACTCACAGCAGTCCCTGTAAACACCATGAACATCCTAAGAAACTGGTGGCTGCTAAGACACCACATGGGTGTTGCTGGGTTCCTCAAAACGAGGGTATTCAGGCTGTTTGCCCTTCAGGTAAGCAGGAAAATGTCCCTGTCAGCCAGAGGCTGCACAAGAGGCTCATCATACACAGTTTCTTCCAAGTTTTGTAAAAGAACTGATGAAATTGTCCTAATTAAGGATAAAGTTCGTTCAC
The DNA here is from genome assembly GCA_013400215.1 of Cisticola juncidis. Taxonomy (NCBI): domain Eukaryota; kingdom Metazoa; phylum Chordata; class Aves; order Passeriformes; family Cisticolidae; genus Cisticola; species Cisticola juncidis. The sequence continues at coordinate 306,006 of VXBR01012077.1, read as the reverse complement.
AAACTCCCCTTCCTGGGTAGCCCTCAAGCCTTTAGAGAAGCCCTATTTCTTTTTCTCTCAGCACAAAGTGGACTCTTACCTGCAAAGCCCTCTGCTTTTTCCTCATTGCTCTTTTCTGGTTGGCCTGTTTCTGCACAGAAGAAAAGGCCATCGAAAAGGCCTCCAGCCCCACTAACTTCTTGAGAAGGTCTATGATTTCTTGGGAAAGGTTCTTTAGCGTTGGATCTATTAAAACAAAATGGACTTACTTAATCTTTTCAGTGTATGGAATGAAAGCCAAGAGCACAGTATGGATTCCTCTTTCTTTAAAGGCTGGCTTCACTGATAAACCTTGCCCAAACTGGTGCCTGTGAAATCTGCTGGTGCTTCGCCAGCTTTCCCAGTGAGTGGCATTTCAACCAGCAGACAGAAAAGATGCCTCTGAGAGGCAAAATTTTTTTTAGAACGGTAAGTTACCCCAAAGGTAATTACAAGTGGCTTTCTATATACAGCCACTAGGCTTCTAGTGAAATACGTTTTGTTAGAAATGAAGATGATTCCAGCCTTGTCAGTCAGCATCCCTAGTAAGCAAAACAAGGCGTGGTTTAAGTCTTGGAATCACTAGTTAATGGCAATACATTAACTACAATCACTGGGGGAAAAAAAAGATACTGGGGGTGAAAAAAGGCTACAAAGAGGTGCTAAGGGAAAACTGATAGCAGGGCAAATGCTTCCCTCGGTCTCTCAAACAGTTCTTCCAAGATCCTCTCAGCACGGACTCTGTAACTCTTGCCACCATGTGCCCACCCTTGAGTACTACACTCTTCCCACTGCACCCCATGCTCAGGCTTTACCCCCTTGGACACAGGAGCATGCCTAACTTCATTCCAGTCTTTGAATATGCTGACATACACTCTCCTCCCTTCCTGGTATTTTGGTTAGACAGCAAGCAGGTGAAATTCATCGATTACACTATCAATGCCTCAACAGATAAAAGGAATGGCAGGTAGTGTTTGTACTGGGGCATAGCTGTGATGCACATTCCTCTTTGTGAGGGAAATCCCTTACCTTGCTCTGCATAGTTGCTGTTCAGCTCCCTGTACAGAGGGGTGAGAATTGTTGGAAGGTAGGGCTTGATCCTGTCTTGCCCCAGATCCACTGAGATTGCTCCCAGGAACTTAAAGATGCAGCTTCTCTGAAAAGAAATGTGTGCGACATGAAGTAAGGAAAGCTGGAAGGAAACTTCCTAACTGAACTGCTACCAGAGGGCCATGCATCACTGTTCAACACAGCAGGTGTTTTAGACACCTGAGTCACAACCTCACTGCTGTTTCAAGGTCTTAGTGCATCCAAATACAGCCTTTAGAGACACAACCCCTGTTGTATGAGCTGGGACTGGGTTGGCAGCTCTTGACACTTTGAACAACAGGCTTGTTCTCACTGTCTTCAACTGAGGCAGCTGAAGACACGAAAGTTCAACCTGACTGCACCATGGGGAATCACAGTGCTTTTCATGATGCTCTCCCACACATCCCCTCCCCTTCTAGCAAGTTACTCCATACTGCATGAGCCTAGCACTCTTGGCACTGCTGTCCCCTTCAGCTCAGTGCCTTGTGGTTTGCCACTCTTCCACCAGCCCCCAGGAGGCTGGAAGCATCAGCAAGAACCAGACTGGCACAAGCCTTAACTGAGAACCCCAAAGTGAAAGGCTTGTTTCTTCAGTACCTATTAATCCTTGCTTCAGTGCCAGCTCACAGCACCCTCTGCATCTTGTCCCCTGAAAGCAAAGAGGCAGAGCAACACTATCCTGCAGAAGTGCAAACCTAATCAAAAGCAGTGGGTCTAACACTGTCCTTACCTTTAAAGGAACCTTAGGGGAATATGCTGCTTCTCTCTTCGCCATGACAGAGAGCTTCTTCATTAACCACAGCAGTGTGGCTGGCTGGCCTTTCTCTTCTGTGTCCTCTCTTTCTTCCTTTCCTTGAGCAGAAGTATCTTTCTCATCCTCTGAGACCTCCTGCTCTTCCACTTCACATTTAAGTTCTCCATCTGTCTCTTTACCTCCTTCTGAGGCAGGGACTAGCAAGTAAACAACTTTGGCCACAAAAAGTAAATTCTTTATAACCTGAAGTGTGGAAACATAGGAGTCAGTCACTGTGGGTTACCTCTGTAAGCACCAGGGCATGTTAAGAGCCAAGAACTGATTTGACAGAGGAATTTGGCAACCAGGAGTCTGCAAAGGCAGAGCCCCCAGTCCTGCCCTGCACAGTGCCCCTTCTGTCCCTGCCACCCCTGAGTAGGCACTGTGACACCTCAGTGGGGACTTCCTGGGCCCCCAAAGGCTCACAGCTACTCAGATGGCCTGAGCAGAGCAGCTAACCCCGAACCACCTGAGCCCCCTGCCAGACCATCTCATCTGCCCTGAGCCAACATCACCAGACAGCAGCAGTGCTGTCCTGATGCAACATCCCTCAAGTGCCAGGGCCAGCTCTGTGCCCTCCTGCAGTCCCAGACAGGCTCCTGCCCTTACCTGCTCACTCAGAGACACGTCCAGGAACTTGGAGTGCAGCTGATGGCAGAATGCAAACGCGAGTTCCTTCATCTGGGGAAAGGAAAAAGGAGAAAGGAATGACTGCGCTCAACGGAGCTGGTACCAGACTCAAAGCAGTATTTTGCAATCACCAAAGGCACTTCCCAGGGGAGACCAAAGGATCAGCTCAACACAACTTCTGCCTGCATCTTACAATCTAGAAGCGTGCTGCTGAGAATAAGGCCCCAGAGAAGCCCCCTCCCAGCTGCAGAGACTTCCTCAAATGCTTTAAGTGATGAGGATTAGACAGCAGACAAGTGACTAACAGAGAAACAAGAGTGCCAAACTATGAACTATTTTTATGTCCCAGTCAGGGAATGGGCGAGAGCAGAGTGAAGGTGTAATACAGACATCATTACCTTTTTGTCCAGTTCAGCAATCAAGAAGACTATGGATGCAGACAGCTCGGCTGATGTCTTTTTTCTCTTCCCTGACCTTCTTTCCTTCCATTTGTTGACAAGATCTTCTGGCTTATAAGATGCAAACAACAAGCCAAAGATCTCAGTGGCTGTCAGCCAGACCCAGCTATGAGGATACCACAGGTGAGACTGGATATGATCTGGGAAAAAAACAAACCTCTTTCAGCAAAGGAGATGGTCCACTCCTGATGGAGAACAAAAATAGAACAAGCAATAAACACTCCCAACAATTGCCACAGCATATGCTGCAATAAAAAGGTGAATGAAATTAACTGTGCTTATCTGCTCAGAACATAATAAATGACTTTCTAGCAACTCTATCCAGTGAAAGTGGAGAGCAGCAAAAACCTACAGGTAGCAAAATGTCCCCACAGTCATCAGGCAAGTCATGTTTCTGCAAGAACTATGGTCCCCTCAGGGACTTGGTGCCACAGCTCATCTGCTCATGATGTCTGGGGACTGGCTGCTGTGAGAACTGTGTCAGCTGGCCTGCTGGTGATGGTCAAATCAAATCCCTGGAGAGAGGCCAAGGATGCTTCCGAGAAGAAATGGAGCTGCCCTCCCGTCTCACCTCTGTCCAAGCTGCCCATCACCAGAATCCAGGATAACAATGTTATCTCATCAGGGAATCTGGCAGGCTGGACTCTTTGAAGTCACTAACCAGCCCCATCAGGTCTTCTGATTGCAGCAATGAAGCAGTTAAAATAAGGACAACAAAATGCCAATAAACCAGCCTGATACCATATATTCTCAAACACAGGGAAATTGCTTGAATCAAGTAACTTCCAGGTCTTCACATCCTGACAGACACACAGTATTCAGAGCACAAGTACCATGTGTCATCATTTCCTGTCTGGTATGTATGATCAAGGATATCTCATCTTCTCCGGAGAGCACAGTGTTTTCATCCAAGAGATGTAATTATGGTGAAACATGCAATAATTTCCAACTATTTACTCTGGGGGTAGTAGAAAGTACTCCCAGCTACTAAGACAGAGGGTGTGTTGTTTTCATCAACCATGTAACCTTTCCCATTAGCAACTTCTCTTTCATTGCCCAGTAACTGGTGTGTGTTATCATTCTGCAGAATGGAAACCTTGTATAATAAAGTTCAGTCATTTATATTAGCGTGTAAAAACCCACAAGGCACACAAAGAATCTTTCTTGTAACACAGCTGTAATAATTCCTTAATGATACTTACTCCAGATACTGCTCACAACATCATTGTTCTTGGTTAATTGAATCAAGTTGCACTCTGTGATTAGCTTTTTTACCAGCACAAGAAAGCTGAATAGCAGCCTATCTGCAGCCTTCTCCTCTTCCTCTTCAGTTATCTGATAAAATCAGGAAGTCAAGAAAGATACTTATTAGAACCAGAGGACAGTGCTGATTAATCCTCGCTAGATAAATTTCAGATCAACTGTTCAAAAAACCAGAAGACTGACTTGTACCCAATTCCCAATATAAACAGAACAGAAGCACCTCCACTGCGGCAGTTCCCCTGGAGACAATCTCTGCAGGAGATTGTATCAGAATAATTCTTCTTGTTTTTCATACAGACATTACTATAACAAACTGCTGGGTTTCTAAATGGAAGCAATTACACACATTGTGTCTGTGCATGTATTTATGTGGATTTGATTCTCATCATTGGAGCCCAGCTGAGTGCAGGTTTGCCTGTATCACCTAGGAAGCCCCGAGTTGTTATGACAACACTGAGTATGCTGCCTGTGGGCCTCACCGGCCTGCAGCCACCTGGCTTGATGTAAGTTGTCAGTACATGTCACAGCACTGGGTGTGATTACACCAAATTTCTCCTCACTGCAGGTATTTTATTTTCATCTCTTGCCAATTTACAGATCCTGAGTTTTTTTTCTCTCTTGTGCAAGGGCAACATGCTGAACATTAGTAACATTCATGGCTACTTCCCAGGCACAGTGACTGGAATCCCTTTGGGATTATCACATGCCAAGCAAAATCTGAGGCAGTCTTGTTATTCTGAGTTAATCATGTGCACTAAAAAGATTTTCCATACAACAAAACCATTGTCTGAAGTGCAGGAAGGGAATCCCTTTGAAAGTTAAGCTGTAGACAACATTAGCAGACAGTCACAAGCCATACACTCCTGACATGCAATGCTTACACAAATCTCTGTGGCTAGCAGACACATTTCCCACATTGCAAGGACCAATGTATCTGCTGGTTACACTGTATGCCTGCAGGCTCAGGTCAGGTGGCTTTGCAAAGTTTCTTTTCCCCTTTTGCTGTGACATATGACAACAATTTTGGGCTTACAGACAAAAAAAATATGGTTCCAGGTCAGCGAGGTCCTCTTCAGAATAAACGTGTGTGTTTTGTGTCTTTCCTCAGTCCTGAATTGTTAAGTTCAACTGTTAAACCTCTCTTACACTTCTTCCCGTTTTACCATTTTCTAAATTCTCTTTCCTTGAGCTTCATGCATGGAGAAAAGTCACTTACATTTTCAAATTTACTTGGGTTGATTTCCTTTTCAATGAAAGTGAGGACTGCTGCAAGCCGCCGTTCAAACATGACTCCATCCACTTCAACAAACAAACCACATGCCTGGGCAGCCAACCTCCTGTGTGAGCTCTGACACAAAAAATAATGCCCCATGTTAACTCTTAGTATCAAATCCTGCAGCTCCCAAGTGCAGGAGCTGGTAGCAACCCTTACCTTCTGCCTGTAGCAATAGCTGCTATTAAGAGAAGCTGGTTCTCAGAGTATACTGAAGAAGGAGACGCTGCCAGCGAGGTATAAAAGTGCCTAGCAGCACAAGTTATCCTGGGAATGCACCCTAAAACGGAATGCCAGAAGGCCTTTTCCAGCCCAGTTCCCAACTGCAGAGATCTGGGAGCTACTTTGCAACTCTTCACAATCAAACAGGTGCTTACAGTTACAAACCAAGACTGAACATATTAGGATGGAAACCATGAAGTGCTGAAGAATGCTAACTCTGCTAGTGTAGAAGGACAGAACCTGGGTTCAGCTAGATGACAGCTTACCACTCAAGCAAGCACCCAGATCAAAACAGCAGATCTGGAAGACCGGGTGCTACCTCCCAGTTGCCAGCAACAGAATGAAGCATGTCTGAGATAAAGTCAGCACAAAATGATGGGATCAGAGGAGCTTTAAGGAATTTGCTCAAACCTCTAACCTTAGCAAAGACTACACTGTGAAATACCTGAGCCAAAAGTGGAACTGTTAGAAAGCTGCAAAATGCAGGTGAGAAGAGTCTGTGGGCTGACCTACAACATCAGCAGGTGGGTCCCTATATTTGTGCAGCTTTGTGAAGCTGCACCATTTCTTGCTCTCTAAGTCAGGAACAACTAATCCACCAACCCACCACCTCTGCTACTAGCAATCTCTCACTTGCCTTAATCTTACTCAGCCCTCCAACAGAGTTCAGACCTGGTCAGTGAAAAGATCAAAGAGTACCTTTTTGCTGTGAAACCACTCTGTGACCAGTGAAAACATCAGATCTTGTTTTTCATTGCTGATCTTACGGAGAAGAGATTTACATGTCAAAGCCGCCATCTTTTTGCATTTGGCTGAGTCATCATTTATCATCATCATACAAAGAGAAAGAAAAAACAGCCCACAGTATTTGTGCAGGAGATCCTAGAAAGAAACAACCATTATCAACTCCAAATACCCAAGGAGCTTCCAGCATTTCAATAGAAAAAGAGGTGTATTTGCTGCACTATATTCAGGAGCAGTTTTAGCCCTGAGTGGGCTTCATGTCAAGGCAGCTGAACTGCTAAAATGGGATGACCTTGTTGTTGGAGCATACAGGGATTGTACAGCACCCCCAGCTCTGCTCTAACTCTGAGTTCCTACCACATCCCTGGGTCAGCAAAGTGAGTGTGAAACTTAAAGGGCATTTTCATGCCCGACTCTCACTGAAATAGGCTTAAGTCCTCAGCATAGCAGCAATCACCCAAATACCCTTCTCTCAGAGACTGCAGCTATTTGCCACATTAAAGAATTCCCAGGAACCAATCTGAAATATTCAATCATTAGGCACAGTCAACACACCGGCTCAGTCAACAATCTCCCGAGAATATTGAAAAACCCTTACACTGAAAAAACTCTAGACTTCTATTCCTACCCCATTTCCTGAACTGGTTGTGTTTGTTTCTTCCTGGCATAAATCACAACTGAGTTTATCCAAACTCCAGCTGACACAGCTTTATTTTATTTGCAAACAGAGCACATTAGGCAAAGAATTACTCCAGACTTTCCAGCATGTCATTTCTCTTTTGGAGCAAAGCCAGGTTCTTTGGAGATAAGTGCATGTTCTGCTCATGATAAGAGACAATAGGAACTACCAAGTGCCTCCAAACTGCTCAGAAAATGCTGTTGCTGCAAACCACAGTAACTGCTTGATTCTCAGAACACCAGGGGGTGCTCATTACCTGTGGGAACATGTCGAGGAGATAGGCAATCATTTCCAGTGCAGATTCCCTCCCAGTTTCATACTCGTACCTGTAATGAAATAAAGGATTAACTGCTAGGGATGAGTTAATCCTCCTATGAAGTTGCCAGCAATTTACAAGAACAACCAATTCCAAAACCACACACTGATAGGGATCTTTCTACAACAGCTACCAGACCTGGCCTGATACTGTGTACATGAGAATCAGCAGGCCCATCAGCTCTGATTGTCAGAGAATGGACAGGGACACAAACAAGCCATGAAGGGTTCTAGCCCACCTGAGTCAGCACAGCCACACTGTGCTGGGAACCTGGTAACCTGCTGAAACCTTGAGCAAGGAAGGGTGAAGCTCAGAAGGAGGTTGGAGGCACAACACTCCTGTGGAATTGGTACAGTTGTTTTAACTGTGCCTGCAATTGCACTTGAGACACTCCCATGGGACAATGTGCCCTATTATAGTCCCCTATAAATGCACCTTCCCTTATTCCTCCTGGATTTCTCACTTCACCTGTGTCCTAGGGCGACTTCATGATGATTCACAACTAGTGGAGGTGGTTAACCACTAAGCAAATAACAGACCCTTTGTTTACAGACAAAGAACAAAATCAGCTGTGAAACAGGGATAAGAATAAAGGATTTGCTTCCTCAAATAGCCTGTCTTGGGAAAAGGGAAGTGTTACAGAAGCAGGAAGATGAAGACTTCAGCCATGCCTTCTGATGATTAAAAAGAGCTTTTTGGTACACTACAGTAATATTTAAAAACAAAGTTCTGTTCTCACAGAGATGTCAGGAATATAAACTCACTCCAGCTGTGCGAGCATGAAATCCAAATTGGGTTTCAGTTTGTCACCAAGGGGATAATCCAGAACATATTTTAAGTAAATCTGGAAAGAAAAAACAACAATACAGAGAGGTGTTAAAATAAACACTCAGGTAAGTTTGTAAAAAGTTTATGAAGAAAATTTAGTGATGGAGCAGCAAGCTTATGAGAATCATGCCTTTCATCCCAGTCCTATTACACAAAGGGTTAACAACTGCTGCCAAGCTCTGTGCCTGTAACAGGATCAGTTTTTAAAGTACTACTATGATTTGCACAGGCATCTATGAAGAGATTCTGCATCCTTCAAAATCCATCCTGTAACTATGAAAACTGCATTTCGCGCTCCTACTGCACCTTTATCCCAATGCTTGAGACAAAGTAACCACTTCTGTGTTTTGGTTGGTTTTACCTTGGAAAAAAAGGAGGAAGTAGAGGGAAAGCAATCATGGATTTGTGGCAAATTCGCTTATCATGGTGTTTAAAAAAGAGCAAAGCTTAGTTACATAGGCTTAAAAGCCTCCAGATGAGGGGCCATGTCACTGCTGCTAAGCAGTTTTGCACTTGACTCTGGTGAGGTTGCACCTCAAGTACTGTGTTCAGTATTGGGCTTCTCACAGCAAAAAAGACATTGATGTGCTGAGCAGCAATGAAGCCAGAGAAGGGGCTGGAGCGCAAGTCTTATGAAGAGTAGCTGAGAGAGCTGGGGTTTGTCCTGGAGAAGACGAGGCTCCAGGGACACCTTATCACTCTCTACACCTGAAAAGAGGCTGTAGCCAGGTGGAGGTTGGTCTCTTTTTCCCACATGACAAGTGACAGCACAAGAGGAAAGGCCTCAAGTTGTGCCAGGGGATGTTTAGATTGGATATTAGGAAAAAAATTTGCACTGAAAGGGTGGTCAAGCAGTGGAAGTGGCTGCCCTGGGAAGTGGTGGACTATTTAAAACAGGCTGGAGGTATTTAAAAGTATAGATGCACCACTCAGGGACAGGGCTTAGTGTGGATAGGCAGTGCTGGGTTAAGGGTTAGACTCAATGACTTTAAAGGAACCTTCCAACCTAAACAATTTTACAGTTCTGTGAAGGCACACCACAGTCTCCCTATAGGCAAGGAGTCTGGGATTCTGCTATTCACCAGTCTCAAGAACTGAAGCCAGAGAACAAGGGGAATAAAGATCACTAAAGAAGGGGAAATGGAGTTCAGGGTTCAGCAGGGTCAAGGCACGTGTCTGTGAGAGCTAGGATGGCCACAGTAAGCCCTCTAGCCTGTTACACAGCTGTAAATAAAGTGAGAGACTCTTCACCAACCTGCCTGCACTGGACTCGCACCGGCTCACTCTGACCCGTGATGGCCAGCTGGGCAACCTTCTGCAGCACATCATCAATTTCAGGGACAATCAGCTTCCTGGACAAAATAGCCTGAAAATGTGAAAGCGCAGCTGGAGTCACATCCTTTTGGCTCCACAGTGTGAGATGAAGTACTCCAACCCGGACTACACTGGTGATACCTTAACACTGACTTTTTCACACACAGACAGAGCAACTCAAAGAAAAATAAAAAGGCTTACACATCCATATCTGTTTCTTTTGGGCAACACAGAATACCTATTCTAATGATCAGAGAAGTTGATTCTTTAACAAAAACATACTCAGATCCAAATACATCCTCACATGCACCATCTATAAAACACCTTCCCAAACAATTTTAAACAAGTCAAACAATAAAGCTTTGTTGATTTTTTCTGTCTTATAACAGAGAGCTTTAACAGCATTCTGTAGCCTGTTCCTGATGTGAGAATGTACAGCCTTTCACCAGGAAGCAGAATCACTGCTATTCCCGTGGCTCACAGAACACCCACAACTGCTGCACAAAAATACCTTGAGAAGACCAAAGGCAGTGGCTTGGCGTGATGAATCATAAATGTCTTCTTCAGCAAAGCCAAGCAACACTTGGAGCTGTTTGCTTGTTATCTGACTGTTTGCATTCTTCACAAGTATTGTTACGCACTACAAAATCAAATTGCACATTGTCAATGCACATGCAGTGTATCATACCAATACCATAAAATAATGGTCCACGCCAAAGTCTGATTTATACCACTTCAGCTTGAAAGAAAAACTGCTGCTCTAGAATATGTGGCCAATACTACTCTCATCACATTTTGCTTTCAGATGGCAATTCTGAGACAAAAGTAAACTAGTGCATTGGCCCCTTCCCATCTTACTTCTACAAGATACTACTACAATGAAGAGAGAAGGCAAATATGTTTCTGTAAAGACATTTCTTCAGATCCAAGCTGTGCATTGTTAGGGAGCAACTATCTTTAAATCTGTACTTGGGAAAGAATCAGCAAGGCCATATATTCCTCATTAGCTTGTGATCTCCAGACCACCTCTCCAGGGACAGCTGCAGGAGGGATCTGTAGCTGGAAAAGTCTCATTCTAGAAAGTTAATCCTAAAGCAGAAACGAGCAGAGCTAGGTCTGACTTACTTTGAAACAGCTCACAACCAGGTGGAAATTCTGGCCTTTGGCTATTCCTGTCTTGGCAAACTCTTTCAGCAAGAGGAAAAGCTGCTTGATCAGTGACTCCATATTCGTACTGACAGAAGGCAAAGGGAACTTTAAAATCCATACCAAGGACTGCAGAGCACCAGTTATCACCTGGAAGAAAGAGCCAAAAGGCAGCACGTGGGTACAGTGACACTAAAAGAAATCTTCTCATTCTTTTATGGACATGGTCAGGCTATCTACAACTGTGGTAAAAGGCAATCAGCTAACAAACTCTAACTGTCTGAAACCATTCATAGGTAACACAAAGGGTTTCTCAGTTCTAAAAGCACTATCTGCGACTCCAATATTCTGTAACTTTGATTTTACTGGGTAAAGATATTAATACTGCATTGTTTTAGTAGATGGCAAGAGTGCTATCTGAAGCAGAGCTACCTTCATGACACAGAAAGCCCCACTCCAAGTACATGAGCAGGATATGAGGTATGCCTTCCACTCCTGGGAAACTCAAAGTTAACAGATTCTCTAGGCTCACTCAAATCAAAAGCTGTCCTAAAAAGTGGCTGCCCACAGTGCTAGGAATAAAGACTCTGGAGTTGGATCTAAAGAAAGCACAGTTGTGACAACACAGCTCCCAGCAGCTACAGGATCTCATGAACATCCTCATAGACAGCCTGTAAATTCCTTGTAAGAACATTCTCTAGGAGAACTTGCCTACTCCGTGTTAAACCTGCAACACAGAGTAGAGCATTCAGTCCTCCATCAGCCACATGCTTCTCTTGGGATTACACATCCTCAAACAATTTAACTTGCACACTTGTTAAAGCAGGTTTGAAAAACTGATGGCTTTGTCTTCTCTTGCAAGTCAAGTGCAAGATGACATTTGTGAGCAGGACTCTTCTTAGTACAGCAGACAGAACAGACAGACATCAGCTCAGAACTGTACCTTGACATCCATAGATTTCAGGCAGTCTATAAGCAGCTTAACAAAAGGGTCTAACATTTCCAAAGCATGTTCCTCAGAAGAATTTACTTTGGATCTCTTCAGGCTCATGTGCAGTAGCTGTCATAGAAAAATCAGGACATATATCTCAAAGTCAGAACACAAGAGTCAAGTAAGGTCCCACCACTGTTTCAGGCTATAGTAGAATTTATGCCATATTTCACCCAAACATTTCAACAGGCTGAGCACTTTTTACAGCTCTCTAAGAGGCCCCACTGGAGTTGCAATATATGAATTGAAGGCTAATGGCTGCGGTATTAAAACAATATATGCAGAATACTTTCCTTTACATACTCTTAACAAAATTCTGACTGCAAAGTTTTTTATCTGAGATCTTACCCGAAGTCCTGATTCAACCAGGATATATGTGTTAGTCCTGCTGCTGACACGTGCTTTCTGCCCTCCTCTTGTGGGAGTGGGCTGGAGAAGCAGGCAGCTCTCTGGTTGCAGCCGAGGATCTGGAGGGGGGGTAGTTTTTTTCCTGAAAAGCAGTGTATATATGGCAAAGGAAAATATTCAGATATGAACCCTCTCCACAACAATCCTGCTGCTGGGAGTAAAAAGAGCTGAACTGTGCTCAGCTGCTTCCCACACAGCAAGCAAAAGCTGGTCACAGATGGACAACAATGAAAAAAACCCAGTTTAAAAGCGCCATGACAGACAGGACTCAGACTTGAGAACAATGCCACTATTCCAGAGATAACACACAATCGTTTGTATAACATCCTCACTTTTTTCTTAGTGGACAGATCAACTTTGGAAGTTCCTTCAGACAAACACACTTCCTGCCACTGCCCACTGCTCTTCTTTACTGATAGTTATTTCAATTACTGATGGCCTAGAAACACTGCTCCAAGAAGTCTGCAAACAGCTGTCAGACCTTAGGGAAAGCCAGCCTACGTAACAGCAAATGCAAAACACTCAAACCCAGCTCTGAGCAGTGACACCATCAGACAGAGAGAAAATCTGATGCTTCTCCTCATCTTCTGCCCCAGCAGCAAAGCAATAAAGTGATAGCCCATGATTTTCCTTGTTCCTGGCCCCATGGAAATGTTTGCAGCCTGCTTCTAAACACTGTGCCTTGTTCCTTCATCCTAACATCCAAATGAATGTTATCAACTCATCAGACAGTGAAAAAGCCTTGCTGAAGGTCCTGACCGCTTGCAAAAATACAGACTCCCATGAGTTCAACAAATGCTAACTCCCATTACTAAGCTTACTCCTTGCCCTCTGACTGCCCAAATGATTCAGTAACATTGAAAGCAAAAGGGGAATGGAAGCAAGGAAATTCTTGTCCATTTGATCAGTTGGATTTGACAACTGCCATTTCTGCAAGCAAACCAATACCAAACCATCTGAACAGCATCCTGGAACTCACTTGGCCTTCTCTGTGAGCAGAGGCAAATTTTCACTGATGAGACCATGACTGAGGAGGAGGAGGGATTCTGCTTTCATGTCTGAGTTGAAGATCAGCCCTGCCATGATGTGATTCAGTGCTTCATGCACCTTCCGGACTATCTTCAAGCTTGTAGTGCTCTCCAGAGTCTGCAAAAGTAAAACCATGAGAATTTAAGAGGACAGCCTGATGGCAATTATCTGTTATCTGTATTCAGTAATCATGGGAAAAACTAGAGCAATTTTTCTCTCATCGTGTTGTCAGTCTCCAGCCCCTTATGTGAGCAACATCCCATTGCCTCAGCTCTGCACCAACATCCCTCCCTTCCCTCTCCAGCTTCTTGTCAGCCTCCAGCCAATTCACCTATTGCCACCAGGACACAGGAGCTAATGAGCAAACCAGGGTTCCATTCCTGTGTGAACTTGCACTCTGCTAAAAATCTGCATATTTGAAAAGGCAATTATTGCACATGGATACATTTTGTTGACATTTCCTTCATGCACAAGAGATTAAACCACAGAGCAGCTTGCAGGATTTCTAAGCTCTAGAGCAAACAAGAGTGGGCAGAGGGACAGTGCATGGAGAAGTCAGAGTGGGATGTTTCCACTCCAGCAGCAGTTAAAAGCTTCCCAGAATGCCACTCCCTGCCCTGGACATCAACAGTAAAGGCTCACTTTATGAGCTGGTCGCACATTGCTTTCCCAGAGGAAAATGGGAGGCCAAAGCAAGATTCCACAGGTGATTTCAAAGTAGCCACCCAGAGGCTGTAGAATCCTCTTACAGAATCGAGAGTGCTCCAAGTTAATAAGAGAGACTCTGGCTGACTTTTCTTACCTCTTTCAGTGGCAGAATAAGTTTTGTCACCTGGCCCCTTCCTATGAACTTTCCAAGAATTTCATAGGAATCGTAACTCTTGTTTTTGCGCGCTTCCATGATCTTCGAGACGATTCCCTTCACTTCTTTCTCTTCAGCAACATTCCCAAACAACTCTTGGTTGAAAATCTTTGGAAAACAGGCAAGAGAAATGAATGAGAGAAAAAAGCAGGTTCCTCCAGTAGCAACAGAACAACACTATTTGTCCCCCACTCACAGAAAAAACAGTTCTCCAGGTTGCCTACAAATCATGTTTCTCCTTCCTCTGTCAACACAAATCCTAATTTAAGCACACCAGATGGGAACACTGTTCTCACACCCCTCTGCTGTGTTGTGATACAAGGAATGGGACTGCAGTCAGATCAGTACATCCCAGTATACCCCATCTCTGTGGCCAGCTGAGTTCCTCTGTGGACTGCACTGAGTAAATGTCTGCTGACTTGCTCAGACATTTAAAGTACAGAAAAACAGTTAGGTGTCTTAATCTTGAATCCATCCCCTCTCAGGATGCAGGGCTCAGGATACAGCCCCAGAGATACTTGACTTCTGTTTTCTCTTGATTCCCCTCTACAAGAGGGTCTACTGATGCCTCCTTCCTTGGCAGTACACACACAACAGCCTGGTTTGCCACCACTACACAAACCCTTCCCCTCCCAGAATATGTCCCAAGCACTTCATGATGCTTTTTCTTTCAGTCTTGAATAGCTTTTACCTCAATCAGGATATCTATGCAGGGGTCCAAATCACCAGCACTGAGCCTAGTAGCAAGGCCTTTCAATAACAGGTTCACAGTGAAAGTCAGCACATGGAGCTAGAGAAAAAGAGAACAGATCATGCTTTCAAACTTCTGCACTGGCCTCTTTAATTATACTGGATGGGAACACTCCCATACCAGAGACATCACAAGTCACACACTGCATTTGAGCTCTCATTATAGAAAAAAACAAAAACACTGGAAGGGTGAGAATCCATGTAGTGGCAACAGGAAAAGGTTCCCTCTCCCACCACGTACTGACAAGAGGGACGAAATCTACTCTCTCCCCAGTACTCTTACTGATATATTTAGGCTACTCTACTTGTTGCTTTCACTGTTACAGCAGCTAGAATTCATGCTACTCCACTGTGATAATCCACATAAAAAACGATTCAGATGAAAAATGATTTTTAACTCAAACCATGGAAAGAGGAAAGACGAATCAATAGGCTTGGGTCTGGATCTGGGAAGCAAGCCTTCAATTAGCATCACCACACACTGTGCAGTCTCCGTGGCAACTCCCCTCAGATACTGCCTAGCCCTCATGACCTTACTGAAAGATTTCCTCTAATCTTACTGAAACCAGGAATTCATCCTTCCCCTTCATACCTCAACTCTTCACTAAGAAAATGGCTCAGACTGTCAGTTCCTTGATGGTACAGACCCTTTGACACTTGGCATGGCATAACACAGACTGATGTAGGCATTCGCAACCGTATTTACTTGCATTACACCAAGCTATTCTACTAGTGCAAAACAACTTTGATAGCAACTTCCCTTTGGAGTCTCCTCCCAAGACATTAAAAATAGCCTACAAAGAGCATAAGAGGAAGAATTTCAGTGTTACCTGGTACCCATGGATGAGCGCAGACCGCATCTCCTTTAAGATATACAGAAGGTAGTGCACTCCCAGCACTTCCATGATTTTAATGAGGGTGTTACGGGCAATGTCCCGTATTTCCTGAAATCTGTTTCTCAGAAATGTGCAGACTTTCAGCAGGATGCTGGAAACAAAGACAGACAGCTTTATTCATCTCCAAGCAGAACAGAACTAATTACACTGCCAAGGAGGCTGCTTTTCAGGTCTGTGCTCACAAACCAAAGCTGTGCTCACAGGCAGCTTCACAGAGAGGTTTCATAGGCTACACACACCTACTGTCCTTCAGGATGTTTTACTGACTGCTCTTTCTTTCTGTCCATTATTCTTTCCCCAGCACAACTAGCCCTGCCTCTGCTCCTTGATCCACAGCTCTTCTCTTAGGTAAGGATTTACAGAAGTCAAATACTGAGGTGCAGAAGTGCATGTCACTAGGAATTTCCAAATGAAGTATTTAAGGATGTCCCTCTTAACTTCAGCTGTGTATGTAACCACAGCTTGAGAAAGGTGCCTGCTCAGTGAACAGCCCCCCTGGGATTTAAGGAGCCCCTCTGGGATTTACCTTGGTAGGTTGGCTTCCATCACTTCCTGGGGAAGACACTGCATCATTCTGACCATTGCAAAAGCTAATGGAACACGAACTACCTCATCATCATTCGCAACATTGGATTTCACAAGCTTGTGCTCCTCGTCTCTTTTAACCTTTTTAAGAGAGCAAGACATAAAGCACTTTTAATATACAGAAACAAATCCTGCTTTTTCTCAGCAAACACTAGAAGATGACAGTACAGCAGGTTGCTATCCTCTGGTGACTGCAGGAAAAACCCAGACAGCTAAAGGACAGGTGAGACAAATCCCTGTGTTTTCAACACAGAAACTAGGCTGGTGCTAGCAAGTGGCTGAGAACTCTTCAAGAGGTTGGACAAAATGAATCATTTCCCTTGTGTAGTTTGAGACAATTCTCAGCAGGGAAGTTAAGACTGCTACAGTGTGGACCACATCCACTCTGATTAGAGGGTCTGTCAGTAATCTCCATGACTCAGCAAAGGGCATAAAGCCTTTTTTGTGCTTTCAGATGGTCTCTCTCCAGTGCATCTATTTTTTTTTTATGTGTTACATTTTCACTAGCTCTGAAGCAGTATCCCAATCCTTTTTGTAGACCTACAAAGGCCTACAAAAGGCCTTGCAAATGGGAACTCCTCACCTTTGCAACAATACACCTGTGCAATTTGGGCAAGATGTTGACTGTAACTGTTTCCTGAATGTGTTTGATCAGACACTGAAGCTCCTCTTTATTTCGGGGTAAGAACGAAACAGGTTTGGGCACTTGTTCAGCATTTTCAGATGGTTCAGCTGCTTGCTCAGGTTCTACTGCCTTCTCAGAGAGATTTTTCCCATTCTTTTCTTCAACTTCCTCCTCTTCCCCTTCACTCTGCTCCAGCTCCATGGCTTCTTCAGTCTCCACCACAGGCTCAAGGTCCATGGCAGCAGCTTCTATCAAGTAATTGCCATAAGTACAGGTAAATACAGGAGAACACAAAACTTGAGCTCTTAATTGAGACTCTTATGACAGCCTGGTTCTAGATAAACCTATCACCAGTGACGGCAAATCAGCAATAAGCATCAGGCTTCTTCTACTGGGTAAAGAAGCTTTGGCTTGCTGGTTTCTAATAACCACCCCTCAGGGCCAGGTTTAAAGCAAAAACTACATTAGTTTGTGTCTGTACCCCATAGTCAGCTTAGCAAAGGTCAATGTGCTTGAACTGCCATTCACTTAGAACTGAGGATTTCACAAGGCAGGAGGTACCAACAAGGACAGCTGTAAGATATCTTCCTCCTTCACTCAAAGGTCCCAACAGGTAACCACAATAGTGAAGAAGCTGAAGATACGACTTTGTCCTGTGAAATGGTGAGGGAAGCAAGATGAGGATATCTTGGCTGCAGATAACTATGAGAGCAGACAATATCAAAGACAAAAAACTCAGGTGTGTCAGTGGCCATGTGTCTGGGGCAGACCTTGAGAACCACAGAGGTTCCGGGCTGTTCTGGCTTACCGATGCCTGGAATGGAGCGGTAAGGTGGAGATGACTCCCTACACCTCTCCTGACTGTCAACACACAGGAGGAAGATCTGCACTGCTCCTGATGAGACAAGTCAACACTAACTTCTAGTATGCCCATTTTAAAAAGACAGGAGTAGCTGATGTCAAGACTAGGACATAAAACTTTGATTAGCTCTCTATGAGCAGTTTGAGGTAGTGTTTTTATAAGCAGACACAAAAAGCTCACCTTGGTTGTCAATGGTCATAAGCTGCTTTTCAAGTGTTTTATAATCGAAGTGAAAGGCTTCCAGCACTGTCTCTAACAAGCTGCAGAAGGAAAACATGAAGAAAGATCAGCCCTCTGCACAAAAAGAAGAGGAAGCATATACAAACACAACAGAAAAATCTTACAAGCACTTTTTGGAAAACATCAGATTTAGTGACATTGCACTGTAAGGAGGTTTATCTTGGAAAATACCAGAAAATAAGATCTGGTTACTTCTCAGCTACATGCATTCTGTGACCTAGCTCATTGTGAAACCTCACAGAGAGTGGTACTGGAGCAATGGAGGTGTCCCAGGAGCAAGGACAGCCTGACAGAACTGCTGCCATGCATTCAGTAAGACATGGTGTAAGAAAGTAATGACCTGTTAAAACTTCATAGTTGCAGGCAGTAAGCCATGCCCACCTTCACTTGCCTAAGTCCACCTTCACTTGCCTAAGTGCACCTCAAAGTCAGCAATCTCTCATCTCAGGGAAAAGGTTAAAATCCAAGTGATGCGCCTAAAAACACTGAATTGTGTCTAAGCAGTCTTTGGAGAAACCCAGAGCAGCATTGCTCATGGTACCCACCTGACTCCCAGCTTTGTACCGATCTGTTCTGTTTGCAAGACATGGATGAAATGCTTTAAGTGGTACAAATATGCTGACCATGAAAGATGTCGGCAGACAGCTCCAACAACTTCAACTGAGGCTGTTACCATATTTTCATGCTGCTCAAAAGAGAGAAATTCAGTTGCTGTTAGCATTCACAATGGTCATGTGTCTAAAGCATCCTTTACTCAAAGCAACAAGACACAGAAGTAACGTCTGTCTGGTGGGGATGCTTGGGATTTAGCATTTTTAAATCTCCTCCTGAACACTAAACTAGAAAAAAAAAATTATTCACAGTCCATCAAGCAGATCTCCAGATTCACTTTCTCTAAATTTTTCTGCACACATTTAACTTTTCTTACATACTTAAACCTATGGACTCACTTGTGTTAAGAACTAAGAACAAGAACCAGTCAAGGCATCCAGCCACAAACACAAGGCACATTGCTGGGCTATGCTGATCAACTATAAACCGGTTTCAGATGTGAAATAAAATACGTCTGTTTCTTCATCAAAGTCTCAATAAACTAATTTATTGCCCTCTGGTTGAAGAGCTGCTCAGTCACTCTACTGAGAGGCACAGCCTGCACTGCTGCAGGGACTGGGTCCTGTGCCTGAGCTCTAATTGTTTTAGCTTCAGAAGAATATTTCTGACAGTAAGCAAATTTGACATTTACTTGGCTTGACAGAAGCAGGTTTGCTGTTCTCCTGGTAGCTTGTAGGGAACTACAGAAGTGTGAAACCTTGCTTTTCAAAGCCACAGGTGGAAAGTCTATCCACATGGACATTACAAGTAATTTCACTGAAAGTGATGAACAAAAAGTCACCCTTCAGATTTGAATTACAAAGCTGCTATTGATTTCAGATGTTTTCAGCCAATTCCTGCAGTTCTCCTCTAAATCCAGGGCAAACTGTAGTTATTCCCACCTCTGTTACTAGGCGCAGACTATATTCTCACAGACTACTGTCAAAGAGTAACTAATCTCATAACTAAACAGGAAGATGGAAGATGGAAGTTTGGAGGCAGGAAAAATATGAAGCTGATTACAAAAAATAAAGACAAATAAAACACCAAGTAAAAAACTAAAACAAAACAAAAAACCTAACCCAAACAGTTAAGAGATCAACCTTGGAGAAGCAGGGAAGTTTAGCAGATATAAGATCAGGCCCAGACTGCATCTGCACTTTCCAAACGCTCTTTCTGCCAAAAAAAACAGCACAGCACTTTTGTCTAGAGTGAAGACATTCCTTTCACAAACATATCAGCCATCTGAAAAGGTTAGGTTTTTAAGGCAAATGTTATACAAGAAAGATGAAAATATTCAAGTAGATGCCTTTAATTAAAAGAGCCTACCTTAAGCATTTTTTCACTGAAAATGGCAGTTGTAGCATACGGCATGATGTAGTTCTGGAGGGATTTAGAAGACAGTACAAGCTTTTCTTCAGTGAGCTGCTTTGCCAGTTTCCTCAGAGCTCGTGCCCTCCTGTGGATCTGAATCAGACATGGGAGACAGTGAATGAGATGGTGCTTGAGTCACAGCTAGCACAAGAGAGCACCTACATCCAGCAGTTCTGAAAATGTCCCAGCTTCAGGTAATGGCATAAACATATTACAGTAATTTCCAAGGCATGCCTTTTTCCTCAAATCTCTGGGCTTTCACTAGCCTTTTGCCTCAATAGATACTCCAAGTCAATGGCACTGTGGATTCACAATCATGAGACTGTGCTATATTCAGGTTACACAAGGGAGGCAACTGCAAACAGCAGTTGCTGGAATGAAATGCAAAGAGCAGAGAAAATTACAAGTTAAAGACTTACAACTTTGCATATAACTACAGATACAGCAAAGACTCTCTCAGATTACATCACTGAAAGCAGAAATGTATTTTCATGCTGCAAGAAAAACCATGAGACCAGGCTTTGTGTAAAATTTATATTGGAAAAGTTTGTGAACGTGAAGGGGCTGCAGTGCCTCCAGACTGAGAGCAGCAGAGCAGTAGGCCAGAAAAAACAGAGACTCATTCCATGCCTATGTCAGACGGATCTTCAGGATACTGCTAACTGTGGGTATCATAAACCCAAGACATTTCTGGACAGAAACATGACTTTGATTCTCAATCACTCCTGATCATATCCACATGCCTCTTTTTTGTAACATTATCTAATGACACAGTTCAGTTTCTCTGCAGACAACACACAGATGCTTTGCAAATCATACCCTCACAGTAAGATGCTTTGGCTTGGCAAGGGGAAAGAGGCACTAAGAAATGCCTGCTGTCTTTTACCTGCATGTGTTTCATGTTCTCAAAGAAGTCCATGTCAGGATCATGGCGGTTGGTCAGCTGGACCAAATCCTGGAATTCGGGATTTGTTGGAAACGTCTGAATGAGGCAGGAAAGCAGTGATGTGTAGTCCTGCTGGATGCTCTACAAATAGCAAGCAGTGAATGTTAAGTATCCCTTGAATAGGCTGCTACACACTCTTGAGAACAGCAGTGCTGTCATTTAGAAGTGTTTCAGTCAAACATCCTAATTCTTAGTAACAACAAATGCACCTATTATGGACTGCACAAAAATTAAAGCCTCACCTCAAAGAACGAATGACAACTAAGAAAAGCTGAATAGCAGTAGAGAAACACAGTTAATTTCTATAATTTTTTAGAATTTTATAAGGTTTTAAATGAAGGCAAAGTTTATAGTGGGTACCTGCACTTCTTATCCCAATAGGGAACTTTGAGAACTCGCCCAAAAAATGCCTCATTACCATGAAGATAGTAGGAAATGTGTGATCAGACTGCCTTACCTCAGTCTTACTCTTCAGGCCTCTTCTCACAGACTCCAGGAGGGTGTGATGGATTAGCTCCTTGTACTCATCTTCTGTGTGGCTGATTTCTGCCAGTCGGTGGATGAAAGTGGTCAAGCAAAGGCTTGCATTGTCACTGAGAGCCATATCCCCAAGCTGAGTGGATGAAGAAATGACATCACATGAGTCTGGCTATGAGACCTTTGTGTTCCCAAAAGCCTGCACAGAACAGTACCACTAGACACAACACAACGACTCCTGTAGAGACCCAGAAACTCAGAAGAGCTCTCCTGTAGGAGTTCTAGTCCCAAATTAGTGGCCACCTCACCCACCAGGCAGAAACCTTTTACATTTACCAGCAGGTGCACACAACCAGAACATGCTACAGCAAATAGAAAATCGACCTTTTGAGCCTGTAATGTGCCTTTTATCCAGTACTAATGACCAAACGGTTCAGGGCTCACTGACATAAAGTTGTGCTGCACTGTGTTTTCCTTTTGGGACACACAGATGAAAAGGTAAACAGACAAAACTTTAAAAAGGTGTTTGTATGAATACCTAAAGATACCTTCTGAATGTTACGTGGTACAAAAAAACAGGCAATGGAAGTAAGTTGAAAGCTAGATTCATCATGGACACATGGAGCATATAGCAAGAGAAGAAATATTCAGCCAACCTGGATGGTATAGAAGCAGTTGTGCATAACAGGGATGAGGAAGTCAGTATCCACTGTTTGCATTTCCTTGATGTGGGCTGTGATTGACTGAAATGCTGACAGACGTACATCGAAGTCAATATCATCCAGATGTCGCTGATCAAAGGCATTCACCTAAGATAGAGCAACAAGTCGCTAATGAAAAATGACAGAAACGTGATCATACCATACTGGGGGGAAAAAGGGAGCAAAGAAACTGTGCATACCTTAACAACATCAGTAATATATTTCAACTTAGAGTCCAAGTCAGATAAAGTCTAAAAAGAAACAAAAAACCCAGTTAACTCTTATAGCTGTAAAAAATTGTGTAACTCAAGACCTACCATTTGAGAAAAAAATAAATAAAGCAGCAGCATTAGTGTTTCTCCTGTTAGAACCTCCATAAGAGCCTTTCTTATGTAAGTTGGAGGATATGTGTTTTAAGTTCCTAAGTTTCTAAATATCTGCACTGAATGTTTCCTGTGTTTTACTGCCAAGAAGTTGAGAAAGTCACTTCAAAGTAATACAGAACAGCCTACTGTAAACTGTGAGACAAGAATACAAATAAAAATCATCTTCAGGATACTGAAATCCATTCTTATTTCATCAACATGCAGGATTTGTTGCAGTTAAAGTGCTTTACTTAGCTTCTCTTATACTAAAGATCCTTGGTGAGGCTCACACCAACCAGGCTGTAAGCCAAAACTTAAAAATCTTTGTGCAGCTCATTAATTTCTATCACATAGAATTCTGTTATTTTCACTTCACACAAGAAGTATATTTAAAAGGTTTTTAAAGTCATGTACAAAGATAAATAGTGTTATTACTTTGTTCTTGATCTCTTAGAACAAATGTTTTAAAAAGTATAGAAAGATGTAGAAATGCAATACCTGAAATACCAAGCACAACTTATTTCGAGACAGCTTGTTCTGGATGACAGAAAAAAGCTTTGCCAGTGGTTTGAGAAAGCTTGTAGGGTTTGAGCAATGCCTCAGCAAGTTCTGCACTGTCTCCAGAATGTCAATTTGTGTACCCTGAAAGAGACACATAACTCTCAGTAAGTATTGAAACCCCACAAGATTATTTCATTTCCTTGGGATATATTTCAAGACACAAAGTGAACACTGCTGTCCTTTATTCAGATTAGAGATACTGAATGAGAACAAAGAATTAGAAGGACACAATGTAATAATCAAATTTCTCAGAAGTACTTGCAACCTTTCAATCAGAAACAATACAGCGTTAAGACATGACCGTCAGCATGATAAAGACCTCTTTTATGTGTCTTTCCCCACAACTCAAAGGTCAGGAGAACTAACAGAGCTTTAAAAAGTAGCCACTCTTGAATGTGCGAGATGAACATTAACAGCACCGTACACTTTACGGAATCACAGAATGGGTCAGGTTGGAAAGGACCACGGAGGAGTAAATTTGGTCCAACATCCCTGATCAGGCAGGGTCATCCCAGAGCACATGGCACAGGATTGAATCCAGACAGTTCTTGAGTATCTCCAGTGAGGGAGACTCCACAGACTCTCTGGGCAATGTGTTCCAGTGCCCGGTCACTGCACAGTGAAGAAGCTCTTGTATGATCTCTCTCAATAGAAATTACATGTGGTCACCTAATGATTCACAGATTTAAAACCCCACAGTAGTACTGTATACCATTTGTCTTTGCCTTTCATCCTGCAGCAGACTAATGCAGCACTGCCCAGTACACCACATGTACTGCATACTCAACCATATGTATTCACATTGCTGTCCAGATGCTGCGGCTCTGGCTTTGGGGTGCACAAAATCCACAGTGAAGAACAGCAATTATTTCAAACACTACAAGGAATTTGCTGGATTGACAACAGTGACAAAGAAAGTAAAGACTCCACTATAACTTATTCAGAACTTCCCCATGAAAAGGGGGAAAATCAGTTTGGGTACTGGCACCTCTGGGTGAGCAGTGCACATCAACACACAGTGGGCACCACGTTTTGAGCGGACTGCAAACACATGAAGACTTGACTGCATGCTAATAATGAGAAATGGCATGCAATCAACAAGACTTTAAACTGTATCTTAAACAAATATACTTTATTAAAAGAAAAACCTGTGTCTAGTAGTGGGGAGGAAATCATTTTTACCTACCTGCTCCATGTTACTCTGATAAAGGAAAGGGAGAAGAAGGCTCACAAGCACTGAATTCTGGCTCTTTTCTTGTATAAATTTGCTGATCCTGCAAAATTGGACAAGGTAATTTACATTTTTATATCATTTGAATCACCAGTACAGAGCAAAGAAGTCTGTCAGCAATAGTGTCATTTCACAAGGCTTTGTGAGCCTATCCAGGCTTACAGAGCATACCTACCAAATTCACAGTCTCAGCCAAAGCATTCAGTTCCATATGACTGCAGGCATTTCTGCACCTTTTTCTACCCTCAAGAGACATTAGGTTTGAGTACCAGCAACAAAACCACCTAGAATCAACTTCTGAAAACTTATCACCTCAGCAACTTGCAAGGTCAATGACAGATCCAGGTATTTACAACTGTTGTAAATTTAAAAAGTTTGAGGCATGGTGTTTTTTATTGTGGAAACTATTATAATAAGCCTCTTTCTTCCTCTCTCCTGCCAGCTTGTTAACTGTTTCAGGCTCTAAGAATCACTTACTTGGAAAGTATACTCAGCTCTTTGCTGACTTGAGCTCTGTACTTCTTCTTTTTCACCTTCTCCACATTTAACATTGTTTTGCTGAAGTACTGAAGTATGGCAGGAACATGAGGCAGGACCAACCGGCAACCTAAGCTGAGGGGCTCTGTAAGAGATACAACAGTTAGCAACACCCAAGAGACTCTGTTGCAAGAAATTTGAGGGAGATCCAACCTTATACAAATGGGAAATTAGGATAAAAGAGGCTTCATTAACAGAAGAGTAAGTAAATGGGAGATATGAACATGCAGGGCAGCTGGTGGCTGAAAAGAAGCAATGGCACTTGCTGAGACCAAGTCTAACATGTCTGAGATGGGATCAAAGAAAGCACACACCATTATCCTCAAAGATTTCAGTAACAGCCCTTTTAAGTGTTGGCTTATTGGAAGGTACCAAGGACACTCCTCAAAAGCAGCAATATCTCCTAAAATGACTGGTGCATTTGTAGATGAGGTTTTCTTTATTCCACCACTGACCCCTTGTGTAAAATCAAAGCAGCCATAACAAGAGTATGTGCTCCTTTCCACTAGCTTTGAGTGTTGCAGGTTAAAGATGTCTCCACAGCATCAAACAAAGCACACTACTGTTCTGTCTACTAACTCTCAGAGATGCCAGGTCTTTCCTATCAGGAAGCACAGACCAAACATTAAAGTGACACAGGATCATGTGCACACAGGAAGGGGACCTTTATATAAAATGTGCTGTTAGGCACAGAGCCAAGTTAGCAATGTAGTTCTTGAACTTGTATCAGTCAAAGCTTCACAGACAGAACAGGCCAGCATTTCCCTCTTCCTATGGAATCCTTCCACGCTCAGGACCTTGACACTCAAATGTGGATCTCATCAGTCATCAAGCAAGCAGGACTTTACAGTTCCTGAGCACAAGACAAATTTGTACATTGATGTTTCCATCTCTGCTGTGAGGTCCTCTCCCCCAGTATTCTTAGCCAGTGTGGACAACCTCACCACAATCTAACACCTCCATCTAAAGCACCCAACAGGTCTCTCAGAACTCTCAGGCAGGCATACCTTCTGTCATGTCTCCAGTGGCCACAACAACACAGCCAGTCACGCTCAAACTGGAAACCTGCTCTGTGGGTTCAAAATCTGGGCTGTTGAGAAGGCTATCAGCGATGTCCATCACAAGGCTGGATGTGGCCTCAGACAGATTCTTGGCTGACAGCACAGCAAACACATTTGTCAATATATCACTCTCTGGATGATCTGGCTGCTGCTTGGCCAGCAAAGGGAAATACCTGAGAGAAAGGTTATAAAAAGATTCACTGAAAATCAGGTTCAGAATTTTCAGCTTACAATTCTTTTGTGAGAGAAGTCACACAAAAAATAATCACTGTCTTCCACAAGAAAAAAGTGCACAACAACCAGAACAGTGTAAGGACAAATACAGTGAATGGAAGTTGAGAGGTTATCAAGTCCCTTTTCTAATCCTTTCTCCACAGCCTGAGTCTCCTCTTAGTCTGCTCCTAACCTAGTCATCCAACACCATTTTTAACAGAAGGTTGTATATAAGGTCTTCATGCCTACCAATGAGATGTCTCAAAAGAAACACCAGATACTTCAACAAAGGAAAAACAGTGAGTTTGTGGACGAGGCAAAAACAACTCAAAACAGTTGAGCTGGAACTTGTTACAGTGTCTGAACCAAATAAAGCTCTTTTACAACTTTCAGTAACAGACTCTCAGTCACAGACTCTATGCTGAATTTGCCTATACTCTTTCATAACATATAAAGAGACTCAGAAAAACATGAATGAAATTATGTATTGTAAAATTGACTTTCCACCTTGCAAGACTAAGAAGTCACCAGTCAAGACAGACATATCCTAAGAAGTCAGACCTCCTTCTCACCTGTGAGTTAGGTTTGGGCTGCGTATGTGCTTAGTTATTAATATATAGAAAAGCAGCCTATTAAAAAGCAAGTTTGTGCATAAACTGGAAAGCTTCCCAGTTGCTTTGACTGCTATCAAAAGAATGAGAGTCTAATGGAAAAAGAAAACTTGGTTTTGGACACAATTATTTCCAGCCTGTTAGTGTGCTATTTTTTGTCTTTTATGTATTCACAAGTACCTAGGCTTCTTCGCCAGAAGAACACTTACCTGGGGTTCTTACTCCAGGTGTGAATGAGTTTGAGCAGAAAAGTTGGAGAATACTGACTCTCTGAAGCCAACCTGCAGACCTAAAGGAGAGAAAGATCAGATACCAACGCAACATAAATAAGTAAAGCCATTTAAAAACCTCATCTCTAATGAAGACCTCACATTCTATAGTTTACCTTTTTTATTAAGTAATTTCAACCTTTTATCAAGTGATTTCCCAATTTCCTCAATATTTGTCAAATGACTCCTTAGATCATGTCAATCCTGCTTATACGGTATTCCAGCTACCATTTTTGCCCTCCCCTTGAAACTAGATTCCCATGACGCCTCCCACTTGCCACAGAGACTTAGCAACCTCTCTAAGACACACCTATGAAATCTCAAGCACAGCACCCAGAACTCACTCCTCTCACTCTTCCTATGCCCTGACTACAGCACATGTGTCTTCACGTATCCTCATGGCCTCACTGGAGAGGCTGGAACATTGTACTGCATCCCATGAATGGGATCTCCTAACAGGGCTCTGTGTCCAAAACAACCCCAGCTCAGAGGTGCCCAGCCTGGGCCACACAGAAGAGCTGCTGCTCCTCCATGACTAGACAGTGGCTAAGGTGATGCAGTGCACCCTCCTCTCTGCCACTCCATAATCCAACAGGCTCCACCCAAGTCACACAGGTGGGTTTCACCGTGACCACTGCTGGACGGGCGGTTGGCAGGGCACCATAGTGAACACACAGGCAGAGCAGGCTGCAGTGCATTCAGGGGCAGCAGGCAGAAGGGTGCATGTGCAGTTTGGACTAGCTCAGTTTGCCCAAGACCTGAGCATAACAGAAAAGAAGGCAGGTCTGACCATCATAGGAATCTTAGGAATCTTCTTCTCCTATCCCAGAGGCTGGTAATATTATTGCCCTGCATAAAACAGATGTTTCCTGAATGATATGCAATTGAGAGTAAACCATTAATCCAATCCTGCTGGAATGCTGCTGTGCAGGCTAACAAAGCTCTGCAGCAAAATCCTGGGCTGTGAACAACAGCAAACTCCAATTGTAGGTTTGACAGGCTCAAAACAATTTGCCCTCTCCACGAGTTTTTGCACACCTCAGTTCTATAGCTTTAAAAATGGAAAGCACACAAGTCAAAACTATTCTTTTGCCAAAATCAAACCTTCATGAAGTTCACCAGAAAAGACTCCAGAGGGAGCTTCTGGATCATACTACCATCCAAGCTTCAAAACCGTCTGTCTTCCTGACACATTTAAGGACGAGAGGCATTCTAACTATTTAGTAGCAATAGTACACCTTGTTCAGAGCTACTCAGAATTTCCAAACACCGTGCTCCCTGAAAGTTTGAAGTGCTTTGCTGACTTAAAGCCTGAACTGCTCTGGAATGACAATAAATATTCACTGCTTTTGCCATGTAGCACTCTGGCTGTAAGAAGATTCCATGGACAAACCAGGAACGTGCACTTCCCTGTTGCTCAGCCAAGCAATACAGAGCTATATGCACTGCCTGGTACTATTTTAACTAATGTTTGTCCACATAACCATACTACATATACTACACTATTCTTACTGGTAGAGCAGAGAAACAGTGTAGGAGTAAACAAACACAACATCTAGAGAAGCTCTGTGTTTTCACAGACTGTACCAGTGCTCTTTAACAGGCTTTTTTGCTGCTCAGAAGTTGGACATTTGGATACCTCAAGAGCCATTGTGGAAGAGCAGTCTTGGAGTCAGCCCCTCTTACTCAGTTAACCTTCTCATGGACACAACTGCTTTTAGAGCAGAGACAACCCAGCAACTGGTACAGGCACTCCCTGACAACTCCAGAGTCACTGCACTAACAAAGACAGCACAATTTAATTTTGAATTCTGTGTTCTCTCTCCATCTCACAGCAGTGCATTTTCCAAGCTCAGAGGTGATCTGAATTTCTCTGATAAAAGCCACAAGCCTGTGCTTTGTCACTGTGCTCACATGGAACTCTTGGCAGGCAGGCACGAGACCCACATAGCCCACTGACAGACCCTGCTCGGTCCTTCCTTTCCTGCAGCAGCATTTGTTTCTGCAGTCCCCTACCCAACAAGTGTCACACAGAAAAGTAGTAAAGTACACCTAGACATGACTCATATTATTTAGCTTCCCTGAAGCATCTAAGGAAGAAGTCTGCTTCTGTGGTTAAAAAACAAAAAAAGGGCATGCATTTTATTCAGATGAATTAACTTGTACTTTAATCTGAGACTTGATTATTCCCGTACTGATCAGACATGAGCCAAGAACCTGGCCTTGCACATACAGACTGGGATGCCAGAATCTGTCCAAGGCCACATCCAATCCAGCAATGGACATAGCTGACATGATGGACTCCAGTACAGCTGGAACTTTCTACACCGTAAATGTTTCAAACAAGTTATTTGGAAAAACAAGAAATACTTACCTGAGGCCACACCACAGCATGGAAAACTGCATCAATCTCTTCCACACTAAAGCTGTAGGTCTCATAATCAGAAAAAAACTCTGCCACAAGTTTGAGACCAAGACGTCTCAAATTCTTCAGTGGATTAATCAACCTAGGTTGGACCTGTAAAAAAAAAACCACAACAAAAAACCCACCCTAGTAAGACCTTAGCAGAACAACTACTAACTGCTTGCTCTGAAATTAAATCCAGCAACTGACTGACCACATCCAGTTACATCCTTTGCATAAACTTTGGTTTTCTCTTGTAACTTGCTCAAGGTAGCAATCAACATCTCAGAGCTGACCTAAAGTTTTCTACAAGGGGCCTGCCTGTTCCTGCATCGAGTCAGTTACACAGGACTCCTTCAGCTCATAAAAAATCCATGCTGATAGGTTTAACTCAGCAGCATCTGCCCCTTTTGGACACAATGCAGAAAGCTACACCACAATTAATTAGATTTCCAACTTTGACACTTAACCAATTCTGTTTTACACTTGAAAGGACCAAATCAGCTCTCCCAAGTGAAGTTGCACACTGAGATCTTCTGGGAAAAAAAATCAACAGATGAAGATGAAGAGAAGGGGGTAAGAACAGAGA
Source organism: Cisticola juncidis (assembly GCA_013400215.1). Taxonomy (NCBI): domain Eukaryota; kingdom Metazoa; phylum Chordata; class Aves; order Passeriformes; family Cisticolidae; genus Cisticola; species Cisticola juncidis. Next base: position 276,055 of record VXBR01012077.1, on the reverse strand, counting down.
GGGGAAGAATGTGAATTATGTCTTCCAGCAGAGTAGGGTGGGGCTATAGCATTTGGTTACAGGAAGGTGCTTCCTGTACCCGTTTAGTGGCTATGTTCCATAGCCCTTTTTGGGAAAAACATTTCAATAAGGAAATTCATGCACTGCTGCATTCTGACTCTACTCCCTGAGAGAAGCCTCGACTTGAGTAACCTAAATTATTTCCATACTGTGCAATGCAGCTCACAGCACGAGCACATGAAGTGGCTCCACAGTACAGAGGTAATGAACTTCAGTCTCAGAAAAAACAAAGTCACATCAGAACAAATAAAAGCCACTGTCTGATACTGGAGCTCTTTGGGTCTCCAGTTCATATCATGATCCACCACACAGAATTCAAAATCATAGGTAAAAAAAGACAAAGAGTAGATGGTGGAAAAGGAACCAATCAAGCTCTTGCAACAGGATCTCCCAAGCTATGCTGAATATGTACTAACGGAGTGCAATTAACTTCCAGGTGGCAAATGAACTGTTTGAAAGCCCACAGAAAGCACAAACCAGGATACTATTGCTAATGGTGACCTCCAAGTGAAGTAATTTCGGGTTTCCCACTGTTCAATCACTGTAAGAGTTCTCTGAGATCAAGCCTTTGAGAGGACAAAAAAACTCAATAGTGAACACAATCAGTAGGAAATGGTAAATTAATAACTTGTCTTAAAGTGGTCGAAGTTGATGTTTAACTCTCCAGGCAGTATCAGTCTGCAATAAATTACTCTCAAACTCCAAGAATGTCTTCTAATTATTAGTCAAGATAAACAGATTTCTCACACTCTTCCTTGAGCTTTTAACAGCCCCTTGGCTAATGAAGTGCTAAATTAAGTTCAGACAAACAACAGACTGTCACTCCTGACATTACACAACCATAACAGGATTACTGTAGCAACTCTGGCAAAATGTGGCTTTCCTTGCAGTTAATGAAACAGCTTTTAGAACTCCCCTCTCCTATCCTCATTGAAAACACGTATGCATATGCAATGCACTGCTGAAGTCAGACTGTGGGATGCTGATGTCCTCAAATTTAGCTCATCTTCTTCATAAATTAAGACGGTTACAAGGTTCTGTGCTGCCCACAGGCAACTATGAGACCTTGGATACTACACGTTGCAAAGACTTACTTTGTTTTGATGGATTTTTTTCAAAGTTCTAACCTCAAATGCTCATAGCTGAATCTTGGCAAGAACATGCTCATGGTGACAGAACATTCATTCCCACTTGCTCAGTCCATCATCTCATAATTCCTTTCAATACCACAGAGATGGGGATGACTGTGCAGTTTGCCTGCTTGCCACCTAATATACGGGCAGGTTCAGCACCAGGAAGACAGAAAAGCCTGGCTCAGTGTTACAGTTTCTGAGCAGCTGGCAACAGACCCCAAGTGCTGGACTAAAGCTCAGGGATGTCTGTGCTGCCCCCACCGTGTACAGGGCAGCAATAAGCCAACATGCCCCACTTTTAGGTGCAACCAATCTTTAACAGGACATTTTCCTCACCTGATCCCTTTCTGCATGTACAGCCACTGCTCAGCAAGCGAAAAAAACATTTGCAGTGCTCTGCAGATACGTGGCTAACACCTAAATGGTAACGCTGGATTAGTATGGCTAGTCCTGATACAGAGCTGAAGATGCTTCTAAGTGTGTGGAAAGCATGGCTGGTAGCCATGTCCTTTCTGTATCCCACGACAGGAGACATTCAGGGTAGATAATCACTGTGATCACCACGGTGTTGAGCTCCCCTGAGGTCTAGCACTGCAACAAAACATCTCATGGATGAGGTTTGCTCTAATGTCTTCAGGCAAGAAACTTTAAACCTCTCCTTCCCCTGCTCAAATGTTTTATCCTTGCAGCCAAGAAGCTCCATCTTTAAGGCAAATTTCAACATCCAACCATAAAATCTTGCTACATGTTTACAGCAGAACATTTATCTCTCTCTCATGCCTATCTCACCACAAAACAGGTAGGAACAATGCACAGAGATCACCTCCAACTTTCTCTTCAGGAACTCAAAAACACAGCTCAAATCAGTTTTCTAAATACATTAACTCTGCCTGCACTGCTTGAGCCACCTTCACACAAACATCACTGGCCTCTATTTTGACAGACTTCTAAGTGCTAAGCTTCACTCCACAATGGCATTCAAATTATTCTTACCTGAATCAGTAAAGCTCTGTTTATATGTGTAAGCACAGAGGAGGAGCAGAGAAAGAAACTTAATTTACATGTTTGTATATTGTTTGCATACGCTGTACCTTCTCTCTTTGCTGGAGGATGCAGGATACCACAGCAGTCATGCAGAGCAGAATCTGTAGAATTTCAGGCAGGTATTTCTGGATCAGATGTCCCATGTTTTTCAACACAACTTCAAGGCCGTTGAAGAGGCTATGCTGACGCCCAAGAGGCAGGACTTTAGCTAAATCCAGCTCCGACATACTTTGAAGGACTGCAGTCTGGCAAGGCCCTGTGATAGACAAAGGCTAGCAAATTATCTAGGGAGGCATCATGAAGACGCCCACTACCAAGAATAATTTTTCAGTGAAAAATAGTGAAATTTGGCCCTAAATTACAGATCCTCACAGTCCGATTTTTAAATAAGAACAGCTCTGCGTCTCTCTCTGACACTCAGCTGTCCCCCACTGCTACAGAATCAGAGCACCTTACAAGCTCTCTTTACTGCCATGATACTCAGGCTAGCCTATGATGCCAGCCACTACCCACTCCTGGCCTGCTACAGCTGTGGCAAGTTGTTCAGTTTCTCTGACCTTAGACACATAAAACAGAGCAATTGTGCTTTGCAAGGAGAAATTCAGGGGAAACCTAGGCCTTAGCAAGGGTTTACTGTCACCCTTCCAAGGCATGGTTAAGAGACAAACTGAAGCACTTCTAAGAAGTACTAAGCATATTTACCCTCCCACATCTCTACAAGTCAGGAAATACCACACCTCTGGTTTCTATGGCCTACATACCATTACTGAACTGCTTCACAGCTTCAAAGAGTAGGTCCAAGAACATCCGTATCTCTTCTGGCAGCGAGCCGGCCAGAAATCGCAAAACGATTGACATGCGAGTGCTCGCTGAAGACTTGCCCTGTGTTTTGCTCCCTGTTTTGTTTCTCATTCTGCCATAGAGAATTCTTCAAGAACCAAAAAGAAGTTGCATTAGCTTTCATCAAGCCACCTGTTTTCCAGCCTCTTATTCTGCAGGAGCAACTCAGTTTGAAAATATTCTCTAGTGAAAGTTCTCCCTTCAGGTACTCCACTGAACTACTACATATTGTCCAAAAACATCTTAGTGAAAGACCAGCTTCTGCTACTGCCATGGAAGCTCTGCTGGAAACTTCAGGTTACCTTGCAGGACAGTTCGCATCACTGCAAATAGCTGGCAATACTCAGTGAACTGAAAGGTCCTTACAGTTCTCTGTAATCCTTAGCAAAAGCAGTATTACCAAAATGCTGTTTTTAAAAGAAAACACTCTTTCCATAACATATTACATAAAAGTGTTAACAAGGAAACCATACAGAATATCACAAATGAAGTCATTAAACTATACCATTAACCATGGGTTTATCTCAACTGCTCAAAATGAGAAGCAGCATTACACCTCTCTGTTCATGGTACTCTGCCATGAAGGTTTTGAACTCACACTTCAGAACACACCTCATAAGAACGGGGATGAGATCTGGTCGGTGCTCTGTTTTCACTACTGTGGTCTCCTCAGAAATACTGAAATGGACAATCTCTTCTTTAAAGCTCTTGTCCTCCAGTAGCCTTTGCAAATTCTCCCTGAGAGTAATAACCATTATTTGAGGGCAAGTAGGGTTATAAAAACAGACAGATAGACACACAGATGCATCTATATATAATTACCTACCTAGCTATCCTTGCTGTATACAAAATATTAAAGGATTATTTTCTCACTCTTTTAAAAAAATGTTTTAAAAGCCAGCAAGTTCAAGCTAATTATGTAGACAAGTCCTGAACATATTCAAAAGAAATTATTTAACCACAAACTAGTTTTATACTATCCCTTTCTTTGGGTGGTCATAAATCATCAGTATTAAAGACATCTTTGAAAATCATGGAACTAACACTACTGACACTATTCTGGGACAGAATGAAGTGTTGCTATTTTTCTCTAAACAAAAGAGACACTGATCAACCTCAAGATCACATTTCCTCTCTTAGATATGAGACATATAGTTGGTTAAAATTAAACTTTACATGTGTCTTCAACAAATACAGGACTCCAAATAAAACTGACCCCAAGGCAGACTTCTGATATGACAGCAGACTCATTCACTAATACTAAAATAGAAAAGCTTTTACCTGTATGGCAGTAGATGAGGATGCTTATATGTCATTATACAGTCAAGAGCTATTCTCTGTACATTCTGGTCTTGATGAGAGAGTAACTGCAAATAACAAAAGAAAGAAAATGAGTCCCTATCTAGGAGGCAAAAGTGCTTACTGAAAATAGTCAAACCCAAAGGCTACAAGCTCAAGCAGGTTTTGGACTAATTTATTCAAACGGAAGCAGAATATATGTATTGCCAGTATAAAGTCAAGATGTACATGCACAACTACCACTCATAAAATAGTTGCTGAGAGCTCATATATACTTTTCCTTCCTATCTACGTAGGACAGTTAAAATATTTCTTTTTTCATAGCTGTCTTTTGGGCCACTATGAGCTTGCATTTATCATCAAAACCAGTTATCAGCTGTGTATATAAGAGGACTGGATTAAAAAGCAGACTACCCGAAGCATTCCAAGATACTTGTATTTCTTCCTGTGACAAACACAAACTACTCAGAAGACTTGGTATGCAAAGTCTCACTAAGTTTTGCTCTCTCATGAAGATGGCTTTTCATAACCTCAGCACTAAACAACACCAAGTAGTGGTCACAGCACCAAGACTATTGGTGTTAAAGAAGTGTTTGCACAATGCACTCAGGCACATGGGGTGATTCTTGGGGTGTCCTGTGCAAGGCCAGGAACTGGACTCAATGATCCTGATGGGTCTCTTCCAACTCAGCATATTCTGTGATTCTGAGATTCATTAGGGCAGGGAAAAGAAGTTGAGAGATACATTTCCCCAGGCTGCATCTTTATCAGTTCTTCAGTCTCATACCAAACAGTACAGGCACGTGTCATCAAAGGCTGCTTTGCCATGATGTCCCTGTGCCAGATGGACACACCAACCGTGACAATGCATATACTAAGACACAGAAATGCAAACAGTAAGTGATGAAGTAATCCTTCTTCTTGTGCTAGGCTTCCCAAACTGATTTGACCTTTACACAACTGTCCTATATTTTGCTAAGAACACAGGCAAACAAACACATGGATCAACTGTTTTTCTAAGCAGTACTTTGAGATGGACTGAAACAGAGTGGATGTCTACCAGAGATTCTCAAATTAATCAAAGAACTAAGGAATGGAGCTTTCAAGACCTACAGCCTCAGAAAACACAAACTGGGAACAAAGAGAGCAAACCCTGATGGCCTGAACAAATGCATACACTGGGAACCAACACAACTCTGTAAAATTAAAAAATAAAACCATTTTAAGGACTGTAAAATAGACTTAGAATCCCTCTTTGAAGTCATACTTTCAACAGTTCTTTCAGGGAAATCCCTAAGAAAAGAATCAAGCAAACTGAATATTCTTCAAGAAGAAATTCTTTTTATGATGCTTGATGATCTCTTGTACATACTGGCCATACTCTTAGTACACAAAACATTATAGGACAAACACAAATCTCCTTAGATCTTCCCCAAGCTGTGGATTCGAAATCCTCCTCCAGATCCTACAGGAAGTATAAGTAAAACAGATATCCTCTGCAGCCACTCTTCCACCTTGCCAAAGACTACTACTTGTCTGCTGTTTGCAAGTTTGTGACTGCCACTCCACGTAAAGTAAGGCAGGTATCTTTAGCAGTTCTTTGCCTAAGGGGCTCATTTTAAGTGACGCCTGTTAGGAAGTCCTTTCAAGGACAGCTCTTTTTTCAGCTATCACAGTTGAGTTCAGAAAATTACAGGTTTCCTCAGTATTAGACACTGCACTCAAATATGAAAGAGTTAATTTATTAGTAGCAATTCTAGAAGTAAGCAAATAGTCTCACCTGGGTATACAAGGCATTCAACTTCTGCTCCAGATACAATGCACGAGGATTTGAGAATTTTGAGAAAACTTGTAAGTGGGCTATTAATTGCCTGCAAAACAACACAATTATTTTTTAAAAGATCCATGAGACAAACAAACAGGTAACTTTAATTAAAATTCATTAATAAGACAGAAAACAAAAAACAACACAAGAGGATCCCAAGTATTCAGCACTATTTCAGACATAGCAAGAGGTGCTCTGTTCCCTAAGCAGCTCCTTCCAGCTGTCTCTTCACTGCACACAGAATGCTTTTACTTCAGTAGCACTGGGTGAGCTCAGTTTTTTCATGAGAAAGGGGTACCATCAGGATGCAGCTTACTTCTCTCTGCCAGCCCAGCCTAGAACACCAAAATTCTGTACTTATCTCTTTGCTTATTCACTTGTCCATAACTGGTACCCATGTCGATCCTACCAATGTGATGGGCTGCTTTCAGCCAGACTGTACTGGACTTAACACTGGGCTGCAAGGACAGATGGGAGTCAGTTCCTCTAGCACTGGCAGGGTCACCTCACATCTGCCCCACCTCCTCTTCATGGAAAGGGACAGAGAAGACAAAGATAAGCAAAGGTGTGACATCTCCTCTACCATGTGTGCTGTGGCACTGGTAGACGCTGTCCTGATTCAGCTGCTCCCCCTACTAATTTACACTGAACTCTCCAGACACCTGAGCTGGCCCACCCTCCTCCATGGCTGGGCACAGACAAGGGATGAGCAGGATGTGTTCCAGGAACCCCACAGGGAGCCTGGGGCAGGTGTGCACCCCTCCCTGCTTCAGCCAGGCTTCCTGGGACACAAGGTGCAGCCCTACCAAGGGATCCTCCCTGTCTCGGGCCTGACCCGGGAAGAGAGGTCACTCCACAACTCATTAACACATCCCTGGTAAATCTTTTATCCAGTTAAATACATGGATGTTTTGAGATGGAGGCTGGGAAAATAACAAAATATCTTGGACTGTCACTGTGCTTTAATTGCTGATAACTTGCAGATACAAGCCAGAATCTGGGAAAAAATGAAACACCCACAGGACACCTGGAATGAAATGACACTTTAGGTCACATATCAAACGCTTGGCTTGTTCCAACATATAAGGTGACATTTTGAATTTCTCTGTCATTACAAGGGCCATCTTTTGCAAAAGAAGTGTCAGAATATAAATCTTTGGGCTGTAGTTGTAAGGGATATTTGACAGAAGTCATCACTGAGGAGAATTCATACAAAGAGCAACCTTCTCCATGTACTCAGCTCTGCAAAAATGACATCTTCATGCATCTTCAGTCTACTAAATGAAAATCTTGGTCCCTAAGAAGACAAGATTTATAATGGGCAGGAAACCGCAAGATCCCAGTATTAGAATACCTAAACAAATAGTCTGATTTTTCAAAGACTAAAAGATATACAAAGAGAAGCAGGGAATATAGGCACAAGAGTCTCTGAAAACTTCAAAATACCTTCAAAACTACAGATTTTTTGTTTAAAGTAAAACACACCACAGACTGGTCAGCAGGTAACAAGATAATGATAAAACCTGAGCAATGTATTTGGATTTTTAGTACTGTACAGGCAGAATTTCTGACTTGTAATCCACTAAGAAATGATGAAGCACAAGCAAAAGAAGAAAAACCACAAAACCACAGCTTATATCTCAATGTGAGCTGCTGAATCTGCCTTTCCACGAAAGCACCAGTGAAAGGGGAAACTAAAAATACTTACTTAGCAGCAGCTCTTCTTGATTTCTTTTTTGGTACTCCTACACGAATTGCTTCCCCTTCTTCCTTTTCTTCTTCTTCCTCCTCCTCCTCCTCCCCCTCCATAGCAACATCATTCACCTCTTCAGCAGGTATTTGTTTTGCTGCTATGGTACCACTAATTTTCCTTCTGAGATCCTGAGATGGAGCCACTAAGGAATCTGCTGGATAGTACTCATTTCTGTGTTTATAAAAAAGAAAGAAGGAAATAAGAATCACAACATTTTTCAAGGTTTCAGGGCAACAACAACAACTAAAAACCTTACCATTCTTATTATAATGTCTTACTGTCCAACATACTGTCTGATATGTGCACACATATGCAAGCACACCACTGCTTTCCCTCCAGAGGATGTAATTTGAATCAGCCTCTAACAAAATTAGTATTTTCCCCATCCTGGGGGAAAACACTTTGATATCCTGTGATTCCAAATGAAAGCGTGTTTTCATTAAAGAGGAACTTTATTTCCACTGAAATCACTCCATAACTGAGCAGGGAGACTGTGACATGGGCAAGTCAATGAATGAGAGACTGAGCAGCAGAGACCTACTGGAAGTTTCATTTCAGCCTGCTTCATTTCTAACAGAATCCACATTCCAATTAAAAGGTATCTCAACTGAAAACAGACATGTCATCAGCCAAGCATTCAAGAAATAAAGTCTGTAATGGGATAGCCAATCTTAAAGCTCAGCAACACATTGAAAGCCATGTGTCCACTCAACTGAAAAATAAATCTTACTTACCGAATGAATCTCAAAAGAAGTGGAGAAAGTTCCCTTGATCGAGGCTCCACTCTGTCTGGAAACTTATCCAGTGCTTTCCACAGCAGAAAACGGTAATTAGTGTGATCCAGCCGTTCACTGCAATCTGTTCTGCTCCTCAGCTGCTCCAGAAAGACAGTCCCCACCTCTCCTTCTGGCATCTTCTCACTTTCTGTTTCAGCAATGCTCTCCTCCTGTTCATCTAGTTCATTTTGTAGCTCCATTTCTACAGAAGAGATAAGAAAATCTTCTAAGGTTACTTCATAATCACCAGTAGCAAGGAATCCATCCCCCATTAGAGAAATAATACATTTGGTGACATGCACCTCTTTAGACGCAACTATATTTAACACTGACCTGTAAGACACACATTGCTTAGTAAGCATTCTAGATGCCTTGCAGCACTGGCACTTTTTAATTGGGCCCAGTTCCCTTGAATAACAGGGAAGTTCACAAATGGATGCATACCTCTGACTCTGTACTGGAATACTAGAATGCATACACCCAAGGGTAAACCTCAAGAGCACACACAAGAAGTGTCTGCAGAAATTCTACAGAGCAGAAAGATGGTCTGCATCATTACACAGGTTCTGTCACTGTTCCTGACCAGTCTGAGCAGTGCCAGCCCCACGCAAATATGAAACTGCTGCATGGTTTCCCACAACCTGCAACTCCCTCCTGAGACAAAGGGGTCCTTTTCCATCTACTGCTTGGTGTTTAGGACAGGAGACACAACTTCCTCCCAAGCCTCTCCACTCCTGCCCTGGACATGACAGTCGTACTGGTTCTGAATTCCCACATCACACATGATTTTGGGGCACATGAAAAACAGTCACATAATTCACTACTAGCTGGGTTACTATGATAACCATGCTTAGGAAAGGTGACTTACCAGCATAGGTAGCAGCCCTCTCCAAATGTTCATACAGGACCCTCCAGAACTGTTTGTTCTCCATTTCCTTTGCATAAGAACTAACAAAGCAGAATACAGCACAAAATTAGAAGGAAGATAAGAAGAGGCAAGCGTCACTCAGCTAGTTAACAACTACCACAATTGAAGGCTTTGATCACTGCTTTAATGTGGCCATTGGGAGATAGGACATCTGCACAATGCAGCTGTAGCACTTCCTTGCCTTTTCTCATGGATCCCAAATGTCAACTGTTATTAAACTAATCTGGTTGTATCCCATGACTTCAAATGAACTCAAATTGAGTAAAAATGTTCTCAAGCTTTCTACTGACTTCTGTACAGCAAATCATATAGAGTCAAAGGAAGAATTGCAATGGATGTACCTTTTGAAGAGTTGGTTTAATTTTTTTAAATTAATTCAGTGGTTTAAAGAGGAAAATCCCATCTTTTTTAATCGTACAACAGAGGGAGGAAAAAAAAAAGAGATAAAGTCATGCTGAAAGCAGCCATTAATTTTTTCACCATGGTCAGACTTCCCTACTCTTTAGTAGGATTTAGAGGTTTTCCAGTAAGGACAGAAAAGTTGGCAGATGAGGAAATTGAGAGAGATTTTCTGTTCCTTAAACATTTGTGAAACATAAATCAGAACCTGCTACCTCTGACTAAAAACTGATAGTATTTGACTGTATTTGTTGCAAGTTCCTTTAAAGTAAGAAAAATCAGGAAGTAAATTGAAAAGTCTACACAGATTGAGATTTGAGAGATCAAATTAATTTCAGAAGATTTCACACGAAGGTTCTTATGCACAAATCTGTCCAAATTGGACATTTTTACCTCAGCTTCTGTTCACGGAAGAATAAAAGGAATGTCCCATGAGACAACTACAGATTGCAACACCCAACTGCATATACTCACGTTATAAGTTCAATTACAGGATCCCAGAGAGGGCTGAAGTTAATATAAAGCATTCCCAGTAAATACCGAAGAGGCACCTAGAATGACATACACCACCTTGTTGAGATGCATAAAACAGTAGGTAAAGATCAACCAAGCTCCTCTAACCTTTCTTCCTCTCAAAGCAGAAACTTCTAAACAGAAACTTTCAAAGAAGTTCTCAGGAGTGCTACAAGAGACCAAGGAAGTCACACACATAATCATTCCTCGTCTCATAGCATCATGTGGTAATCTAGAACCCATTTACTGCAAGCTACACTGAGACCTCATAACTACACCCAAATAATATGAGTATGGAAAAACCAGTTCAGCACAGCTGATCTGGACTGTCTCTCTCTCCAACATCAGTGCTGCCACAGTAAAATCTCAGAAAGATGGAAGTTTGCCCAGAGGAGTATTCACTACACTAGGCCTAATAGCATGTCCTCTAGACTGGCTCCTTGCTGAGATATGTTGAGAAGTGACCTAAAATCCTTCCTCATGGATGTGAGGCCTCCTTTAACCCAGCAGCAGAGGAGATTGAACAGTCACAGGCATAAAGGATTTTCCTACTGAAGCAAGATCCAGAAGTGAGGTCACCTGTGGCCCGTGGGAATCCTACCAATGTTCAACCACACTGAGGACATAGCAAGGTCATGAGTTTAAATTTGCTCAAAACTTGCTTCTGCCTGGAATCATTTGCCTTCCTTTCCATGACATCAAACCCAGATTAACCTGATTGTGGGCCATTTACCTAGATACCACCGTTGTTCTGCTAAACACACTACTACTCCTCAGACCAATGGGAGCTGTGATCCCTACTAACAAGTAAGTTTCCTAATTGGTATTTGATGCACTCTCATTAAAAACTCTGCAATCCATGTGATGGAATAAGAACATTCTCTTGGAATAAAGGAATGTGACAACTGCTTTTTGACAATAAATCCTTACCTCCTGCAAAGATCCACTTGGTATTGCAGGCTGCACTATGTCACATCTTAGTTTCCTCAAATGGAGAAGTTTCTCTCTGTAATCATTCACTGTTGCTGGCACAAGTTCTGCTTGGAGCAATATGGCAAATACTGGCTGGAATTCCTCTGTGCCATCACCCTGAACAAACAAGTGACATGAATTCTGTTAGACTATCTTTATCTCATTGAAAAGTACTTCAAAAAGACTATACAGACTCACAGCCATTCTGGACAAAAGGACAAAGTCAAAGGACTTGCTCTGGTTTCCACCATTTAGGCACACATCTGAAAACACCAGGAGGTAGGGACAAAGAAATAAAACTGGAATGTGAAAGCACAAAAGCAGAGGACCATCTCTACCAGACACATTTTGTTTCTGCAAAGTGAACAACATTTCACACAAAACAAGGAACACAGATAGCTTTGAAATGTTAAATGAAACCTTTTAGTCCTACCTCAATCTGTGCAGAAGGTGGATTATCAAAATGGTTTAGAATTCGAACAGTCAACAGCCGGACCTATTCCAAGCAGAAGCATATGTCAGGCAATATAAACTGACACATACACACCTACAGAGAAGTTAATGTCTGGTAGAGCACGCTGATTTCACAAGGTTCATCTTGGAGCTGAGAAACAGATGAAGTCCTGTAGTCTAGAAGGCTTTGAAGTGAAGGCATTATGCTCCTGCCCTGATTTACCTCTAGGGAAGAGGCAAGGCTGACAAGGCTAACAGTTAACTCTGTTAACTCATGCCCCATTGACATAGGTCTAAGCAGATACTATGGAACTAACAGCTTCACCCAGTCTCATGCTTCTCCTTTCAGACTTTATCATTTAACTAAGTTTACTTATGTTTTATTGTTAAAATACAAATTACTTTGCATGTGCTCAAAACAGAAGATTACCTTGGAAACACCAGTGGAAATATTAGGATGCAACTTCTCAAACAAGTCCATTAGATTGCCTTGGGAAAGGGGTTCCTGGCAGCCACATAATGCCAGCCTTGTGTAATAGAGATCAGCCAACAGCAACGCAGAAGGGTCTGAAGGGAATGTGCTAAAACAATGGATGATTTTATTAGCATACAGAAAGCACTGCAACAACACTGGTATTTAAAAATAAGGCACTAGTGATAACTACAGGAAGGGAAGACTCCTCGATTTCAGACTCTGCTTGCACCAGCAGGCCAGCAAAGTTAGATTTCACCAGCACAATGACTTGCAGCTGCAAAACCCATGACAGCCCAAGAGGCATGAGATTCCTCCTTTGTGTTAATCAGGCTTGTCAAGCTGAGACTTGCATGCTGGACACACAGCTGCAGAAAATAAACCTGCATACGTCACATGAGGGCTTCTGCTCCTGCCCAGGTGTTCAGTGATCAAGAGAAGAGAAATAATCTAGGCTTTACATGAGACCCCAGGAATCCTGTCTGCTCACAGAGAAACTTCCTTCTGCTACCTTATATCCCTTGCTCCTAGCAGGTTTCACATCTCCTGTCCAGAGCTGAAAGTATTAGGCTAAAGCTTGCTGCCAGTAACTCCTGCCTGAACTGGGCAAGTTGTTTTATCTCCACTCTGCCTCAGACATGAGCACCATAACTTCCTAAATGAACAGGATGTTTTGAAGCTCAAGCCACTACAGACTTGGAGATGCTAGAGGGAGATTAATGGTCTTCCTAAATCCCTCCAGCCAGACACATTTTTTTGCTAATTCTAAGTTAAATAGAGTCAAAATAAATCAAATGGAGTATACAAAATCTCCTCCCATTGTGGAGCAAGAACAAACATGGATATGTAAGGACATGGTGGAATCCCAACACCAAAAGCAAACTTAGGCTTTTAATGCAGCTCAGAAAGTGCTGTTCCTGTCTCTCTTATCATGATAACATAACACAGAATTGCTAAGTGTAGCATTCCAAAGTAAAACCAGAACCACTGCAGCACTCCAGTGTAAAACTAGAACTTGAAACTAGAATTTGACACACCACCCTGCAGCTAAGAAAACATCAGTTTACAAAGAAAATGTCACTGAACACGAACTACATCTACCTGGTTCTCCAAAAAGAAGTGCCTACAACCTTGCTCCATTACACAACCACAATACTGAAGCAATGTACCAACATAACAGAATGGGCAGCACACAGAAAAGCATTTAACCAGCTCCTATATAAAGGCTGTCAAATTTTTGCCCTACCAAGGAAAACCATTAAGTACCACAAAACAGGCAGAGTTTACTTACGTCACCAAGCTCTTGACACGCTCCACAGGTAACAAATGGAGTACTTCAGCAGATTCTACCAAACTAAGTAGAGTACTTACAGCTTGGCAGGCCACAAATAGGTTTCCTGGAGCAAAGAAAGAACAAGAACATCTTGTAAATTCACTCAGCTCTCAGTGACTTGTGCTTGTTTGGTGCTTGCCCATCCTGAAAATGTTGGAGTCAGAGAAATAAGGTAGCATATATCCCAGAACTGGCATGTGTATTTTCTAACCCTAACACATAATTGTAACACATAAAAGAAGTGCTTTCCTGGCTATGAAAGTAAGTGCCTCCTCCAGCAAGCCAGCACTGAAAGCTGTGACAGCTCCCAGTTTGCCTGTTTCCATCACATCCACATGTGCAGAATACAGGGATCTGGAGCTAAGCTAAGCTGTGGCAGGAGTTGTAGATACCACTCTGCTAAAAAGGAAGAAATGCTGCCAAATTGATATGAATGTAGCAAAAACAAAGCAAAAATACATACTAATGCTACCACCACACAGGTGCCTATAAACTCTGGAGCTTTGGCAATGGCACTGCTGCATAAGATCTTCAAAGGCTGAGTATATATTAGTGAACAGCAGGTGGGTTTGCTGAATTATGTCTCCTTCCTAAACCTCTCAGACTCCTTTAGGGATGGAGAGTTTCCCAGAAGTGACATGACAGCCAATGCCCTGCCAGGTAAGAAAGGGCAATTCCTTTTCCCTCACACTTCTAAGTTAGCAAACAGGTTGCTTAAAAAAAAATTCCCCTCATCTGTCTCTTCCCAGGTTGAAGAAATACTGTTCCAAAACCAGGCAAATTAGAGGAAGTTTTTAAAAGATATAATTGTCTTACATGCTGCCAATGGAAAAGAAAGGGAAGTGAGCATTCATACCCCATTTATTCCTCTGAAAACATTCCTCTATTCTAAGTTGCTTAATTCCCCAGGTATGTGCCAGATCCTGCTAACCATTAATCTCTATAACGAGCTCCTCAAAGAGAGAAGAAACATCCAGTGATGCCAGGAGGAAACTTTCTGCATCTATAGTGTAAGGACAGTTCCCAAACTGCAATCTGCATGCCCTTTGGTAGCAGTGTGCTGATGCTGGACAAAGATAGCGGCTTCCACCTCTACACCACTACACACACACCTGTGTGATCACTAAGTGAAGCACCTCCATACTGGCCCTGAAGAGCTGCCAGCAATAACTTGCTGTTGCTCTGACTCAGTTTTCAAGCCCGTTTCCTTGCACTCCACAGCAACCAGAACACCAAAAACATCCAGTTCTGGAACTTGCACTTAGCCTCAGGGCTGGGCCAGGAAGGTCAAATGCAGCACAGGACTGGGAGCCTTGCACAGGTAGTGAGGAGACTGGAGTCCTAGTAGAAGGTGGAGGAATTGCAGGAATCACAGAGGTAGAAAGAATGCCAGGGGATGAAAAAATGCATCCAGGAACAATAGTTTGGGAGTGAAGGTGAAGACAACCAAGCAAGTAAATGTAAAATGGGACAATAGTAGCCATGAATATAGGATTGAGGATGCATTTATTTTCTTTTCCCTTACCAACAGAGGAAGAAGTAGCAATATGCCTCTAGCATGCACACAGAGCCTGAGCAGTGCTGCTACTACTGCCAGTAAAGATGAGACTCAAGAAAAGAAATTTTAGATATTCCTTTCTTAGGCTAAGTACATTACCAATAAAATCATGACAGCATGAAAAGCCTTCAAATATGATGAAAGAAAGATCTAAATCAAAAAGGGCCATACTGCTTCTTTCAAGAAGCAAAAGCAAAGCTCATTGGTGGATACGTTTAGCAATATTAACAAAAGTTTGGAAAATGAAAAATTACAGACAGCTCTTACAAACAAAGGAACAATAAACACTCAGCTGGGGCGTTCTAAAATTTGTTAATAGTTTGTCACAAGGCCAAATATTTTCTAGCTCTCTGAGTAACAACTGTCCTGCTCTCTGCAGGCTCAGGTAATTTTTTTTTTCTGACCAGAAAGGGAAGATAACCAGCAACCATCTGTTCCTGGAGAAAAGATGCACCATTTAGAATTGGTGGTGTCACTTGGGTCAGAGATGGTGTGTTGGTTTTGGCTGGGATAGAGGCAATTTTCTTCATACTAGTATGGAGCTCTGTTTCAGATTTGTGCTGGAATGTGTTGGTAACAGAAGGTTACTGACTGTGCCTCCTCCCAGCCTGCCATGTACCCTTAGCCTCCCTGCCAGTGTGGCAGCACGAAAAGCAGAAAAGGCCTCAGTGGGCTCAGCAGTAACAAAAACATCTCTGTATTATCAACCTTGTATTCGGCACAAATCCAGAATACAGCCCCATACCAGCCACCGTGTTGAAAACTAACTCTACCCCAGCCAAAACCAGTGGAACACAGCTGGGACAGCTGACTCCATTGACCAAAGAGGTATCTCCTATTATATGGCACCATGCTGAGCATTTAAAACAGGAGGAAGAAGAAGGCATGGCATTTGTCTTCCAAAGTAACTGTTACGAGTGATGGAGCCCTGCTTTCATGGGGATAGCTGAACATGTGCCTGCCCTTGGGAAGTGGCAAATTAATTCCTTGTTTTGTTTCACTTGCATGCACGGTTTTTGCTTTACCTAAACTATCTCAACCCATGAGTTTTCTCCCTTTTACCCTTCTGATGCTCTCCCCTCATCCCTGCTGAGTAAGCAAGCAGCTGTGAGGGGCTTAGCTGCTGGTTGAGGTTAAGATACAGCAGTCCATCACACCCAATATATGGCTTGCAAGGTTTGAGATAATGATGGGTTTGATTGCAACGTGCTGGATTGAACCCTGATTGATAGCTGTTATTGCCGTTTAGCTATTAATTGGCAAGTTTCTGTCCCTGCCATAGGGCTTGCTTGTCTTACTGTGTATTAGCAGTCACTGATCATTAATGACTGCTTTTTGCTTTCACAGCTGTCGTGCAATACTGTTTATCATCCCTCTCTGCTGTACCTGGGAACATTTTGATAACAGCCATGGCAATGCACCCAGGTGGGCAGGTGGCCAGGGCAGTGCTGCTCTTTTTGTCCTACTGTACCAGCCAGGCTGGAACTCCAGAGTGAACTTGAGTCAACTGGATTGTGACCTGTGGACAAGTCCACACGGGAGCAGGTCACCCCAAAGCATCTGTGGCTGTGGTTAAGTCCATGACAAAGTAGGCACATCTCAAAGCAACTGTGGCTTTAGTTATGTCTATGCTGCAGCAGGACTGAAGGAACTGTGACCCAAGGGTAAGTCCATGCTGGAGAAAGTATACTTGAAGCATCTGTGCCTGTGGGCAAGTCCATGCTGCAGCAGGTATACTGTGAGGCATCACCTGTTATGCATGAGGACGTGCTGGAGCACCTCAGAGTGTGTGGCCACAGACAAGCCCATGACAGAGCAGGTGCACTTCTGAGGGAGAGCGGCCATGTGTAAGGCCACATTTGCAGCAGGTATATCTCTGAAGGCACTTTGGCCCATGGATAAGGCTGCCCTGGAACAGGTGCACCCCAAAGCACCTGTGGTGATGGGCAGGTCTACCACAGGAGAAACTGGCACTCATAGGTAAGACTCCACTTGGAGCAAGTACTCCCCTAACAAGACTCTACGGAAGTCCAAACCCAGGCAGGGGAAAGAGAGGAGTTCATTGCAATGTTAAACCCCGTGGCCTGGCCCAAAGGAACTGGGGTGGAGACTGGGGTGTAAAAGATGTAACTTTAAATTGTAACCCATTTCAGTTGCATGTTGTAGGAATTACTATAGCAGGAACCACCCAAACCAGTGGAGGACAAGCTTTACAAGAAGCATGCAAGTCCTGCACTGAATTAACATGACCAGACTCTAACATGACAAGACACCAACTCTCCTGTCTTGAGTGACCATTGTAACAGTTGGAGCTCAGACTCATGGACTAAATGAACTCGGTGGATATTTGTGGAGGTTGGACTGGCAGGGACTGACAGTGAGTTGGCCCTAGCTGACAGGCAAGTTGGGATCAATCTGAGGCCTTGGGAAACGAGATGCTAGGAAGGGAAATATCTTTTTAGGCTGTGGCAAGAAGAATGGGACTATGGGTATTGTTATGTTGCACCATAACGAAGTGGCACCAAGGTTATGTTCTGAGTTCTTGTATACGAATGGTTAACATTCTACAAATAAGGTAACGTTCATTGGTTTGCTATCTAGGATAGAGTTTATATATTGTTATGTTTGCCCCATTGTGGGATCTTTTGAGGTTACCCCATACTGTGTTTGGCTTATATTCTTTTGTTGGCTTAAGCTATTATTAAAGTTATTTTCCAGACTCACTCGATCATTCCCATCCCTATTTCAATTGCCACCCTGGCTGGTCCAGTTTGTGTCGCATGGCCAGCAACAGATATTCTGTGAACATTTTACAGGTGTGGCCCACAGACTAAGGGAATGACATATCAAAGGGTGGGAGGGGAAGGAGTAGACAGTGAGGTTGTATTGGTAGTGTGGTACCTGAGCATGACAAATTGTACTGAATAACAGGCTGGGATAGAGCTGAGTTTCTGCATAGTAGCTGGTATGAGGCTCTGGCTTGAATTTGTGCTGAAAATGGTGTTGAAAATACAGTGATGTTTTTGTTATCAGTGTGCAGCGCTCACAAAGCATCAAGGCCTTTCCTGCTTTTCACACCAGCCCACTAGTGAGTGGGCTGTGGGTACACAAGGAGTTGGGAGGGAACACATCCAGGACAGTGAACCCCAACTGACCCAAGGGATATTTCAGACCATGTGGTCATGTTCACCAGTTAAAGTGGAGAATGTTCAGAGTGATGGTGTTTGTCTTCCCAAATCACCATTATGCAGAGCCCTGCTTTCCTGGTGGTTTCCTCCCCACGCACGGGAAGTGGTAAATTAATTCCTTGTTTTGCTTCGCTTTGGTGTGTGGCTTTTGCTTTATCTATTAACCTGCCTTCACCTCAGTCCACAAACTTTCCCACTTTCACTATTCTGATTCTCTGCCCCACCCCACTGGGCAAGTATGAGCAGGAGAGCAGCTGTGTGGGGCTTAGTTGCCAGCTGGGGTTAAACCACAACGATCTTTTTTGGCACCCAACACGGAGCTCAAAGAGTTTGAGATAATGACATTTAATTGGAGTGTGCTAGGTTGAGTTTATAGCTGTTACTGATATGCAGCTATTAACTCACAGATGGTAATGTCCTAAACTTTGCACTATAGGTTTGAATGAGTTTATGAGTGAGTAGTCTCTCCTTCACTCGATAGCTTCAGCCTGGATTTGATTTAGATAGACTTTCTTCCTCTTTTTTTCCCACTTTCTTCTTTTCCTTCCCAACTACCTCTGTCTTCCATTATGCAGGACATCTGTCATCCCATCATTATTATGAAAAACAAATGCATAATTGTTTCTTTGAGGTTGTTTCCACCCAAGTTTCGCTCTTCTAGTTTTAGTCAAGCTGGTAAGTAATTTTGGATACAATGCTACCGTTATTCATTTTCCTATTTGCAACCAGAAAAAATGCTTTTATTTTTTTATATATCAACAAAAAAAAAATAAACAGAAAGTAATTGTAACTGACCTTTGCAGAGGCTTCCTTTTTCAATGGCTGTGAAGAGTGAGTCTATAAAACTTGTCATATGAGGCAGAATGTGGTCTTTGTTCATTGGTCTGTTCAAAATAAATAGGAAGACTTTTATTTCTGTTACACTGACATCTACATATAAAAGCTTTCAATCACATTTATCTCTATTAAATTACAGGTAGCTTATTCCAAGTTTGAAACCAGCACCAAAACATTTTTGCTATTTCTACTTCACAATTTAAGTTGTAGCATTCCCTGCATCTTCTTTCTAACTAGACCTTCAATAATTACTGAAAAAATACTGTTGAGAGAGGCTAGTGATTGCAAGACACAAACTGAAATGTGTCAAGAACATCTCTATATACTAAAGCACCAAATTTAGTGAGTAGGCAATCAAGAAGCTGATATTCTATTCCAGTCTTTACTGCTGAGTCATGTTATTTCCCTGCTGCACTTGTTTTTGTCTTGTAACCCCCGTTTCCTGAGCCTAGCACTAGCAATTATTGTCTTTTCCTTAGTAAAGCAACTTCTTACAGAAAGTGAGCTAATAGGCAGTAAGAAAGCAGATAGTGTTACTGAAATACATGACAATAATACTTTAGAATATTCCTTACCTAATATGTGGCAGTACAACCAAGGCAACCCAAGACTGTGAAAGGTCAGTGATGTCTTCCTTCTCTGGCAAATGCATTAAAGACAGCACATGATCCAGCACTGGAACTTCTGCCTTTTCTCCTTGTCTTTTACTTGTTTGTTGTCTTGTATTAGAGCTAAAAACAAAACCAAACTTTTTAGTAATCCACCACTGCATATCAGAGATTGTTCCTTTTGCTCCTATGATATTCAAAATTATGTTGTCTACTTCTAGCAAAAAGGACTTGCACAACACAGGAATTTTTTCTTCTCAATGTCCTCTACTGCACAAAACATCATCTAGTCATGCTGAAAGGCAGAAACATGGCCCACAAGAAATGTCAGCACTGTATTTCAAGAACAAATAATATTTCTAGAAGAAAAGACACTGGTTCTCAGTTGGGCACCCTCACAACTGGGATATATAGACTCTAGGAATACCTGAGAGTCATATCTATGATGGCTGTTAATAAACCATGATAATACTGACACAGATGGATGACAGAAAACAATCAGTGAGATAGAAGTTTTGGGAATTAAATGGAATCACACGGTGACTCCAAATCAACAAGCCCACTTGCAGGCAGAAAGGGCTGACACCATACTGGAACATATCAACAAGAGTCCTTCACACTCCATGTGCAGCAGTATTTCCATTCTACCCAGTGCTTGCAAGATCACAGTCAAAAGGCTGCATAGGCTTCATCCTTCAAGAAGCTCATAAAAAGCCAACTGTAAGAATCATTAGAGGCTTAGGAAAAAACATTTATGAGATAAACTTCAAAGAACTAGAATTGCTGATCTAGAGAAAGAAGACGACAGACACGTCTGATGATGAAAGCCTGCAATTTGTAAAAGCTTGATGCAAAGAGTAAGAAATATTCTGCTCTTTATGTTTCCAGCAGATAAGCAGCAAGGGATTTAAACTGTCGTAAAGTAGATTTGAGTCATACACTGAGGGCTGGGGAAAAAACCGCACAGAACCCAACATCGACAACAAAAAAACCCAAAAACCAAACAAAAAAAAACCCCAAATCAAAAAAAAACCTCAAAAACAACAACAACAACAACACCACACAAAAACCCCAACCAAAAGCCAAAAAGCCCAAATAAGTAAAAAACCACCTGTGTAAGTATAAAGATATCAAAGTACTGGCACAGACTGCCAGAGGCAGCTCAGAAACCTCTAGAATGGGAGCTTTTAAAAACTAGGTAGGAGACAGGGTATGCAACTCTTGAGATGTCTCCTGGCCATAATTTATACCACTGACATTGCAAAAGCACAAAAAAAAGTCCAAGTAGGACCAAGGTCCTTGCAGATTTGTACTCCAAACCACTGAAAAAATAGAGAGATCAAGAAACAGAGAAAACAAAGGCAGAAAACCAAATTTGTTTTTACTAACCTTCTGTTCCCAAAACCTCAATGCTTCCACTATCATTAAATAAAAATAGGAAAAAGCCATACAGAGCAGACTGCTTTAAGGAAAAATAAAACCTTATATAAAAGGCAATACAAAGTCAAAAGTTTTGAATTAGCTGAGTTAAAGTTACTAGAAGAATCGCTATTATTAGATTAGCAATGGTCATTCTTCAGTGGTTAGCCCTAATTCCTCCAAAGAGGCTCTGAGAAAAGCAACTACTTCACTGCAACCAAGCTAGGTTTGCAACTAAAAGCAGTCAAGCTGTGCCAGCACAGTGCTGCTTCTGCATTAATTACATGTCCTTTGATATCCAGCTGTGCTTTATGGCAAGACTTCAGTGCTGCTGCCAAGAAAGCTCCTGGACAAGACATATGCATACAGGGAAAAATGCAGGACCACAGGCAGGAGGTTAGTAATGATGAGAAGCTGAACTGCTGCACTCACTACAAAGATTAACTGCCAGGAGATGCAGTTTGCAGGATGGTGTAACAGATCCCCATCATACATGCAACACTGTTCGTATCAGTGACCACCTTTACAAAGCGGCATCTCTTCTCATATCATTTCAAAAAGGAAAGTGATATCCTACTGTATCACTTGGTTTGCAAATCTGCCAGCAATGCTGCCATTTACGCAGCTCCTGCAAATACTGGAAGGCAACTCTCATGTACTCTGCACTGCCCTCAGGCCTAGAGCCACACAGATGCATCTAGTGCTAGCTAAACTTGAGAAGTCTCACCTGACAGATGCTTCAGTGAAAACAAGAGGATACTTTTCAAATGCCATTGAACCAATGGTAGGAGGCTCTGCTTTCACCAAAATAAGTTTAGCCAGAATTGCCACAGCCTCATCCTTTGTGATGGCATCTGTGCCAGAGAAGCAATGTTCAATGTATTCTAGAAAGCATGGAAGAAAATGCTGAAGAGACAAAAAAAAAAAAAAAAAAAAAAAAAGGAAAAAAAAAAAAAAAAAAAAAAGAGAAGTGAAAAGTCAAAGACTGGCAAGTCTCTTTAATCAACATCAAATCCACAAAAAAGACCCACAACATCAATCACAGGGAAATCTAAATTCTCACAAATAAGCCATCAAAGCATCAGACTTATCAGTTCTGGTGCCCCTAGACACCAGCACACAGACATTTTCCTATCCCAGCAGGGACGGTATTTTAATGCAATAAGTCATTTTGAACCAAATCTAGTTTTATCAGGACATTACAGATCCTTGACGTGGCTTTCACATCCCACGACCTTTAATTACTTTGACTCCTCCCAGATAACCAGTTATAGGGCTTATTCTTAATTTCCACTTAGTTTCTCCAGAACTCCTTCTCTTCCTCCCATCCATATCACCCTCAGCCTCTTAAGTCCTCACAGACAAGCTTCTTTTTGTGAACAGATACCTACACCACCTTTTCCAACCCTGGGAACCCTTACACAACTTTAATACAAAGGCAAAAGTAACCTCTTACCTTCTTATCAGATCATGCCAGAAGTTTAAATAAACATCGTGTCAATACACAACAATCCTTCATCATACAAAGTAAGTAAATATACTGTGGATTCTCCAGTTGTTCCCTTTAGCAACAAAAATAAACATAATGCACAATCACTTCCACCTACCCTCTCAAATTGCTTCATTGTGAACATTGCTTCAGAGAAGTCCAAAAGAAAATGCCGTTCAAACCCACTTGCAAATACCTGCAAGATGTAAGTGAAAGGTTGCAGAGAGACATTTCATAGTCAGCTCTTCACTACCCAAGGGCCATATTTTCTGGTACACAAATCAAGGATGCTTCAAACTCTTAGATACTCTGGCTCTCTTGCTAATTCCAGCACAGAGCAGCATTGTTTCCAAGTGACAATTCAGGTACAGAAATGCACAGTCCTTTTTAACAAACCCTACCGACACAACCCATTTGACAAACACTACTGGATGCTACTGTCTCTGTGCAAAGACAACTGAGCTATCTCTTCAGTGTGATATGGAAAATATAAGTTGAAAGCTCTAGGACTGCAGCACAGACACTCTAACTGTTAGGAAAAAGCTTAGGCCCAAAACATATTTCAGCTCGGCATTTTTTCTGTGTAGCAGGTTGCAGAAACATTACTACCTCTTGGGCAGAGCGAACTTCTGTGCTTTTGAAGGATTCAGAACAGGAATAGTCCTTTGAGATACCTGGGATCAGTACTCCTCAATGCCAAGATAAAATACACACCCAGATCTCTTTCCCAGACCCTTCAGAAAACAAGGAGAGCTTTAAGCCTCCTCCAGTTTAACACAAGCCCACACAAATAACCTCAAATGTTTGAAGAAGTCTCCTGAGCAAAACTGGCCTCATGCCACAGGCAGAACCAATCTTACTTCAACACAAGTCAACACTGAAAACCAGATGAAATTTGAGCTTTTTTAAACAATTGCAAGACTTGCTTTCCCATTGTAAATCACGTGGCCTTTCAAATATTTTTTCACATACACACACTAAAACTATGGTCCACACTGTTAATTGCAAAATTATGATGTACTGTGACAAGAAAACTAAAGAATCAGATTCCATAGTATCATCTCCTGTTAATCTTTGCAACACTACATTTGATAAGAATGTATGCAGCTAATCATGTCAATGCACCAGGAACAAAGGTAGTACTGAAATATGCTTATCCATGTACTTTCTAAATCAAAACTGCACTTGTGTAAACCCTGTTCACAAGGTTAAGGCATGCTCATTAAATGCGTGGAAACTTAATGAAAAATGTATCTTTTTCACTAAGTTGACTCAATTATCTGCTTTATCACCAGACAGATAATTGTCCTGCTTTATAGGCAGGACATATTCCTTCACTGTTCTGCTTTCTTTCTCAAAAGAGGCTGTAGGTGCTTGAATCAGAGCCTGGATTTCATTGCAATGATGTCTGCCATGGTGGCACTGCTATACTGACAGCCTGTTCAAGATGGTCAGGTAATCTCAAGACACCATCAGACTTTATTTAAGGCATTGGGCACCTTCTTCATTATCTGTGCAAAAAGGCTAAAGGGAACCTTATAGCGTATTTCCCAGACTGAAACAGAATGTCCAGAAATCACCCTGCTCTAGGGAATTTGAAGTGTGGGATTTTTGGCACAGGCAGCAATCCTTGTTACCTTCTGAATAGTTTCCTTGGTCAAAGAATCTGGCAACAAAACATTTTCAGCCAGTAGGAATGCAGAAATGGTCTTTAGCAGCATATTACAGCAAGATGTTGAGAGATATGGTGTTTGTAACATTTTTATTAAAACCTGAAATGAAAAAGAGATAATTCATACTTGTCCATGAAGATAATGATTATCTAGTCGGAATGGCCTGGACAGTCCTTGGACCAGGAGGGTGCAGAGTTCCAAGCTTCAGCCCACAGAATTGAAACATAGTAGTCCCACTTAAGTTTGAAGGCCCTAAATCTACCCCAATGGGGTCAAATGTATGTGAATCCAGCAGAACTGCTCTATGCCACTGATATGGGGTGGGGGGGTCTCCTCCACAGTGGCAGGAACCGAGTCTGGAACAGTAGCCCATTTTCCCCATTCATTGATCATTTAAAGTTGGGCTACACTAGCATTACGATATAGAGGTAAAATCTCTCAGGATCAGAGAGGCAGCAATACTCAAAATACGTATCTCTGTTCATTCAACTCAAATCCTAAGGCCAGTGATGCATCAGAAATGTGTACAAATGCTTCAGCTGACCACACCTCTTCCATATTCAAGCAATACTTTTCCGACACATCTAAGTGACAGTCTGACCTACCTGACAGACATCTTCAGGCAGTGAGATTTTAGATCCATTTGCATGTTCCACTAAGATCAGATAAGCCTGCAGAATCCTTTCCATCTGCTCTGAAGCCAAAGAGCAGTTGACCTTAGTTATTTTCCTCTGCAAATCTAAGAGTGACTCCTGTTTAAATAAAATAGGGAAACGAAACGCTTCAGATAAATGAACAGACTCTGTTTCACTTACTGCTATTTGAAGGCCATTCTAAAGAATCAGTATCTCAGCTGCCCAACAAACTATTGTTGGCTCTCTCATACATATTCCACAAATTAAACTGTGCAGTAACACTGTGAAATTTCTCCTAGGTAAAAACACATCACATATTCCTTGGACAGAAACACAAGGGGGTTTAGGCTCTGGAGACCCAAAAATGAGGGTCTCCAGACAGGCCGACACTTGACTTACAAAATAAAAAAGAGAAATATTGGGCTCCACACTCACAGTGGCTTGGAAGCAACCAGCTTTCACTGGAATTATCAGAATTTAGGTATTTTCACACTTTATGTGTCATTTTGCTGATGTGGATGCTGAAAGATTACTCATATAATGTACGTTTGACATTAGCGTCTCTTTCTGTTCAGAAGACATAAATGCCTATCCTTGATCCAACAAATTGAACCCAATTTAGACAGCTATCATAGACTACATGAGTATTTCCCTTTGGAAAGATATTTCCCATGGCAAGATATCCCCATGCATCTACCAGTTTCCAGGGTAAAAGAAAAAGCCCCTCTAAAAATAAAAGGAAATGTGTCACAAAATTCCAAGATTTCATAACAACTGCAGATGCTGAGTGAAAGAAACCTCAGGAATACAAAACATTCAGTGATAAACAAATCTGTAGCTAATAACCGTCAGGTAAAAACTGCTTATCATATTGAGTGAAGCCAGAGGAACAGAATGTGATTTTCTAGGAAACTGGTTAGTCACAGGAAAACAGTCTCAAGAAGGAACCAATAGGAATTATTTACCCATGTTGGAAGGACTACCCCAAAAAAGCTCATGCAAACCATTTCATGCAGTTTCCCATTTCATCCCTCTGAGGACAGTCTGTTGTCAGCTGCAAGAGGCTTCAATCCCCCTTAGCAAATCCCCCTATACCAGATGTTTGCAAATTTTTAAATACTGGTCAGGTAAGTAAAACACACTGCCAGGCTGTGCCACTGGAGACTGTTCTACATCACCCTAATCCATCACAGCTCAGCCCACAGCACTCAGCTGTGCTCCTTCAAATGAGACTGTAACCCCCAAGCAGTAACACATGAACACCCAGATGGAAAACATTCTGATTTTCAGTACTTGGCTGCAAGGTTCAAACTTGGATTTTTAGGCTTAACCCAACTCTTCGGTTTAAAAATATCTAAAAAAGCTAACCTTTTACTGGTATAAAGTGGTTTTGAACCACCAATAGTTCAGCAACATAAAACAAGCACTACATTCCAGCAAGGGTTCTGCAGTGTGTGAAAAGGCAGACTGTACAAACCATCCTTGCCCAGCCATAGGATTGAGTTCCGAGTCTCACTGACAGTAGCTCCTTTCTCACTCACAAAACAGCCACCAGGATAACTCTGAACTTAGAAAAGAAGGGTGGAATTTTTCCCACGACTCTGTATTTTATGTTCCCAAAGCAGGAAAAAAACCCAGTTCTGGTCCAATAAAACACCAATACTTTCCTCAGTAAGTGTAGATTTTTTTCTGTCACTCATGAATAAAAAAATAACAGTAAGAAGAAAAATAATCAGTGTACCTCCAGGCACTTGAAGACTATGTCAAAATGCTCCTTATGGATATGCACTGCAGCTGATCTGATCATTTGCTTGAAAGCTTCTCCAACAGCCCGCCATGGTAGTTCAATTTCTTCTTCAGTCATAGGCCCAAGCTTCAACAGAATTAACTTCATAGCCTGCACAGGAAAAGAGCATATCACGTTCTTACTCTTAGAAAATAAATCTAGCAATCCTAAAACTAATTAGTGCAATGCATTGTTAAAATACTCCAGTGATTTAAATTCTTTCTAGAATGACTATGGGGGGGAAAAGGATTATCAACGAACATCTGAAATATCACTAAGAAGTATAATTTCAGCATAAAGTAATATTGCAAAGGAATTATATAAAACAACCTTCCTGTCTCAAAGAATATTCTTAAAAGGCTTTCAGATCCTACTAATTACCAATATGCTTATCACCAAGGATCCACTGAGGTGAACGAGGAAACACTGGATGGTTTCAGTGAGCACTGCCTAAGGCCTGTTACAGTAACAGTTAAAGCAGCAATCTTGTCTTTACCGTCTCTGCATGAGAGTGGAACATGTTCTGAACACCCTTGCACATCTCAAAAAGCAGCTGTCCCACACCTTCCACCTTTTCGGGGTGCTCTCCCAGGTCACGGAGCATTAAATTGAAGAGATCATTTTTATCAGGAACCTACAAAACATAAGGAGAAAACAAACATTATCTTCTATTCAGAGCTGCCAGATGGATAGAGACAATCAAAAGGCTCCACAGCACCATGTTGTTCTCCTAGTCCTGCCTCAAACTCATTATTTCTGTGACCACACAAGGAAATTCAAAGAAGAAATTTGATCAGCTACTTAGTCACTACAGCTCCTACATCCCCAGAATGTACACACTGCAGCTGATATATATGGGTTTGATTCTTCTCATGCTTTTAAACACATGCATAAGTATACTGTTAAACTGGTCACAACTGAAACAAAAGAAGTCCCTGTCCTGATGAGAAAGACATATGGATCAGCTGAACACAGAATCTAGTCACCTAAAATTAGAATCACACCTGAGAATACTGCAGGGACTTCTGGTCCAATATTTGAAACACCTCAGTTTCTGAGGATTTGAATAAAAGTTCAGAAATTTCCAAAAACAAACAATCAAATGAGCATGCTGTATTAAGGCCTCTCAACTTAGGACAAAAATAAGGATACTCAAACCTGTTGACCAGTCTAAAGAATCTTGGTTTTTGTATTTTTTGACTAAAGAAAACCCAACAACCACTTCTTTCCTTGCTCCGTGAAAGGCTGCTGTCTGATCTTGGCTGATCTGTCTGGGAATATAACACACAGTGATCTTCAGGAGCGCAAAAACGTCACAAAATTTCAGTTCTACAAAGGCCTTCAAGTATTCGTGAAAAAGCCAGTGGGCAAATGTGCATATACAAATTCAAACTTCCCTCCTGCAGGATTACTATTTCTAGTCACTTTAGATAAAGCAACCACACAAATTTAATGTCTCTGAACAGAGAGTTCTACAGCCTCTATTTGACACTACTGACATAGAATGCATGACATTCTCAGTATGACAAAAAAAATCCCAATAAAATGACAGCTCAGGACATGCTGTATGCCAGTTCAGGCCTTGTTAACCCTCCTCTGGAGAAAACCTAATATTGCACATTAAATCCAAAAATCACCTCAAAATGAAGATAGCACCGAAGTACAAACATCCCACTCACCTTTCTCATGAGAAAGACAAAACTTTCAGCAGCAAAGTTTCTGATATGGAGTTTGTGGTGAGCCAGCAGTGTGCTGTACAGGCTACAAAGACACAAAATAATCCATTGTTTTAGGAGCAATGCAAGAATTGACATCAGCTGGTTAAAAAATTGTTTCCAGTTTATGTTACTTTTTACAAACACTAAGAACATGTCCTTCTAGAGAGGACCAATACCTTCTGTCATCTAGATTCCTTTCCACTCTCCCTGAATGAAGAACAAGAGTTTTGCAAAGAAGGTCAAATGATAGTGCCAGGCAAATTACATCACAACCAGAAATACCTTTCAAATCTGCAGATCCACACAGATTCACTGCAGCATCAAGATTTTCAACATATATGTTTAGCAGCAATAAGTAAAATGAAAGTTGATTTATATGCCAGATTTGTATTTCAGTTGAGCCAACTGTACACCTAAAGGCTCTCCTGTACACCTAAAAGTTTTGAAATACTCAGTCTGCAAGGCTGATAAATATCTGCAGTTTGCTAGTATTAGTAACAGTGGCGGGTGGCTCATCACAGACTCATTGCAGAGGGAGTGGTGCCTCGGATTCTCTCAAATTGAGCAGATCATTTTTCAATATGTTTGACAGCTTAGCCTGGGCTGGGGAGGAAATCTGTAACCAGTTTTTTGCTCCACCTGTTCCAAACTGAAGTTAGGAGGAAGAAGCATGGAACTACTTGTCTATGTCAAAAGAGCCCAGCTACATCAGCAATTAAGACTGAACAAGTGGTCACACTGGGTCAGTCACACATGCTCAGTCAGTCTACAGGAGCTGCCAAAAGCAGACACCTGGGAAAGGTTTAAAAACACAGCAAGCACATACGAAATCAGCCTTCAAGCACCTGCAGCTCAGGAACTCCCCAGGCCCAGAAGTCCCTTCATTTGGTAACTCCCTAGAGCTTGGCAAGTTTCTCTCTGAGAAAAGCTGAGAAAGCATGCTAAAAAGTATACTGAAGCATTAAACCATGTATTCATGTGGCATTTACATTCCTACAGCATCTAGCAACTGTTGATCAAGACAGACATTAAATATGGTTTTTACCTGTATATGTTGTGTATGTCCTTTACCATCAATCTCCACAAATACTTGTAGAGATAGGAAAGAGAGGTAAAAGCCCATTCTAGCAGGTCTGTGTCCTGCGTATCCAATAACTTAGTGATGGCCAGAAAAAAGTCATGAAAGTGAGGATAGAAGTCAGCCTGAAGATCTCGAGCCAGCTGCACCACTAGACTGTGTTTCAGAAAATACACCAGTGTTAGAGCATTTAAAAAACAAATCAACAAAAATCCAGTCAAACATTGCATAATCCAGCACAGTCTCTTTAGAAAGAAAGGCAGCATCACTTTTACTTCTCACTTTAAAAAAAGCATCACCTATTGGGCAGCTTTGGATGGCAAGAATCTTAAGATTTTCCAAAAAAATCAAGCAGTAAACAAGAAATTATTAACATCAAACAAAGCACATTAATACACTGTGAGACATTCAGTAAGCACTTCAGCTGATTTGTTTGCCTTGCCTCAACTATATTTTTTTAAGACTTAGAATCCTGAAGTTCTACCAGGGTAATATGACCACTTTGGGCATCTCACTGCTTATTTTCTTCAGTCACAATAAAGATAAAGAACACTTACAAGAGGACTTAGGTTTACTTGTAATACCATCAAAGCTTACAACTACTTTTTGTGATCATATACTTACTTTAATAGGGGTTGGTAAGCAAGACTGCCTTGGACTTGCAAATGTGTCTTCAAGCTCTGCACAACAGCGCTTTGGTAATAAACCAGCTGGTTGAAGGACTGGCATTTGTTGGCCACTTCATTGTAGAATTGCACTGTTCAAATGACAGAACAGAAGCCCTGAAAACTACCAGTTTTCTACCAGTCCCTGGTGAACATGTATGTTTAGGGTGTTAGAATAACAGTGCTCCAGAGCCCAGTCCAAAAACTAGTCAATAATTTCCCATTGGGCTCTGGATGAAGAAAAAAAAAAATATTTCAGCAGTCTAAGGAAAGTAGAAAACACGAATATAAATGATGTACCAAAATGTTGAGTGAGGTTCAGCTCCTTCCATTTCCGCAGACCTTCGAAAAAGTAGGTTTCAACCTCCTGCCAAAACAAAGATGAAGAATAGCTATCAACCCTAATGAATGTGTCCTGTAAAGATGAGAGGTTCAAATAAAGACAACCATCAAGTACCTTAAACATTTCAAGAATATTCTAAGAAATCTCAGTGACTAATTTCAACAGGTGCTATGGCGTTTCCCTGAAAATAAGTCTTTCTTTCAAAATTCAAAACATATTTGAAAATATTTTCTGGTGACGGGTCTTGTTTATATAATTGCTTTTTATATCTCTGTTGATTTGCCTTGACAATCTAAGATGCTGAGCCAGAGTTCACCCAGCACAATGCCTTGAGACTTCTTTTGGCATCTTCACAGCTATTGAGCGGGAAGTTTAGAAGAACAATCCAGTAGGCCAGGTGGCAATGACCTGCAAAGCACTACAATCATGATGATTTATACAACACAGAGAAATGATCCCTGCGATCCATAAAGGCACATGCTCATGCTTTACACACATGCTGCCAGTATGTGGGTGTCAATCTCTTCTTCCAGGTAACAGAACAAGAGGAAATGGCCTGAAGTTGTGCTAGAGGAGGTTTAGACTAGATATTAAGGAAAATTTCTTTACTGAAAGGGTGGTCAGGCATTAGAAGAGGTTGCCCAGAGAAGCTGCTGAGTAACCATTCCTGGAAATATTTAAAAGATGTGTAGATGTGGCACTTAGGGACACGGTTTACCGATGAACTTTACTGTGTTAGGTTAACAGTTGGACTCGACAATCTTAGAGGTCTCTTCCAATTTATGATTTTCAAATTTCTGATTCTATTGAAACTACTCAGCACCTGCAAGTCTTTCTTAGTCTGGTCCTAGGACTGCTAAATGACACAGCAGCATCTTTCATATTCAGAAACAGACGCAGCAGCCACATGGAAGATATCAGGGTGGTACTGTCAAAGTGCCTCTATGGCAATACTGCAATCCAAGCAAAAAAGTAAAAGGGAACAAAGCATGAAAGGCTCCAGGAAAAGCAGTTCTTGCAAGAGCTTCTTCCCAATTTCCTTCTAAATAAATTTCTTAAGTGACTCCTTCATGCAGTGTATCTACTTATGATGTGATTTCAGAAAATAATCACAGTTGCTGCTCTCACCTCAGCATAGCTTCCAGTTCTGTCAATCCGATGAATAATATCAATATTAATGTTGCTCAGGCGCTCCGAAAAGGTAAGAAACTGAAAAAAAAGGACACATTTCTTGCTCAATTCTGAGCACAACCCCTCTAAAGCTCTCTCGATAGCGCAGACACTGCAAACTGAAACCCCACCTCCAAAGACAGGCTGCCAGATAGTACTGTCCAACATCAGCCGTACAGGAAGATCAAGGCAAAACGTCCAGGAGCAGGACTGCCCCTCTGATTGACCACCCCGACCTGCAAAACCGAGGCGCCTAGCCCACATGTCTGCGCAACACGATGAAAGAGAGGCAGAGAAATCTACCCAGATTTCAGCAAACTGCCCCGCTCTCAGCCTTCCTGAAACAACGCCCCGGCTAATTTCATTGAATTATGTCCGCTTCCTGCAAGAGGGCGGCGGTGCGCTGCAGCCTGCCGGGGACTGTGGCCCGGCTGCCGGACACGGGGCACAGCCGCGCTCCGGCCCCGCCAGCTCGGCCGGGAACCAGCGCTGAGCAGATCCTGCCACGCCGCCCGCCCTCCCGTCTCCGGCCGCGGTGCCGCTTCGGCAGGCGGGCACGACCANCCGGCGGAAGGGGCGGGCGGCGCTGAGCGGGAGCTGCGCCCGGAGCGGCGCAGGGCCGACCCGGCTCACCTCGGCCCCTCAGCGGCGGTGCGGTGGGAGCTGTGGGCAGAGCGGCTCCCCTCCGCTGTTGTCTGTACGCTCTGGTGTAGGGGGCGGCGGCCGGGCCCCCTCGGTACCGGGGGAGGCTGCGGTGGTGCCCAGGGAAGACCAGTTTGTGCTGTGCCGAAAGCGAGATGTGGCGGAGCGCAGCCCACAGCACGGCATTGATGGCTCGTCCCGAGACGGCCACTGCCTAGCTGCCTGATCTTAGTGATTTTTGTCCGGACCTCAACAACTTACACAAAAATGTTCATCGCAGATAAAGTATATGCAAACCAAGTCCTCGTACAAGAGCAAATGTTTCCGGACTGGTCGTTCCCAGCAATCCCACGATTTGTGGGAGCTTCTGCCTGCGGCTGCAGTTGCGGGACAGAAGGACGTGTGAGTGAGGTGGGAGATGAACTCGAGGCTGGAAGGAGCTTTGGTGTGGGCAGGTGTGGAACAAACAGCTCAGAACCACGCCACCGTCCGAGGTTGCGTCTTGGCGCAGCTTGAGAATTCGGCTGCCGAGGCTGCGTGTGCTGCCTGCTACAGGCAGCTCAGGGCCACCTTCAGAAACCAGGCTTGCAAGTTATTCGGACAGGGGGCATAAAGGTAGATTTGAGCACGGCTGAAGTTCACGATTAGGAGCACGTAGGGACCCACAACTTGGAACAGACCCAACAGGTTAAACACTGCCAGGTGCATCCAGAAAGGCTGCCCACAGGCAGCCCAGGCGGTAAAGCCATTAGTTGATAGTCATCTGGACAGGTAGGGGAACGTGCTTGCTTCAGCACCTGTGGAGCAGAGCTACTGAGACAGCTGTTAGCTTTAAACTTTGCTCTCCTGCTGTTGGAGTAGAAAGGACTTCTGGCGTTTGTGTTAGGTCAGAAGGGAATCTCTAACTAGGCATTTGAAGAGTGGTTGGCTTGAATGATTTCAAGGCCAAATACCTCCATAGAAAGTGCAGCTAAATGCCTGTTGAGAGGTCTAGATCCACAAGAGTTCAGGCACTAATATGCAACTGTTTAAGAGCACAAATGACCCTTTAGAAGTGATTAGTATCTGTGTCTCCTACATATTGTATACTTGTGGAAAACAGTCCACAAGATCTTTTTTTCCATTATGAATAGCATCTATAGCACAGCTGTAGAACTTTGTGCACTACAAAATCGTCCAAGGAAATGAGCAAAATCTAACATTCATGTAAAGTAATGGGGAGAAGAGCTGAGGTGTGCTCTGGCTGTTGCAGAAGTCATCATCAGCAAAAATACAAGACATTAGAGGAAGTTTTTAAAGGGCTAAAAATGCTTTCTTTTTGTTTGTAAACTGGAAATTTCTCAGAAGATTGAGACGGGGTAGACCTGCAGTTGCTGATGTTCCTGAGAGTTTCTGGTTGCAGGAGCTACTCACGGACTGCATTTCAGCCAGCACTGAATACTGCACTTGGAGGTACATCTGAATGCCTCAGGCTAGTAGCCCAGGGATCAATACCAGTATGGTGCCTCAGCTGGCAAGGTTCAGTGACCCAGAAGGGCCCTTCCCCACTTGTGTATGAGCTGCAGGTATATTAACAATATGTTTACTACCTACACTCCTCTCTCTAATGCCTCAAGCCTCAGGCCTTATTCTTTTACTTTTCCAGAAAGAGATGTGGTTTTTCCATCTCTGGGCAGGCCCCACCTCCAGCACCCTGTGATTATCTGATAGTCCCTGTCAGCATTTCTCCTTCAGAAATCTATGCTAAAGACATAATTAAAAATTAAAAGTAGATGGCCTTCTGAAGAGCAATGGCTTATTTGTAGTAGTACTTGTAGAGGCACATAGATGAAACCTTTGTAAAATAGTGCCTGCATTTCTACCAAAGTAGTCACCAATGCAGATGTGACTTCTTCAAACACCCAGTCCGGGCTACAGCCACCAGTCCCTGACTAATCCATCAGCCCTTCTGAAACAGGTCTAAGATTCCTATGTCTCCTCCATTCCTGAGCTTTTTAGTCCTGCAGTTCAAAATTTACTTGCTGGATTCAGCAAGAGCCAGAGCCACTTTATGTAGAAGCAAAGCAGGCTTGCCTTCTGGTAATGTGTAGTTTAGCCTAATAATAGTAATTTGGGTGAAATACCTCAATATTTAACCCAAAATGGTCTCACAGGGCAGAATTCATCTCAGATAACCTACATGTTTACAATGCATGTGTCTGCCTTTAAACATCAACTTCAGGCTCCTTTTATATTCACTGAAGATCTAGACACATTCTTGTACTCAAAACATCTGTGTCAGAATAGAATTAATCCTAGAACTGTTAGTCTCTGAAAGTCTGAATGGCCCCATTATATGTGCATATCTACAACTGCCCCTGTGGATGCCTCTCACATGACATGGTTCAATAACTACATAAATAGACAGTACCCAACCTGTTACTGAGTTGCCCTACTTCTGTCATATTTTATGTGTATTAATCACAAGGACAGTATATACTCCTGAAGCCCGTATGACACTGGGTTTCTGACTTAAAGGACATGTTACCTGACACAAGACAATGACCACCCAGCTCAACCTATTTTTAACTAGAGGATATTGTAGATTGGATAGGTGCACAGGTGTAAGATCAAATTTTCATTTTCCTACCATATTCATAGAGGCATGGTGGAGCTTGCCTAGGTAATTATCTTGTGAGAGGATTTTCCCTTTCAAAATGAAATATAACTGGCTGGTGGATGAACAGAAATAACTGAATTAGACCAAACAACTTCCAATCTTGGATGCCCAAAGCTAGGTTGCTCAATCAGTATTAAAGACACTAAACAGTTATCTGAGCTGGTTGGAAACCCAGAAGCCCTTCTCTTTGCTTGTCTTGAGTCACCATACAAGTGGGGTGCAGGGTCTGGGGTGGATGTGGCTGTAAACCTACTGCATCACAGGAGCTCTTTTAAATCCCCCTGTAGGGGGAAGCTGGCATGAGTTAAAAGGAGGTTATGCAAGTGTATCATGCAGTTTGGTGTATTCTTTCAACTGAAGCAAACAGATCTATATTTTTGAAGTTTATATTTTTAAAGTTTTTCTGAGCCCTTTGCAACACAATGGCATATTTTCACTGCCAGTTTCCTTCTCAGCTTGCCTTGCCTTGTGGAAGAAAACCCCACAAGATTATATAGGATGTTGTTGAGAGCACTTCAAAATCAAAGCCGACAAGATACTGGAATCCTGTTCCTCAATCTGGTGGAACTGTTCGGCCACATTTTTTCTAATATGCCTGAAGCATAGAGATTCTGCAAATAATGCAACTCCAGGTCAATGCTAGCTGAGTCATGGGGAGAATTTCATCTATCCCTAGGTTTGCTGATCAAAGAGAGCTGGAATAAGGGAATCTGGAACCAGTTGAAATCTGGAATATAGATCCCAGATTTTCTGTCTGAAATATCCTGAATTTAGGGACTTTTTTCACAAAAAGGGGCACTGACAGCCTGGTTCAACCCTTGACATGCCTAGGCAGTGACTTGTCTATTTCAAGTCAGGGTCCTGCTGCAGAGCTGAAGTAAATGGGCTGCACTAGCTCCATCTCTTGAAGTAAACAGTGCCAGAGCACAGGGACTGTGCACACCAATAAATCATTAACACAATCCCTGGTACAATTTTGATTCATGCCACCTTTTTGCCCAGTAGGAACCCATATCTGGGGTTATTTTTTAGGTCTTGATCTTCTGTTTGTTGTTTGGGGGTTGTTTTTGGTTTTTATGGTTTTTGGGAGTTGAGAAGCAAGTTTTAGAATTTATTTGTTAGAAAGAAAAAGGGCCTGATTTCTGCACAGACCACACGTTTACAGATAACCCCAGGACTGGAGAGGTTTGCAGTGGTGGCTACTGCAGTTGTTCCTCATCCACTGCACTGCCACAGCAGCAGCAGAACTGGCTACAGCCTTGTTGAAAGCAACAGAAATAGAAGCAGCAGGAGGAGGATTCATAGAGGAATCATGGCATATGGAAAGAAAAAAAATTAAAAGGCAGGATGGAGTCTTGTTCCCCAAAAGAGATATGAATGCTCTTCTGCATTTCACATTCACCATTAAAATGAGGGGCATTTGGATTTGACAGAAGCCATCTGGATTTCAGGCTGTCTGTCATGTGTCTGGNGTGCGGTGGGAGCTGTGGGCAGAGCGGCTCCCCTCCGCTGTTGTCTGTACGCTCTGGTGTAGGGGGCGGCGGCCGGGCCCCCTCGGTACCGGGGGAGGCTGCGGTGGTGCCCAGGGAAGACCAGTTTGTGCTGTGCCGAAAGCGAGATGTGGCGGAGCGCAGCCCACAGCACGGCATTGATGGCTCGTCCCGAGACGGCCACTGCCTAGCTGCCTGATCTTAGTGATTTTTGTCCGGACCTCAACAACTTACACAAAAATGTTCATCGCAGATAAAGTATATGCAAACCAAGTCCTCGTACAAGAGCAAATGTTTCCGGACTGGTCGTTCCCAGCAATCCCACGATTTGTGGGAGCTTCTGCCTGCGGCTGCAGTTGCGGGACAGAAGGACGTGTGAGTGAGGTGGGAGATGAACTCGAGGCTGGAAGGAGCTTTGGTGTGGGCAGGTGTGGAACAAACAGCTCAGAACCACGCCACCGTCCGAGGTTGCGTCTTGGCGCAGCTTGAGAATTCGGCTGCCGAGGCTGCGTGTGCTGCCTGCTACAGGCAGCTCAGGGCCACCTTCAGAAACCAGGCTTGCAAGTTATTCGGACAGGGGGCATAAAGGTAGATTTGAGCACGGCTGAAGTTCACGATTAGGAGCACGTAGGGACCCACAACTTGGAACAGACCCAACAGGTTAAACACTGCCAGGTGCATCCAGAAAGGCTGCCCACAGGCAGCCCAGGCGGTAAAGCCATTAGTTGATAGTCATCTGGACAGGTAGGGGAACGTGCTTGCTTCAGCACCTGTGGAGCAGAGCTACTGAGACAGCTGTTAGCTTTAAACTTTGCTCTCCTGCTGTTGGAGTAGAAAGGACTTCTGGCGTTTGTGTTAGGTCAGAAGGGAATCTCTAACTAGGCATTTGAAGAGTGGTTGGCTTGAATGATTTCAAGGCCAAATACCTCCATAGAAAGTGCAGCTAAATGCCTGTTGAGAGGTCTAGATCCACAAGAGTTCAGGCACTAATATGCAACTGTTTAAGAGCACAAATGACCCTTTAGAAGTGATTAGTATCTGTGTCTCCTACATATTGTATACTTGTGGAAAACAGTCCACAAGATCTTTTTTTCCATTATGAATAGCATCTATAGCACAGCTGTAGAACTTTGTGCACTACAAAATCGTCCAAGGAAATGAGCAAAATCTAACATTCATGTAAAGTAATGGGGAGAAGAGCTGAGGTGTGCTCTGGCTGTTGCAGAAGTCATCATCAGCAAAAATACAAGACATTAGAGGAAGTTTTTAAAGGGCTAAAAATGCTTTCTTTTTGTTTGTAAACTGGAAATTTCTCAGAAGATTGAGACGGGGTAGACCTGCAGTTGCTGATGTTCCTGAGAGTTTCTGGTTGCAGGAGCTACTCACGGACTGCATTTCAGCCAGCACTGAATACTGCACTTGGAGGTACATCTGAATGCCTCAGGCTAGTAGCCCAGGGATCAATACCAGTATGGTGCCTCAGCTGGCAAGGTTCAGTGACCCAGAAGGGCCCTTCCCCACTTGTGTATGAGCTGCAGGTATATTAACAATATGTTTACTACCTACACTCCTCTCTCTAATGCCTCAAGCCTCAGGCCTTATTCTTTTACTTTTCCAGAAAGAGATGTGGTTTTTCCATCTCTGGGCAGGCCCCACCTCCAGCACCCTGTGATTATCTGATAGTCCCTGTCAGCATTTCTCCTTCAGAAATCTATGCTAAAGACATAATTAAAAATTAAAAGTAGATGGCCTTCTGAAGAGCAATGGCTTATTTGTAGTAGTACTTGTAGAGGCACATAGATGAAACCTTTGTAAAATAGTGCCTGCATTTCTACCAAAGTAGTCACCAATGCAGATGTGACTTCTTCAAACACCCAGTCCGGGCTACAGCCACCAGTCCCTGACTAATCCATCAGCCCTTCTGAAACAGGTCTAAGATTCCTATGTCTCCTCCATTCCTGAGCTTTTTAGTCCTGCAGTTCAAAATTTACTTGCTGGATTCAGCAAGAGCCAGAGCCACTTTATGTAGAAGCAAAGCAGGCTTGCCTTCTGGTAATGTGTAGTTTAGCCTAATAATAGTAATTTGGGTGAAATACCTCAATATTTAACCCAAAATGGTCTCACAGGGCAGAATTCATCTCAGATAACCTACATGTTTACAATGCATGTGTCTGCCTTTAAACATCAACTTCAGGCTCCTTTTATATTCACTGAAGATCTAGACACATTCTTGTACTCAAAACATCTGTGTCAGAATAGAATTAATCCTAGAACTGTTAGTCTCTGAAAGTCTGAATGGCCCCATTATATGTGCATATCTACAACTGCCCCTGTGGATGCCTCTCACATGACATGGTTCAATAACTACATAAATAGACAGTACCCAACCTGTTACTGAGTTGCCCTACTTCTGTCATATTTTATGTGTATTAATCACAAGGACAGTATATACTCCTGAAGCCCGTATGACACTGGGTTTCTGACTTAAAGGACATGTTACCTGACACAAGACAATGACCACCCAGCTCAACCTATTTTTAACTAGAGGATATTGTAGATTGGATAGGTGCACAGGTGTAAGATCAAATTTTCATTTTCCTACCATATTCATAGAGGCATGGTGGAGCTTGCCTAGGTAATTATCTTGTGAGAGGATTTTCCCTTTCAAAATGAAATATAACTGGCTGGTGGATGAACAGAAATAACTGAATTAGACCAAACAACTTCCAATCTTGGATGCCCAAAGCTAGGTTGCTCAATCAGTATTAAAGACACTAAACAGTTATCTGAGCTGGTTGGAAACCCAGAAGCCCTTCTCTTTGCTTGTCTTGAGTCACCATACAAGTGGGGTGCAGGGTCTGGGGTGGATGTGGCTGTAAACCTACTGCATCACAGGAGCTCTTTTAAATCCCCCTGTAGGGGGAAGCTGGCATGAGTTAAAAGGAGGTTATGCAAGTGTATCATGCAGTTTGGTGTATTCTTTCAACTGAAGCAAACAGATCTATATTTTTGAAGTTTATATTTTTAAAGTTTTTCTGAGCCCTTTGCAACACAATGGCATATTTTCACTGCCAGTTTCCTTCTCAGCTTGCCTTGCCTTGTGGAAGAAAACCCCACAAGATTATATAGGATGTTGTTGAGAGCACTTCAAAATCAAAGCCGACAAGATACTGGAATCCTGTTCCTCAATCTGGTGGAACTGTTCGGCCACATTTTTTCTAATATGCCTGAAGCATAGAGATTCTGCAAATAATGCAACTCCAGGTCAATGCTAGCTGAGTCATGGGGAGAATTTCATCTATCCCTAGGTTTGCTGATCAAAGAGAGCTGGAATAAGGGAATCTGGAACCAGTTGAAATCTGGAATATAGATCCCAGATTTTCTGTCTGAAATATCCTGAATTTAGGGACTTTTTTCACAAAAAGGGGCACTGACAGCCTGGTTCAACCCTTGACATGCCTAGGCAGTGACTTGTCTATTTCAAGTCAGGGTCCTGCTGCAGAGCTGAAGTAAATGGGCTGCACTAGCTCCATCTCTTGAAGTAAACAGTGCCAGAGCACAGGGACTGTGCACACCAATAAATCATTAACACAATCCCTGGTACAATTTTGATTCATGCCACCTTTTTGCCCAGTAGGAACCCATATCTGGGGTTATTTTTTAGGTCTTGATCTTCTGTTTGTTGTTTGGGGGTTGTTTTTGGTTTTTATGGTTTTTGGGAGTTGAGAAGCAAGTTTTAGAATTTATTTGTTAGAAAGAAAAAGGGCCTGATTTCTGCACAGACCACACGTTTACAGATAACCCCAGGACTGGAGAGGTTTGCAGTGGTGGCTACTGCAGTTGTTCCTCATCCACTGCACTGCCACAGCAGCAGCAGAACTGGCTACAGCCTTGTTGAAAGCAACAGAAATAGAAGCAGCAGGAGGAGGATTCATAGAGGAATCATGGCATATGGAAAGAAAAAAAATTAAAAGGCAGGATGGAGTCTTGTTCCCCAAAAGAGATATGAATGCTCTTCTGCATTTCACATTCACCATTAAAATGAGGGGCATTTGGATTTGACAGAAGCCATCTGGATTTCAGGCTGTCTGTCATGTGTCTGGGACTACTAACAGTCTGTTTACAGCATGCCATTCAGGGGAAAATAAGGCCAGGCTCACTGAAAGGAATGGTATGTCCCTGGCATGGAATAGAAGGTAATGTACAAAGTAACTGGTGCTGTTCCTATATCTCTGCATCCATCTCATTCATGCAACAAAAGTTCGGTATGTAGACTATGTTTTGGCTAATTAATTTGCTGCTTTTATTTTGTTTTTTCTTATTTGAAACTTAAACTGTCATAGTATTCATGCAGCTTTCACTGTGCTCTCCAATAGAGTCAATACTTCAATTATCCATTCCCGATCTCACAGATCCAAGAGACATAGTGTACAAAAGCTGAAAGTCTGAAGGTCTAATAATCTCAGCTCTCCAGTGTACTGTAAGGAAAAAACATTTAAACATACATACCCTTAAGCTGAGACTGCTAGGAAACAGTCTAATTTTGATGTGTGGTGTTGAGCGAAATATTTGTGGGTACTTTAGAAAAGTGGAAGAACTTATACAACATCAAGAGACAAAGCAGCCCTTCTTGGCACTTCCAGTGTGTCATAAGCTGCTGGTACCAGCTGCTAATTTATAGATATTCGTGAGAAATTTCCAATATTGGTCTATATAAAGCAGAAAAAAAACCCTAACAAAATACCAAAAAATCAAACCATACCAACCAACCAAAAAACCACCAAAAAATTTTATTGATGCTATAACTGTAGAGATGTTGCTAACACTAAGAAAAAAAAAAAAAAAAAAGAAGGGCTGTCCCTTCTTACCATAAATTTAAGCAATTTTTTGGACACTGCTACTGCTTTTAATAGCAATTAATGGCCTAATGTATGATCAGATCAAATAGGAGCCATTGAAAGAACTGATAAACATACTGAAGTAATAGATCCCTGTATAAAAGATATCTAGGTGGAGACTGATACTTCAGTAATAAAGGAAAAGGAAATGAGCCTCAACCTCCAAGTAAGAGAGAAAACCCAAAAGACTGAAGCAGATGAAGTCCTGGTTGCTTGAACTGGGCAAGCACTTGTCACAGGAGAGCAGTTCACCTCTCTGACTGTAGCTACTGGCTGCACAGAGGCCTATATTTCACCAGGTGTTCATAGCCAGTGGAAGATCACCTGCAGAGTGCCCACCAGCACCTCTTTTGATGTGAGATGAAGTGAGCCCCTTTAAAATGATGATCAGCTAATGGTACTGTACAGATACAGAGCATCTGCTGGACCAAGAGATACAGTCCCTTAAATCCAGCTGGAGCCAAAATGCTTCTCTTTGACTGCCATTTACTGCTGTGCTTCCTTGTGCATCACATTATTCACCAAGTTTGCAAACTGCTAACACTGTCATAAGGTATTTACCTGACTGTGCAGAAGCTCTGGAGGCTTTATGATGCTGGATCAATACTTTTTTTTTTTTTTTTTTGCCTATTTAAAAAAGCACGTTAAAGTTTTTATTTCTTCCCCATTGCCTTAGCCCCAAATCCTCATCTTCATCAAACACCACTCAGTAGTCTATTTGAGAACGTGCTAACACTGGGTAGCAATGCACTAAAGCAACAGACAATAATTTTAAAAGTCTTAGTGTGCCTGGATTAATAAAGTCCCCCTGCCATGATGTTTGGTCATGAACATCCACATGATACATGTCCACTGTCCCCCACCCACCACTCCTTAGCATCCTGCAACAGCCATAAGACAGCAGTACAAGAGACCAAAAAAACCTACAGTGTGTCCCAGCAGCATGTTGGGAGAGACCAAGGATGCTGGCAGTGTTTCCACTTTCCAGAAAAAATGGGGATTTGCTATTTGGAATCTCCAGATAGCTTCAGAAATAGGTGCAACAAATCTCACGTTATAGAGGAAAATAGAAGAAATAAACAAAGCCAAAGTCAACAGATGCAGATGGTTGGATCTGAGGGAAAAACCTCCTTTTTTATCTGCTTTTGGTGATGGATGTTGCTTTAAGGATGTCTGACTAACAAAGCAATTAAACACAGGGAGCATAACTGCCTTCAAACATTTCCAATCAATGTAAGCATCTGTGATCTCAGCATGGGCAGCCTTGACAGAGAGTAGAAGAACTGAAGATGATCAAAAAGGGGTTTAAAAGAGAGGCAAAGGCAGCCAGTTCCTAAAGACATTCAAAAATTGGAAGAACGAAGTGGATAGGAAACAGCAATTTTGGGGGAAATGCCTCATGGGACTGTGGGTCCAAAAAGAAGGGGATTCTTGCAGAAATGTGAGAGGGAGGAGAAGGTTTCTTAATGGGAAGAGGTGGAGGTGGAGATGAAAGGATTGAGGGAGCATGGGGGATTCAGCAGTAGCAATTACAAAGAACAATGGGAGGCAGATAATAAGGAAGTTGTCAGAACTGATGATAGGCACTCTGGATTATGAATGGAAAAATAAATCAAAATAATGAAAAAGCTAGTTAGGTCACTGGGGCAGTGGCAGGCAACATTTTCAGAGTATTTTGAAGCAGCAGAGTTAGCAGGCGTATTTCCAGAGGCTTCCTCTGTAGAAAATGCAAAGAGACGGGCTCCTCCAGGGAGAATATCAGAGCAATAGCTTCTTTCTGAAGAGCCTGTCTTTCTCCTTCAGTAGGGAGCCAAGCTGCATAACTCAAGTACCTACACAGTACACCTAAAACAAACACATAGCAAAATAACACCAACTAGAAGATGTGGACCAAGATAGTTTGGATACCAGGTAGTGAAAAAAGGGAAACAAGAGAAACAAAATACAGAAATTCAGAAAAATTTACTCAGAAAAAAATCAATTTTATGTTCATCATTCTGGTGAACATTTGACAGCCCTTTCTCATACATTAACTGTAAGTAAGCAAACTAGTTGAATTGTAATTCTGTTGCTGCTGCATTGGACACCTTAAATAAACAAAAGATCCCAAACC
Organism: Cisticola juncidis; assembly: GCA_013400215.1. Classification (NCBI taxonomy): domain Eukaryota; kingdom Metazoa; phylum Chordata; class Aves; order Passeriformes; family Cisticolidae; genus Cisticola; species Cisticola juncidis. The sequence goes on along the minus strand of VXBR01012077.1, from coordinate 232,286 downwards.
ATGGGAATAAAGTTCAAACATGTAACTTATTTATCCATTTGAGTTAAAGAAGTAAAATCTGTACCACAATTTTATTCCCATACTTTTGTTCTCTTGAGCAAGTAGTTATGTATGCTACATCTCACCATATGGACAGTCCATAAATAAATTTTGAAATTTGTTCTTTTAGACAGAAGAGGAGAATTCTCCAGCAAATGCATTATAGACAAAATTATTCAGATTTAAATGCTCAGTAGTCAAGGCTATCTTAAGTACTTCCTTCAGTCCTGGAGCACTCACTACTGATTTTAAAAGGTGTGTTGGTATTAGTGGGTTACACAATCTGAAGTTTCTTTCTCAAGACCATTAAGTACTCATATTTAAATTCTTTTTCTTGCAAACTGCATTCATTTGAATTTCAGTGGAATGCAAAAATAGGAAAAAACAAACAGCTAAGAAGGTGTAATTCAAATTGTCAACATAAACCATGACTTTCATGACTCTTTGGCTCTTTTCTCCTTGTTGATCTCTTTCTTTGCAAGTCTTTCTGTCCTTGTGTCCCAGACACACTAAGCATGAGAGGACAAGCACTTCAACCAAAGAAATTGTTACCCTGAAAGACTTCCTGATGATTAGGGTCTGAAGCAAAGACCTCTTCAAATATAGGATTTGGATAGGATGAAGATTGGAAATGCTACAGATGGGTAATTAGGGAACCGTGCTTCTTGAAATATTTAACTTGTTATGTTTAGGGTGGTTTTTTAAGACATAAGACACTTGCAAGTATCCTTGTTATGGCCCACAAACAGAACACAGTCTGTTCAAGAGACACTTCTATAAAATGACTGCTGGAAAAAAGGTTTTTAAAAGAATGTGTGGAAGTGTACCCTAGTGATATTACTGGAAATAAAGAGGTAACAATTATGAGACATTTCTGTAAAAGAAAATTCTTGTACTCAAAATACATGTGCCAGGTGACTATTTCTAAGAAACTCATCAAAATTTCAGAAGGAATACTGATGATGATGCTGCTCTTCTGAATACCCTGACAGGATAATTCTGTCATGTCCAAACACTATTAACAGAAAAAGGGCTGACAAAAAAATAACTAAAGAGAAAGCTAAGAAAATCACTAAACAAGACTGTGGGAGATTTCTTTAAGATATCTTAAAGCCCTGATTTTGACTAGGATAGTTAATTTTCTTTTTAGTAACTGGTACAGTGCTGCATTTTGCATGTAGTATGAGATGAGTGTTGATAACACAGTGATGTTTTTATTGTTGTTAAGTTAAGCCAAGACTTACCAATTTCCCATGCTCTGCCAGTGAGCAGATGCACAAGTAACTGGGAGGGAGCATGTCCAGGACAGCTGATCTGAACTAGCCAAAGGTATACTCCATACCATAGAACATCATTTCCAGTATATAAACTGAGAAGAGTTGGCCAGGAGACGCTAATTGCTGCTTGGGTGTGGGCTAGGCATCAGTCAGTCGGTGGTGAGCAATTGTATTGTGCACTGCTTGTTTGTTTTGGGTTCCTGCCACCTACTTTAATTAAAAGTATTACTATTGTCATTTTTATAAATATTAGATTTGATTTTGTTTCACTTATTAAACTGCTCTTATCTCAACCCATGAGTTTTACTTTTCTTTTTTTTCCACTTCTCCCCTTCACTGCAAGGTGAGGGGCAGGCCGTGACTGAGTGGCTGTGGGGTGCTTAAAAGCCAGTGATGGTGGTAGTCAGGTAACTACCTATATTATGCCCAGCAATTCAAAACAACAGTGTGTGGAAAAGCACAGCAAGTAGTAGGACAGATTAGGGTGTATCCACACACACTAGCTGATGTTCAGAAATATGGAACATTTTCAGTAATGAGCTTTCTTTACACCAAAATGCAACAGGCTTCTCAAGGTGACACAAATGATGCTGTATAGGAAGCAGTTGCTGCAATCAAAATCTTCCAAAAATAAAAGAAGTGCATTTCTATTTGAAGTACTGCATTGTGAGAAAAATCAGACTGTCTAATTAGGAGTCAATGATTAATTTTGATATGTTATTCCTAACAATAACTGTGATGTAAAGGAAATTTAACAGGTAGCTCTGTGAACAGAGGAGTAAATGGAATCTAGATCCTCATATCACTCGTTGATGTCACATCCTCATGTTTTAGTGTTGGTTGGCTTGTAAACTGAAGAAGATGAGAAACTTTGCCTGCAGTTTTGTGTTTTTAAGGCCTTTCTCCCAAATAGTTTAACCATTACCTAATAGAGGTTCAGTTCCTGCAGCAGTCTTCCTTTCTACAGGAATGTTTATGGGATCCTGCATTTTTTCCCATCTACTTCATTGCAACTAGTAGCTCCTTAATCTTTCTGAGGCCCAAATCTCTCTAGATTGTGGTCATTGCATGGAGTGCAAACACCTTCCACATGCATACATGTATACATACATACAGGACATGATCCCACAGCCCCGATTTCCTAACAAATCATAATTTTGTTTTGAAATTCTTTTCTTCGTTTGTTTATTTTTACTAACAGCAAGCCATTTTCTGGCAAGGTTTCCAAACTGATCCCTGTGTAAGCAGCAGAGAACAGTCCTGTTCAGAGTGGCCAGTCCTGGCACTACACAGGAGTAAAATTGAGCATGAACTGTTCTTCCTCTGCAACCTCAGCTCAGCTGGAGTAGGTACAGCAGAACCCCACAGAGTCTGGAACTTCACACTCAAAAGAGGAATTACTGCAAGTTGGAGAGCTCCCAGGGTGCCAAAGCAAAATGAAAAGGGTCTTGCATCACCACTGAACAATGCTCACCAGGCCTCCAGTGCTCTCCTGCCTCACTTACAGTTGCTTTTGCTCATCCCCACATTTGCCTACAAGCAGGATAATCCCTCTATTTTCACAACTTAATTCGGAGAGATGGGCAGCATCTCTCCAAGTTCAGGGCTCAATATACATTTGTTTCATTTACAGGACAAAATCCATCCCACTGTGTCCCAATGCAGGGGCCTATCCCCATGAAAAATAACAGGAAGGGAATGTCTTTCCCTGCAGACTTCCAGTAACACCTCACAGAGCTGTCCCATAGTGGAAAAGAGCCCATTACAGTCACAAGGAAGGAACCGTTTGGAACCCATAGGGCAGTCTGGGGTTTGTCTGGTCAGATCCATGGCCTTTTTGAAATGAGGGTGCTGGAGAGATGTGAATCTTACCCCTCTGTTAAACACTGAATCTCACTGATGTCAGTAGATTTTACAAAAACAGAGTCACAATGGCAGGGAGATGAGACACCACATAAGGCCCAGTGGAGATGCAGCGAAGTGTTATAAGAAGACAATGAAATACACTCATCGAGTTTGGAAGACATTTACATACCTATTGTAGCAGTGAGAAAAAGCAAATACCTGCAGTTCTGTCTCTGTTACACAGCACAAACCAATGGAGCTAATATGGTGAAAAATCCAGAAAAACATTTAGTCCTGTTCTCCAGGTTCACTTCCTGTAATTTAGAACATTGCCATCATACAGATCTGCTGCTGGTTCCAAAAATGGAAGCATCCACATGGGAGGATCCAGCCTTTCTGTATTGGTCATGATGACATTTGAAAGACAATTTGCTTAATGCTACCGGTAAAAGAACCAAGGCAGCTGCCTGAAACCAGAGTGATATGCATTTCCTCAAAGCTGCTTGTGTTTCAGTTAAGAAACATGCTTTGTTTTCCAGTACACGTTATCACTTGCTGGGTTTACATTATGTCAAAAATTATAAAGAAGCATAATCAAAATTGTATTAATTGTGTGTAAGTAATACTTTAAATGCTTTGAATGGTTTGAGCAACATCATTCCTGAAGAAGTGCAAACAAGGGACACAGCATGAAGTTCTGGGCAGCACAAGCTGTGGATCTGGCCCAGAGCCCATTTATATTCTTCCTGAGAATAAGGGACCATGGATTTTGACAACAAATACTTTTTTTGACAACATCTGTTCACTGCACTGAGTGGGGATGTGCTGGTTTTGATTGAAACTTTGCATAGAAGGTTTCTCACCTTTCATGTTGTCGAAAGGGCAACCACTTATTGATCAATAAATCAATAGCCTAACTGGTAAGTGTAGAGCATAAGTTTATTTCCCGCTCTTCCTCAACAGGACATCTGGAAGTTCTTACTCATGGTGTAAGTAATTAGAGAGTAATTGGGCTAGAGAGATTGATGCCCTAACCTGCTGTGGTGAGATTAGGATGTGCCACTTGCACACCATGGCCAACTTCTGTCTCTTCAGGGACAATTATACTCCCAGATAGGCATCTAGACACCAGACCAACACAGACATGACTTCACAGCTCAGCTTAATAATCCTGCCAGACCAGACTTCCACCTGCTACCCCTCCTTCCAAAATCACTCAGAAATAACTCCAAAAGGCCTGCAATTCCACAGCTCCCAAGGAGAGAGAAGTGTTCCATCATCTGTGCTTGGCTGTCAGGTGTCTGGTCGTTTCTGGCTGAGATACAGAAGGCTGCTGAAAACCATGTCTCAAAATGGTCAGATACAGGCAGGTCAGATCACCTTGAGCTGAACCCAGACTTGCAGCAAAGACTACTTCTAGCTTATCCAGCTGTGGATAAGTGCCAGAAGAGGCTGGGCAGGAAGGAAAATTATTCTACCTTCCATGAAAGAAAACAGGGTAATTTTTAATCTTCAAGCTGGTTTTGACTTTTACTAGGTAATCACCTCCAGAATAGCACTTTGCCAATGCACAGCTCAAGATGGAAAGCTACTGTGCAAATCTTCTAAACTATGCTGCAAGTGTGCTGTGTGTGGCTGCACTGCTGTCAAGCACATCTTAGTCAGCTTTGGCATCCTTTCATCTTCGTTCCCCATCTGGGGTTGCTAATATGTGGCAAAGTGGCCAAATGCTGTATTTGCTGTGTTACTCCTGTGTGTACTGCTAGCTATAGAAACAGGCCCATGTCCATCATTTGACATGCATGACCTTAAAATCCCATAGGTGTTTTTGATGTATTCCTCTCTGGGTAAGGTGTGTGAAGTTCCATTTGTGATATTCCTGTGCACTTTGACTCTTGAACCTATGATTAGTTGAAGACTGTCAGTAAAACTTGTGTGAGCACAGTGCAGGTAGTAGGGTTTCCCTGTTGCTCAACTGCAGTGTTCAGCAACTTGCTTTGGTAAATCTGATTCCTTCCAGATTGCACAACTCATGGAAATGTATATATTAAAATATATTTTCTCCTCCATCCTTTGGGGAGAGGGTGGAATATGCTAGTGAGCGAGGGTAGGTTCCCCATCCTGGGGAATTCCCATGTGAAATGTCTTCCCTCCAAAAGCTCTGGACCGCGACCCAAGTTACGTTCAGGCGGGGCTGTGCCGTGGCGCCTTCCCGCAGCCCGGAGGCTCAGGGCGGGCTGCCCTGGTCCGTGATCGCCGCCCCTTGTCGCTTTGCGGAGGCGCTCAGCGCCGCGGGGAGGAGCGGGCACCTGCACCATATAAGGCCCGCCCGCCGTCGCGGCGGCGGCACTCGCACAGCGGCTCCCGGNCCTGTGCCACCCGCGGACACCGCATCGCGCTTTTTTGTTTCTGTCTCACTGGTGTCATCGCACCGCACCTGTCCCAGCCCCGGCGGGGGCCACCTCCCCGGGACCCATCCCCTTCTGTTTCCTCCTGCTTATACCACTCCGTGCCAGCCCTGCGGAGACTGCAGCAACCCCTCTGATTTTGGGGAAGATCCTTGGTTCCAAGGGTGAGTTCCTCCCGTAGAATGGGGCGCTTCACCGTGTGGGACTATGTGGTCTTTGCGGCCATGCTGCTCATCTCAGCCATCATTGGCATCTACTACGCCTTCGTGGGAGGGGGGCAGAAGACCTCAAAGGACTTCCTCATGGCAGGCCGCAGCATGAGTGCCCTCCCCGTTGCCCTCTCACTCACGGCCAGCTTCATGTCAGCCGTCACGGTGCTGGGCACCCCTGCTGAGATCTATCGCTACGGTGCTGTCTTCTGCATCTTTGCGATCACCTACACCCTGGTGGTGCTGTGCAGTGCTGAGATATTCCTGCCTGTCTTCTACAAGCTGGGCATTACCAGCACCTATGAGGTAAGGTGGTGTGGAAAGAATCTTTCCCCAGCTTCAGGGAGCTGGGGGGCTTCTCATGCCTACTTTCTACGTGTCTGCCCTCCATCTTCCCATAAATTCCTGCACTCTTGGCTGTCCTATATCACCTCACTCCTGAGAGCAGGCTGCAACCTTCTCTGTCCCCAAATCTGTCCACATTTCCTCTGTAGTGATGCTCAACCCTGCTACCTTAGCTAAGGAGCTATGTGTCATACCAGATTTGTTTTCTCATGCCAGATACTCAGTTCAGTAGGTGGATTAATCCTAGTGCAGCTTGCATTGTGACATGCCATTAATCATCTGTAATTAATATACCAAAACCAAAGCACAAAAGCATCTACTGTAGGAACCAGAGTTTTCTTATCACATCACACTCCTTCCAGGTTGGTTTGTAAGCTTAGGTGCAACCACAAAAGTTCCTCTTTGGCAGACTATGTATTTGTACTGCTCCTAGAGATTTTGAAGACACTCCTTGTCACCTGAGGCTTTTTACAGTACTGAAAATCTTCTCCGTCATGATTATACAAGGAAGTCAGCAAATGCTCTGTGTCTATGAAAGTTTTCTGATCTCCACCCAAGTAAGGCTGAGGTGGTCTTCAGTCCAGCATGTAAGTTAAAGCTATAGCCATCAGCACAGAGACAGCTGGGGTAGTGGGATAATCACAGGTCAAGCCTGACAGTTTTGGAGTGAGGAAGCATTGGGTCAGTGCATTCTTCTGATTCAGAGTGTCCATGCAACCTGTTTATCTTCCTGCATGGAGATAGTTCCTAGGTGCAGATTTAGAAGCAAACTGCTCTTTTTGCACAGGACTTTGGGAAAGGAACATCAGTGCAGGTAAAATTCCTTGACTGGCTACTTTGATCTTTAGCATTTTATTACACTGAACAGAGGCATTGCAGCACTGGAGGCTGCAAACAAGATTTCTGTTGGTAGATATAGATAAGAATTCACCAACAGAAATTTGTGGTGTCTTCTAGTGTATTTTAATCTACTAATCTTTGGACTGTCATGATGGTACTTATATAGGACTCTCTTAAATAAAGGCTTATGATCATGACTGGAAACTCACTGATTATCTTGGTGTTGAATCAGTAATGCACCTATAAAAGATACATCTTCTACTTGTGGACAGATTACAGATTTTTAACAACCTTTTGGGTCTATCCAGGGATTCAAGACTGCTTCCTTGTGCAGACATGCTCACAGATCCCATTTTAAATGCTCGGTTTGTGAATGATCCCTTTGAGATGCTTCAGTGTTTATCTGTGTTGATTGAACAGATTTGTCAGGCAAATGAGATTTCTTTTGTACAACCACACACCAAGAGGATTTTTAGGACAGATGGTGGTAAAAAATCTGCTCTACAGCATGACAGACTCATGTAGAGGTTGTGCTGTTCCATGCTTGACAGAAATAATCCCTGTTTCACAAAAGGCTAAATTTTGACTTACCAGTAGAATATAGCAGGCTGCCTTGGGCAGTTCAGAAGGTGAGGTTAACATGGGGAGAAGCTGCTGACCAGTGAAAATCTTTTGCCATCTCTTGCAGCAGTTCAGATGAACACACATAATGCCAGAGTTTCCAATCTGACTGAGATGTAGTAATAGTCACAATGTTTTCTTCTTCTCTCTGATTTCACAAAACTAGTGGGTTCTATTTTTTTGGCTACTATGTTATTGTCAACTTTTAGGTTTCCCTGTGCAGAGTCAAGAGTTGAACTTGATGGTTCTTGTGAATCTTTGTCACTTTCAACTCATATTTAGTGATTCTCTGACAATATGTCCTATTTTTTTCTGTAGACTCAATTGTATAGTGACTAGCTTATGTCTGCTTCACTTGTTTGTGTGTTATTACCCTGTGGTGAGGTCTGTAAAGAAATATCAAACCAAGTTGAAAGGGATATCAAACAAGGGATTTTGGCCATTCATGAAAGTGTAAAAACTATTCTCCTCTCTTTCTGTATTGCTCATCACTTCATTCTAGTCCTATCAATAGTGCCAAATTCCAATATAAGGATTTGTTTTTTCTTCTTTTTTGCAGTATTTAGAACTTCGATTTAATAAATATCTACGCCTCTGTGGAACGGTCCTTTTCATAATACAAACGGCAAGTAACCTTCAAAGCTGTTCTGTGGTCCTCAGGAACACCACAATTATTTGGTTGAATGTAACTGGCTGTTCCCTCTGAGCAGCTTACCACAGTGCCTGGGTAGCTGGGAGCAGGAGAAACAAAGCTCCTTCTGCTCCAAGCAATGAGGTAGGGGGCGGGTGCTGGGCTATCTGCCTCTTGTGTCTCTGTGGGCACTGTTGTATACCCAGAGCAGTCACTTGACATCAGCACCATGCCAAGAGAGGAGCAACTCTTCACTACAGGATAGCAGTGTGAAGAGCAGTCATTCTCTTGCCTGCTGGAGAAACCCACAATTAGTTCAAAATGTAAATGTGCACCAATTATCTACAGTGGCAGTTTTCATCCTCTGGTGTGTGGATTCACGGAGTCTGACTAATTCTCAAGGGTCAGTGAGAGGTGACAAAACAGCCTGTCAGGAGCTGTCATTTACCTACTGCATGAGGGTTTGCACCACCACCACTGGAAAAACCTTAGATGCCTGCAAACTGAGAAGCAGAAGATTACTGCCCAGGGGAGTGTTAAACTAAAACAATCCTGAAATTATTGTTTGCTGTATCTGGCCCTTTCAAAGAGTCAGTACAGGGCCACAGCTCTTAAGTGTCAGTGAGCATATGTCAAATGCACCAGAACAAAAATGCATTCTTTTCCCAATTTTGAAGTGGACTTTTAGGGTAATTCAAACTAAGAATGACTATGCAATCAAAAAGCTTTTTAAGTTGCATGCTTGGTTTTTGTCCATTTTTGTATTTTTTAAGGCACACCAGAAGTTACAGGGCAATCACACTTGCACCAGTAAGCTGGTTCCCAGTGCAGTGCTCATTACTTATTTGAGCAGTGCTTCTTAGCTGGTTTTTACAGATACACAAGCTCATGGAAAAAGTAGAGTGCTGGCCTGTGTGAAACCTGACACTGTTTCACCAACACATATGAAGACATCAGAGTTGTGTAAGTTGGAAGAGCTAAGCATAATCTTTGCCTGCAAAGATGAGAAAAATAATTCTGTGCAACTTAAATATGTGCTCAAGGATATTAACCAAAGAGCTATATGTGGCTTTCTCTGCCTAGCACTTAAAATTTAAGCTGAATAAATTAAATACTAGTGACGAAAGAAAATCTCCCAAGATTTTAATGGTGCAATTTTAACTCTTCTGTGAATATTAATACTTAAAAGAAGGTAAAGAAAATTATATAAAATAATACAACTGAAAAAACCCTACTGAAGAGGTTATTGTATCAATATTGTATCAATTTTATTAAAATTGACACAAAAATGTGAACATAGTTATGACAAATTTTAATTCCTGATGGTTCAAAGCTTCTGGCACTTTCTGTATGTGAGAAAGCCACAAGTTCTCATGCTGAATTCCTTGAATTAACAGGCTTGAAGAGGTACGAGTTTGACTGATGGACTATTGGAAGGAAAAATAATTAACTTGATGATTGCACCCAAAGCATTGCAGTCAATAGCTAAATACTCCACTGGAATCCAGTAATGAGTATGTATGTACTGGAACCAATGCTGTTTAGTACCTTCATGAATGACATAGATAGTGAGAATGAGTTCACCCTCAGCAAGTTTGTGGATGACACCAAGCTCAGTGATGCCGCTGATTCACTGAGGGGAAAGGACACCATCCAGAGGGACTTTGACAGACTTGAGGAGTGGCCCCATAAAGTTCAGCAAATGCATGTGAGAGGCCCTGCACATGGATTGGGGCAATCACAGGTATCAGTATAGACTGAAGGATGAATTGGTTGGGAGCAGCTTTGCAGAGGAGAACTTGGAGATACTGGTGGATGAAAAGTTTGACACGAGCCAGAAAGACTGGTCACAGCCCAGAAAACCAATTCTATCCTTCACCAAAAGAAGTATGGCCAGCAGGTTAAGGGTGGCGATTCTCTCTGTCTTCTCCACTCTTGTGTGACCCCAGCTGAAGTACTGCATCTAGCTGTGGGGTCCCCAGCATAAGAAAGACATGGACCTCTTGGAAAGGGTCCAGAGGATGACCACAAAAATGGTCTTGGGGGTAGAAAAACCTCTCCTGTGAAGAAAGGCTGAGAAAGTTGGGATTAATTGTTAAACTTGGAGAAGGGAAGGCTGTGAGGAGACCTTATTGCAGCCTTTCAAAGGGGGCTTATGAGAAAGGTGGAGAGATTTTTTACCAAGGCCTGTAGTGACACGACAAGGGATAATAGTTTTATACTGAAAGAAGGTAGATTTTGAGTGGATAGAAAGAAGAATTTATTCGCAACAAGGATAGTGGGATACTGGACCAGGTAGCCTGAAGAAGTGCAGTGACCCATCCCTGGAAGTGTTCAGACTCAGACTGGATGGGGCTCTGAGCAGTTTGATCTATTGGAAGGTGTGCCTGTCCATGGCAGGGGTGTTGGACTAGATGTTCTCTGAAGGACCATTCCCACACAAACTATTCTGTGATTCTATTTTCCAGCAGCAGACGCTGACAGTCACTGTATGGACAGTAAGTCAAACATTGACTGGGCTAGACAGGTATCAGGAGCTAGCTGGGAAGTGATGCAGGTAGTTCTGAGGAGATAGTCACCAGGGACCAGTCAGGACTGGCAGCTTCCTTGTCATACAAGCTATATATCAAAATCTAAAGAGGGCTCATGGCACTGAGAGAAACAAGCATGCACACAGAGTGGCAGAGAGTATCACACAGGTAGGAATAGCTATTTCCCCAGTGATGCCCCTTTCTGGCATGTGCTTGTAGCAAGTGTGCAGCAAGGAGTCAGGGCATTTAGGTTAGGCTGGATGAAGCAGGTTCTCTGTACTAATTTCCTCATACAGCTAGAGAACTATTCACTCCCTTTACCTCTTGGCTCTGTCCCCAGCATAGCCACTGGCCATGTGGTAGAGCTCCACCTCGGGGACTGGTCTTGATCTGCTTAAAAGCACAGCAAGTAGTTCAGTGGTTAGCAATCCTGCTCTGGTTTGCCACTTGTGCCTAGGGTGGGCACTCGCAGGAAGGGCAGAAGCTGTCTGCTTCCTGTATGACATCTGATTCTGCTGCTTTTCCATGCCCAAATCCCATCCCTGTAAATCAGAGTCCAGCCATGGAAAACTGACACACGTCAGCTCATGACCTAGTGGTGATCCAGATGCTTTGAGTCAAGACCACTGACCTTCACAGAGGTCACCAGCATGTTGGAAGCTGTATTCTCCTGATCCATCTAACAGCTGAACTTGTAGCAGTAATAACAGTGATAAAAAAGCAAACAGGATTTAAAACCATATACAAAGAAATTGAGGATATCAGTGTATGAATCCCATTGTGCCCACAAAGATAGATGGAGTAGCTCCTTGATTTGTCTGTATCTTTACTGTGGTTGAAATGATAATCATGTATGGCTTAGTTTTACAGGCTGAAAGTTATAATTCCTTGTAATGCTATCTGTAATGACAAACTAATGTCGTATTTTGTGTTCTTACATGAATTATAGCTGTATACTGAAAGGCATATTGATTTCAAGACTGAGAAAATGATAGTAATAGATTCCTTGACAAACCATGTGTAAACCTCATTAACTTCCTTTGCTCTTGTTTCCTTTGCAGTTTTAAAGGACTAGAATAAATTAATTATAAAAACCAGAAGATAAAGATGGATTTTATATTTAAGAGTCCCTGGTATTTGTTTTAAGAATACTAGGTTGTGAGATTGCAGAGCTTAATAGCCTCAGATATTTGTCTTCTAATTGGAATTATTTCTCAACAGTTTTGAATTTAGGAAATGTAAACTACATAGATGGTTGAAAAGAAATCGTCTCAGAAAGTCTTAGCTTTCCAGGAATTTACATTTATTTTGATCTTTCCTTTTTTTTCCCCGCTCTAGACTTTATACACTGGTATTGTCATTTATGCTCCAGCTTTAGCACTAAATCAAGGTGAGATACTGCAACTGTTTCCTCTAGTGATACAATTTATTCTGCATATAGTATTGGTATGGTGAGGATTTTTAAAAATGTAACTGAGGGCTCGACTGTGAAGTCTTTTGATGGGAACTCTGTAATCCTAGTCCTTTAATCCCTACCTGTAAGGAATTACAGAAGAGATTTATGGGAATATTGGCTCTTACTTACTCTACCTCTGATGCAATATCTGTAGATAATGGCTTATTCAGAAAAGTTGACAAGACTTAAGTAAATTTTGAAGGCAATACAGGCACTAAAGGCAAGTTTAATGCCTCTGGTTAAGTGCTATTCTTCAAGATGAGAGCAAGGCAAAAGTTCTGTAAATATGATTTTGGGCTGCCTAGAACTGTTTAATGTGGTCTGTTGTTTTTCCAGGAAAACCAAATCAACAGAAAAGAGAGTACTAACTTAAGATGTTTATTGTCATATTTACAAAGTTAAATATTTCCATTTCCTACTTCACAATGACTCTTTGATTTGAAAATGAGCAACATTCATTTCTAAAAGTGCAAAAGCTTTTCTATGGAGCCAAATCAAACTTTTAATCTGACACCATTAATTTGTTCATTTGGCAAGAAAAAGGAATAACAAAATGCAAATAAAAAATGAATCATTTTGGCTAGAATCAAGTCACAGCGTTTCTGCTTATTGAATTCTTCTTTTTGCCCTGTTCATTCAATAAAAAGGAAGAAAAACGCCAACACTCTCTGTACTGGCTTCCTCCAGTGTGTAAGTCCCTCAGGTTTTGTGACTTTGATATTTATATTTGCCTTGCAAATACATGCTAAACCAAGCTATGACTTAGCTGTTTCCTAATTAGAATAACTAATATTTTTCACTAGTTTTGTTTCAGTGTTTCTCATTAGCCTGAGCTCTCTGTCAGGGAACCCCCTGATGCCCTGCCTGGCAGCAGGTGAGCTTGCTAAGCTGGGCAGTGACACCCTGTATATCAGCCACAGCACAGCACAGTGTTGTATAGCAGAACATACGATCCTTAAGAGAAGGAAGAATAAAATAAGGGCTTTTACTCTGATGCATTTCTTCCAGACAATGCTTGAGCAACCTTATCTCTGTGGAAAACCCCCATACTGTTTACTTGCTTAAATCCCTGCCTAAGGGCTCGGTAGCAACTACAGAGGTGTTCCAAGGAAGGACATGTATTTTAAAACCTTCCTGAGCTGGAAGATATTGGATGTGTTGTCTGGCAGCATTCACATTAAAGGCAAATAGCTTCTTAGATCCTGAAATAAATCTCAACTTTTTAGCAGTTTCCAAATCTGTAAGTAACAACTATTTCAGTTTTAGAACTGGTTAGGGTGAAGCCCATGGTTTAGAAACACCATACCATTTATACCTCCTACTTTTGCATTTAATTTATTTCCAGTTTATAACTGACCTTCAGTGTTTTGTCCCCAATGCCTCATTCACACTGGTGCTATTTCCCTCTCTTTCAGTCACTGGCTTCGACTTGTGGGGCGCAGTGGTGGCGACTGGCGTGGTCTGCACATTCTACTGCACACTGGTACGTGGGGCTTCAGTTGAGAAAAAGATCTGTTCCTTTCACCACTCACATCACATATGGAATTTATTGAAAAGTAGCCTAATAATCAAGTGACTCTGTGGAATTACATTCTACAGGTGTAGCCACAGGACCGTATTTATCCAGGGACCTCTCTGAATGCGTAGGCACCCACTATACAACTGAAATCATTTTTGTTTTAATACACTCAAACTTCTGTTGTTGCTGAAAGAATAGCAAGACAGGTAGATTTCCCTTTCTAAAAATCCTCCTGTGATTTTTCTTCTGATCTAGTAGGGTTTTGCTGTGCAGTCAAACACCTCAATGCAACTGTAACAGTCTTGTGTGTTATTGAATAGAGCCACGGAAAATAGCATGCCACAGGAATAGATTGGTCTTCAATTTAGTGTTAATTGACTAAGTGTCTAGAAATTATGAAAGAGAACCTCAGTGACAAATTTATTTGCATATGGTGGATTGAATAATGTTTATTCAGATGATTGGTATGCCTTCTGGAGTTAGTGGTCCTATATGTAATTAAGATGAGCACTGTCTGAAAATTTATCTTTTGATACAAACTTCTGAATCGGGTTATGTGCTGAAGGAAATACTGGATTAAATTATGTGTATGGCGAAAGTAAATTCTTGTGCACTTCAAAAAAGAACCAGTATGTCCTGAATTGGTTCCAGAATTTCTAAAGACATCACTACAGAATTAGTTCCATTAAAAATGAAGATGAAATTCATCTGTTACGGATAACACATATGGTATTGTTTCTGTTAGTTGAATGTGTGTGCACAACAGGAGTGCTGATGCCTTGTTGTACCTGGTGTGTGCTGTTCCTCTTGCAGGGTGGTCTGAAGGCAGTGGTATGGACAGATGTTTTCCAGGTTGGAATCATGGTTGCTGGATTTTCATCTGTGATTATACGAGCTGTGGTGGTTCAGGAGGGAATTGGACGCATTGTAAATGATTCCTACCATGGAGGAAGATTAAACTTCTGGGAGTGAGTTTGTATTTGCAGAGGATGATCCTCTATTCCTACAAATAGAGCTCATGTGACTAACTGTGAAATTAAACTGCTACTGAAGGAGGAGGAAGGCAGAAGTTGTGACCCAGTTTCTGTATATTTTTAAACAAGCTTACCTAGTTGGAGGGATATTTTTTAGGTTTTACACCATGCAAAATTCTGAAAAGAGAGAAACCTTTTTACTTTGTCAAGTAAGTGTTTTAAAGATACATTTGGGATTCCACTGAAAGGAATAGTGAACAGGAGAGCACATTTATATTTATAATCACAATTTGCAAAGAGCTGTTTTCGCATTTCAGCGACTGGACCAAAACAAATGTGAAAATAAAATTTTTTGCCTGATCTGAAAACGGGATTCATTTTTCTTTTCCCTGAAAGAAAAAAACAAAAGTAGTTTTAATAATATTTTACCCTTCATTTTTGCAAGTAATCATAGGCTAAAAATATCACCTTACAGGTTCAAGAAAATTAAGTCTGACAATGTTGAATCAAATACCATTTCAAGTAAAAAAGTTATTGTCCCTTTGATGAATACAAGATTCTTCTGCGAATCTTCACCCAGTGCTATTAGTGAAAGTTTAGTATGAGAAGTATTGCAATTTGTCCTTTGTCTATAGTGCATAATATTAATCAGGTTGTTCTGTAAAATTCTTCACCAAATTCTTTGGTAAGTTACTAATCTGTGGGTATTTTTTCCTTCTTATGAACTCAATTTATTTCAATCTGTTTGGCTCATTTGCAGTGGTTATACTGCACTGATTCTTCTCCCAGTCACAGAGTTCACAGATGGAAAAAGAAAAGGAATAAAGGATGGAATAGGTGAAATAATACTAGAGTGTTCACCAAGAGAATTTATTACTGTATTGAAGTTTGATTTAAAAATAATAATTGTTCATGGCCACCTAAAATCTGCTATTTACTTAAAGCTAAACCAGCAAAATTTTTTATAGAGTCTCTGTCCACAAAGGTTGGGGTTGTAAACATACCTTTATACTGGTGTTAGACTGATGTCCCTCTAGATAAGCAGGAACATTACACTTTTTACTGCAGCATCATTTCATCACAGCCATCACAGGCATCATACAGCTTTACATAAGACTGTAGTCTGTAGGCAAATAAAGCTTCACCTTTGGACAGTTCAGAGTGTTTCATTTCAGAGTTTTAAAATTTGCTTTCTGTGACTTCACGTAAAGTTAGAGTAACGTAATGTTCAAAATCTGGCCAAATTAAGAAAGTTTGTATTAGAACAAGCATGGAGAAATTATTTCTTCTAAGCATTAAGGTCTTTACCTATTAAGTAGACTTTCATATTCTGAATTTGTTTTCTCTTTTTCCTCTCATTGCAGCTTTGATCCCAATCCTTTGCAAAGGCACACCTTCTGGACAATTGTTATAGGTGGGACTTTCACATGGACTGGTATATATGGGGTTAACCAGTCTCAAGTCCAGAGATACATTGCCTGCAAAAGCAGATTCCATGCAAAATTGTAAGTGTGTCTTCAGTTACTGTCTGATTTTTGCAGTGGCTGGTCTTTATAAGAGAGATTTTTTTTTAAAGGAATGTGGGAGTATTTTGTCTGTGTAAATCTCAATTATAAAGGCTAACAACTTTTGCCTTCTGTTTAGTGGACCAGGTAGAAGAAATTTGACTACAATAAATACTGGTATATGAGTTAGTCGTGATTGCTGTAAGATTGAACTTTGTGCCTGAGTGTTTCACTGTTCCAGTATTCTCATGTAGAAATAGCTGCATTAAGTTTATGTGCAACCTAAAGACCAAATATTATAGTACTTATGCTTAAGTCATATCAAGACAGTACCTTGCGACTACTAAACCTAAATCATTGTGTGGGGATTTTGCATAAATAAAGACTAAACAATTTTTCCATAACAGTGAATATAGCTGTGAGGAAATCCAGAAATTACTTATTCAGTGATAAAATTACTGAGTAATCATGTATTTTGTGTTCATAATAATCACGACTTTTTTTAAAGAATTAACTGTGGAAACTGGCACAGTTATGTTTTCCTTGAATGTAAAGATTTCTGATGAGCCTTTACTCTAGAATGGAGTATATTTACTAGCTCTATTATCTTTTCTTTAGTATCAATGCATCAGTTCACAGCTCAGGATTTAATAATTACTAGTGGTCTCTTCATTTATAGAAGAAATGTAGAAGCACACATCATAACTATAGTCCCTATGCATTGTCACTGTATGGTACACTGACATACAGAGAAGAAGCTTTGTGAAGGCTTTCCCTTCATAAAGCTAGCAAAATACCACAAAATTGTGAACCATTTACAACTGAAATATTTTGTTTATATCAGAAAAGAAAATCTGCCTTTCAGACGTTTGTGCTGCAGACAGGAATGAGTTGTTGTTGGTTATCAGGCACATCTCCAGCGTTCCCTGCCACATCTCCAGCATGCCAGATCACTTCTCTGCAGTCTCTGGCATGTGGCTAGGTTCTAGGTTCTCTGCACTGCAGAGGCAGAAGGCACATCCCACATCTCCCTGGAATGATTGCAAGTGGGAGAACAGATGCATACATTGCACAGATTTGTGTGCCAGTCAGGCTGTTCTTCCCAGCACCTGCTTCACTTAGGGCTGTGCCCCTCTCTTGCGCCCTCCCTACCCTCTTTGAGAGCAGAGACACCTCTGGTGTCTCAGGAGCAGAGTGTGACCAAAGGGAATCTGACACCATGGCAGCCTCAGGGTAGGTTTTCTGAGCTGTTGCAGCAGCTGTGTCCAGGGCTGGAAGCCATCTGCTTCTGTAAAGGCTCTCATATTAATGGTTGTGGAAACTTTATCAGTAGAGCCCTGTCCTGCTGGCATGGGTGGTTGGACTCCGTGGCATCTTGCTTATGTCTCACTTGTGCAAGATACTTCTTCTGCATGGAGAAATCATTTTGTATAATTGCTGCAGCTTGTCACAACTATAAACACTACTATTGTGTGGTGACTATCTAGTTTACATTCAGAGGTAATTAAACACATCTGACACGTCATGTTGTTGGCCTGTATCTCTTGTTGTCATTTAATCTGTACACAGAAGTGCAAAATGTCACTAGGTCAAAGTAATCGGGATTTTTACCCCTATGCCATTTACTGTAAGGCTTTTTAAGAGACAGCACAGTAACACATTGGAGCTCAGAAAATAATTCCTTCACAGATCCAAACTTGAGGGTTTTGGGAAGGCCTTTAACAGTGGCACAAGAACAGGAATTTTCTCAGGCTTTGGGAAAGGATTTCACCCCATTCAGGAAACACCAGTAGGTAGGAGCAGATTCTGTCATCTTCAAACATTCACTAGGCAAATTGAACATAAGGCTTATATCTGAATGATAAGAGGCACTTGGAGCAGGAGGGATAAACTGTCAGATAACTTCCTCTACTTTCCTTTCAAGGTCATCAGCTGGCATATTTCTAACTTCTTAGAGCCAGACTAAAACAAACAATTGAAAATAAGCTTTCTGCAGTCAAAATGCCTACTTCACCCAAACTCCACCCCATGTCACTCATGCAGAATTAATGGGAACACCTCCCTCCAACAGTGCTACAATTATTATTCTCCAGTGCTTAGTCATAGGATGTATCATCAGCTGGGATGTAAATCAGAAGGAATAAGATCAGCTCTGTGTCAAACACTGATGCAGTTTAAAAACAAGAATTGCTTAGAAACAAGACAATTTATTTGGCTTCTCAGTTTGTCTTCACTTTCTAATCTTCACTACAGACTCTAGGCTAATTCTTCTATTACATCTGTTCAAAAGAGTTGGATTGATTTTACTCGTTGGTTACATTTTGTGCTAAATCAGTTTCTGGGTATCTTATATCAACATAGATTATGCCAGTGCAGGAACAGCTTCTGCTAAGAGGATGCAAGACATCCAATCAATATGTAAGCATCTATGAGAAGAGGACTGCTTCATTTTATACTAAATCAGTTTAGAGAGAAATTTAAGGTGCTGTTCATTCTGTGTTTAGAGCACCCCTAACTGCAAAAGCAAGGCAAAAAAGCAGAGTTCTCCTAACTATGTGTAAATCAGCTTTTATTTATATAGGTCTTTTTTAGGAGTTGGCATTGTGCTTGAGAATAACCTTTCTATTGGATAAAACTGATAGTTCAATTAGTTAATCTACATTATGCCTTTCTGAAAATGTCCATTTCAATGTCTAACAAGGCTTATAAAATTAGGATTACTTCTTGATTCATCCTGCCGAAATACAAAGGCTGTTGCCCCTTACTTTCTTGGGAACGCAAAGCACTGAAACGCCTCCTGAAGCATTGCAAGCATGGATATATTTGCACAGAAACCAAATGTCCTCCCAGAGGAGGGCTTACGGATTGGCACAGGTCCAGGGTATGTGATCTGTTAGGAAGTTAAATCACTATCAGTGATACACAGATAAGCAGGAGGCAACTGCTGGAAAGGAACGTTGTTTTTCAAGGCCTTGCCCCTAGTGGGTATGTTTGCTTGTACTGACCACTGTAGGTGAGAAAAACTTTGTAACCCTGGAGATACCAAGAATTTTGTGACCCAGGAGACATCAAGAGTTTAGAAACATTTGAGAAAGAGACTTAGATGGAGACTTAGATGGAAAGCAAAAACCATTACTAAACAAGAAGAACAATGTTGTTTTCACTACCAGTAAAAGCTGCCTCTTGTGTGGCAAAAGCAGCATTAATGCTTGATGAAAACACATTTCTGGTCTCACCATTAGCTGAAACTGAAGCTTGCATCAGGATGTGGGGAGGTGATAGAGTTTCTGGATAATACCAGACTCCAAGTTGTTTAGTAACTAAAGGGAAAGCCATGGGCTTGTTGAGAATCCCTGCTCTCTGGAAGTGGCAGCCAGAGGCAGCTCCAGACCAGGTCCAAGCCCCACTTTCTCATTGCTGCTTCCCACAGAGACTGCCTCAGGGGGAAATGGGAGATTTGTAGATTTGCAAGGACAGATCCATCATTGTGTAAGCATGATAGTACAGCTTCCGAGACAAAGGAGTGCTGGTGCTGATTATAAGGTACCCCACAATTGGATCTGGGGCACCCTGCCTTACAAATCTGCTTGGGGTGTATCAAGGGGTGTGGCATGGGGGAAAGAGTGTCCTCTGGCCTCCTGCCTGCAATGTGCAATCACACATGATGAAATGTGGGGATTGCTGTATCCCTCCCATCATCTCCATTGTCAGGGGACCAGTGCTCAGACTGCGATACCAAAACCAGAAGTGTCACTTGTACATTTAGAAATGTGATCTCACTCCAGGTGAAATGCTGGGGATGATATGGTGACTCCCTTGCTGGCAGGCAGTCACTGACTAGGGGAGTCTCCTGGGCGCAGGTGCGAGCGCTTCCTTGCTTGGCCCTGGCAGGATCTTTTGTGGGGTGTTGATCTCTAACATGGTGTTTCCATGTGCGTTGGTGCAGGTCCCTCTACATCAACCTGGTGGGACTCTGGGCCATCCTGGCCTGTGCCACACTGTGTGGGCTGGCCCTCTACTCCATCTACAAAGACTGTGACCCATGGACGGCCAAACAGGTGTTGGCACTTGACCAGGTAGGGCCCCACAAACTCTGGGGGAAGGTGGTGGAAGGTATCCTACCTCTGCAGGCATAATAACCAGACAAAGGTAGTTCAAGAGTCAGCGGTTTGGGAATAGTGACATGCTGAAATCCTATGTCAGGCTGAGACCACAGTGCGAAGGAATAACCTGGAGAAAGCATCAGACCCATCCTTGGCACTGTTCAGTCCCTGCATTGCCCAGCTATCCTGGAGCTGCAAGTCCTGCAGCACTTGGTAAGGTGACCAACAGGGAGAGCTGCAATACGGAGAGTGCTCACTCCACCCACCTCTTCAAATGTGTGGGGTTTTCACCCAAAATGGGTTTAGGGGTGCCAACATTGCATGAAACTGCTTTGACAAGAAGTGAGGGGAAGAGAGCAGCAGTGCCCTTGTGAGTGACTGTGGGTCCCAGTGAGCTACTTTGTGTCATCCAACCTAAATTCCTCTGGGCTGACACAGGCAAAATCCTTTTCAGATTCAAAACATACTTCCTCCACCTGGAGGAAGGCTGTCAGCAGGAGCTCTTTGTTAGTGATGGTGAATCCTTCCTTCCTTCAAAAGAGAGATAGGCAATCAAACTGCGCTGCTGAGAAACTACCTCACCATGGATGGTGACCTCTCCCTAAGTAGACCTTAAGCAGCAGGTTTACCTGAGGGACAAGAGTTCTGGCAGCCCATAGACTGGCTCTGTAGCTCTAGTAGACATTTTAGGATTAGTTTTCTTTGTAGAAAACCAATAAATACAGCGAGATAGGATATTAAAAATTAGAACAGCTGGATAGGATGCCAGTGAGGAGGCTGTAAAAAAATCAGGGCAAGATAGTAATACTTCTTAATCTGAATTTTTCAGTTAATGCCATACCTAGTGTTGGATATCCTGCATGATTTTCCAGGAGTGCCAGGACTTTTTGTGGCTAGTGCCTACAGTGGGACATTAAGGTAATTTAATAATCTGGAAACTACTACCTTTTTCCCCCCTGTTTTTGTTGGAGCTAAAGCTCCAATTATACTAAAAGTTTATACTTATTTCTTTGTCTAGCTAATTTATATTCTTTAAAAAATTACCATCACCACTTTGATGATGCAGTTTAAAAATCCATAGGTTCCAGTATTTGGGTCGTAGGACTCAAAGCTATTTGGAGTTCCCACTAATAACATGAGGAAACAGCTAGCCACATGTGATGTAAAACACTAACTGATCCTTCTCTCTGTTTTTGAAGCCCCTCTGCTACAGGAATTTTTGAGTATTACAAATGGATGATTACACCAAATAGCTATAGTTGGGGAAATTTCTTATTGCTTATCTTTAATTTTCCAGTTTCAAACCTACATGACTTCAAAGCCATCTGCCTTTCCTCACTCCTGGTCTTTAGAGACTTCTTTTCCAGAGTTCCTGGGCTTCCAATTGTCTTGAATGAATGCCATTGAGCAACAACCACTGTGTAGTTTTACTGCAGGAGACAGATTAATACCCTTCTATCCTGTACTGGGGCGTGCTTTGTTTAGCTTTCCAGGGAGTGTCTTTAAGAAACATTGCCTGTCTCAAGGAAAGCTCTGAACAATAGTAAGCAGATAGAAATGGAGACACTTATGAATGTGACATCAGAATAAGTTGCTTTATTCTGAATACTTGTAGCCACATAAATAGAAGGAACAGCCAAATTATTTGTTTCACATGCTGAAGAAGAGTTGGTGGCTTGCAAGAGCAAGGTACATACAGACAAAGGATAACCTGGTTTGTGCCTTAGGAGTGCCGGTTTCTCTGATCCCACAGGGAGCCCTCAGTAGTTTAGTTTGGACTAGATGCTTAATGTTTAGGTGACTATAATTAGATTATCTGAATCCTCTTCTAAGAGTACATTCAAAGTAAACAGTGATGTAGGAATTTTACCTACCCAGATATACACTGTAAATAATTTGTGAAGGTATTATGTATACCAGTAGAGTTTACAGCCTAGCTGTATGTAATAGATAGCTATATGTAATAGATATTTCTATTCAGTTCTCCAGGCCCAGCCCAACTTTTCATCGGTGTGTGCCTTGACTTTACCAAGGATACTTACTTTAACTTTTCTAAGCTAATTTCTACAATTTTTCTAAGCTGTTAACTGCATTCTCTGGAATAATAAGTTATTTTAAGATATGCAGCAGTTACATTAGTTTTCTGCCACTGTTCTAGACAGTGGCAGTTTCTCTGTGCCAGTATCTACCTGTTTTCTATGATTTCCATTTTTTAAAATGGTATCAATCTTGTCTTCTGTAGTACAGTGTCCTCCAGCATCAATGCTCTGGCTGCTGTGACTGTTGAAGACCTCATTAAGCCCTATTTCAAATCTCTCTCTGAAAAGAAGCTGTCATGGATTTCCATGGGGATGAGTATGTCTGGAAAACAGCTTTTCTGCTTTTGCTTTACAAAGTGAAGGTTTGATTCAGATCTTGCTTATGATGGTGTACATCAGGAGTAAATAGTTCACACCAGAGGGACTATGTTGGTGCAGCATTTGAGGAAGAAAAGGTCAGCTGCATAGGTTTTACACAAATGGGGGACAAGTGAGTTTAAGGAAAAAAGGAAACCATCTTGTTTGGTCTTTAATAAGGAAGGATGCACCGCATCTGTGTTCAGTATTGATTTGC
This sequence comes from Cisticola juncidis, assembly GCA_013400215.1. NCBI lineage: Eukaryota > Metazoa > Chordata > Aves > Passeriformes > Cisticolidae > Cisticola > Cisticola juncidis. Next base: position 209,370 of record VXBR01012077.1, on the reverse strand, counting down.
AATTCTACAAAGCCAAATATCTCTGACTTAAATAGCCACTATTTTTCTTTCATATGTCAAAAATGAGAAGCAAAGGAAGCTGTTTTGTAACAAATGTTTTGAATTGATATGCAAGCAATAGCATTGTGTCCCGAAAACAAGAAATTTCACATCTTCTCTCATGTACTCACAAACTGTCACTCTGCTTAGCTCCTCTGCTTAATGTAACTCAAAGAGAATCAGAACTAGGCTGAGCAGATGGTTTAAATCTGTGAAGTGCAGTTGCCATGTCTGCTACTTGTACTGTCTGTGACCAGCTGCAGGTGTAGCCCAAGAAAGTGTTTGTAGTAAGAATGAAAATACCTCAGTCCCAACATAGTGTCGTAGCCCACACCAGAGAGCATGGCAGACTGGTGGGAGAGTAACAAGTGTTAAATATTTTCACCTTAGAAAATGTGCTGGTTTCATAAGCATTGCAAACAGTGCTTATGCCAAAATTGTTGTTTGTGTATCATGAGTTGCCTGACACATCACAAAGAATAGTGAGGTTAACCTCTTGCTAGAGCAGTGAAACTTATCAGGGACGGAGGTGGAAAAAAACCCAAGTAAGCCAGTGTTACGGCTCCTGGAAAGAGGCACTATGTCCTGGTGACCTGGGATGTTCTCTGTCACTGTGCCAGCTCCCAGTCATCTGCCAGCATTTACTCTTTCGCTTCCTAGACTTTAGACTGAAAAGTGAAAATAATTCCCTCAAAATAAGGACAATGACACAGGAGATTAGCTGAGAAATATGAACAGTCAGTGGGTTATTGCCACTGTATCCGTATGGCTGAAATTTATTAACTAATTTTCAGTAGAGGATTTTTTCAAGTTTGCATGATCTCTTCTTAATGTAAACAGAAACCTGACCTTTTGGCCAATTCAGACTCTCCAGATGTTAGCACATTTATTTGGGAGATGTTGGGAGATGCTGGATTAGACAGAAACTTTTCCATTGATGATTTTCAAACTTTGGCAGATTTATACATTATTCTGCCTTTCACACACAGGCCTGTTTTATGGTGGAGTCTGCATTGCTATGGCTGCAGTGGCATCTCTTCTGGGAGCTTTGTTGCAGGTAGGTGTCAGCTTTGTCATGCCTATACTGAATGACCCAGAAAAAACTATGTAAGAAAATAATTGCAAATAAATTCTTTGTTGGGTACTGAAGTGAAACTGCCCATGGCTCAGCCTGTGTTTTAAGCATCCATGTATAAAATCATAGCAGCTGAGTACACACCACTTTAAAAGTCTCATAATTTCTTTCTGAACATCTCTTGTCACTTTGGAGGCTTTACCTTCCTTGCACAGCATCTGATAGCAGACTTTCTTCCTTCCTCAGGCAGCGCTCAGCATTTTTGGCATGGTCGGTGGCCCCCTTTTAGGACTGTTTTCCTTGGGAATCCTCTGCTCCTTTGCTAATGGAATCGTAAGTAGAAATTAAAGGATCTGTTCATCCAAAATTTATTGATCATTTTGGACATCTCCTTCCCCCTCTCCCACCAATAATTTGCTGTTCAGTAGCAAGGGAGATGTCTTTGGTACTTATCATAAGGACATTTCCCCTTGCTCCCTTTCTTCCTTCCAAGGGAAGTGACAAACATAGCTGTATAGGAACTTGAAATTCCATCCTGTGAGGAGATTTACACATCCAGAAGGGGCAAAATAATCTGAATAAAAAAGAAACTTTGACAAGGATTTCTTAAAACCAGTTTTAGAAGCAGGGACAATGCATCTTGAGATGTAGCTGAACAACCAGTAGGCTCAGAGAATGCTGGCCTGTCTGAGCAAAAAGGGGTCAGGCCAGCATAATGGGGTCTAAGCACTTACAGACCAAATTGGGGTATTCTCAGAGTGCTTTCATATTGTAAAATTATCTTTTCCAGAGGAAAAACCTTTTCCATCAAAAAATGGATTTGACAAACTTTGTTAATATGCCCCACGGTTTAGTCTGGCAGGATTACTAAATAATAATCCTTCCGAGTTTACAAATCACTGATCTTTACCTCTTTGCAGTTGAAAATTTTATAAATGTATGAAAGTTAAAAAAAAAAATTACTAGCTCTCAGCAGAAACCGCACCAACCTCTGATGTAGGAGGGACTATTTTGCTAGAACAGATCACGTGAGAAAATTGAAGAATTGCTTCTGTATTTGTTCTAGGAGGGCCTCAAATAAAGCAGGATTTTCCCATATACCTTGTAGGCCGAAGTTATCCTTTGATTGTAATGACCTAGTGTCCAAATAAAAAGAGGTATGCTCAGGAGCTGTGAGAAAACACTGTATTTCCCCAAAGGGGAATGAAGTAAACTCCCCAGCACTTCCCAACTGTATATTTCATTTCTTCTGTGGAGACTACAGTTTAGATTATTGTGACTATTTCTTACTCATCTAGTTGTTCTTTCAAATATCTTTTGCTTTTCATGTAAATCCAAGTTTCACTTCTTGTTTTGCAGGGAGCATTTGTGGGTCTTGTCAGTGGCTTCGTTATTTCACTTTGGGTTGGAATTGGATCTCAGATTTATCCTCCACTTCCAGAGAGGACCAAGCCACTCTATCTCTCAACTGCAGGCTGTAATATATCCTCAGGAAATTTAACAACAGAAATTCCATTTACAGTGGTTTTCAGCACACCAGGTGCAGAAAGGTATACAAGTTCATCAAGTTCAGTAACAAACATATTTTTTTTAAAGAAACACAAACATCTCCAGAGTATTTGGGTTACTATAACTGGTTTATCTACCACACTGATTGAGATGCAGCCGTTTTCTCTGAATTTTTTTATTCTATCAAACTGGAGTTTGTTTGAGTTATCCCACAACAGAAGTCAGAGTGAATTTTCCTATTGATCTGAAAAGCTTCAGTTCAATATTTGAGTTCAAAGGCTTGGACATGCCTTACTGTAGACGACGGTTTTAAACAAATATATAATTTATAGTTATTGAATTCCACAATCTGTCGCATGACCCAGAATTAGAGTAATTGACAGTTAAAGGGCAAAATGCCAGTCAGCAGCTCTACCTACAGCAACTTGTCTGTGCAAAATAGTTCTATTCAATACATTCAGAATGGGCACAATATAAGGGATTTCCTCTGCTCTGCAACTGCCAGATATCTTCCTCTGGATGATCACAGTTAAGTTAAACACAAATGACAATATAGGGAACAGCAGGAACAGAAAGAAGTTGAAGAAACACATTTCTAGGGTTTCCAAATCCTTACACATTAGAGCATTGTACAATCAAGAGATACCCTGACACACACCTGGGTGCCCAGCATCCGGTTTCTTATACCACACCTCTTGTATGAGCCCTCCAGCATTGCTCCTGTCTGCTGGGAAGCACCTATTGCAACAGAGTACATACAGAATGATGTGTAAAGACAGTTGCTCTACTGTTTCTGCCTGTTTAGAGCTGCATGGAATTGATTTCCTTGTTGGGTTTTTTTGGGGTTTTTTTGTTTTTTTTGTTTTATTTGTGTGTGTGTCCCTTCTGTCCCTTCCTCTAAGTAACATCACCCTTGCTAAAGAATTTAATCCCTTCATCTGGGTAACTGGAGTGTTCAGATGTGGACTAGATTCATAGCAGAGACAGGACTGTCCTGTTTTACTTGCTCTGTCTCATGCATTGCTTCACTGTACTGACTAGCCCTGTCTCTTAGAAAGGAACTTGTTCTGCAAATTTTGGAACAAATTTTCAGTGCACATGTGATTGTATGGAGGTAGCTCAAGATTACTAGGTTGCTTGACATTTATCTCTGTATTTATACAGAATTTGTCTGGAAACAAACATTTTCAAATTTTTTGGAACAGAAAAAGAGAGATTAACACTTTTTTTGCTGTATTTCAGGCCTGCCCTGGCAGACAACTGGTATTCCTTGTCTTACCTCTACTTCAGCACACTTGGGACACTTGTCACAGTAGTTGTGGGAATAATTATCAGCCTCCTAACAGGTATGAGTTTCAAAGCTGTGATTGAATGTCTCAGATCTCTTTCAAACTAAAATGTCCTGAGAGCCAGAGGAAGTACCAGTAACCTATTGCAAACACTGTAAAGGTTACCATCTTAAATCAAATTTCTTCTCCTGAGCGCCTCTGCATCCCATTCCTGGTCTTTGCTCACAACAAAAGTTACTACAAGTCTCTAAAGAAAGAAATTTCAGCATATTTTTAAAGTTAAGGGAAAAAAAAAGAAAATAAAAAAGACATCTGTCTTTCCTGTTTTATTAGATGCCTGCAGGGGCTGGAGGTTTAAGATTTGTCTCTGGACATGGCAACAACTTCAAGCAAGGATATACAGCCATGCTTCTAGAGGAAAGAAGCAGTTTTACTTTGAGTGAGTTCAGAGCACTCAAGGGCCGTTGTCTGCATCCATAGAGTTCATACTTTTCACCACATTCCTCAAGAACATGCCTAAGAGCTGCAAATCCTCTGCATGAGTATTTTAGCTTCTTTCTCAGTTTCCTTGTAGTTTTGTGCAAAGGGAAAAAGCAGCTTGCCATGAGTAACAGTGGGGAGTTCAGTTCCAGCCCATGACCTCACTACATTTGCATCCAGGTCAGATGCAAACTACAGTTGTCATTCACCTCATGCATGGCAGAAACAGCAAAAAAGCAGATTTTCTCATGGCTTTACCCAGTAACCTGAGCCAGATTCATATAACAGCCCTTATCTTTGAGGCTGTTAGATTTCAAGTTCTTAGACTGATCCACAACGGCTCCAGGGCTATGAAACTCCAACTCAGTAGACAAACTCAATTCCATTAACTTCCCTATGCCTTGAAACTAATAAGCACAAGTTACATTTATCTCACTGTCTTTTCCTTCCCAGTTTTTAGAAGATTTGGTTCACACTTTCTTTCAAGCACATGCTCTTCCCATTGCTAAAGTGATGCTTGAACCTAAATTTTGCTTTTAATCAAGTAGGGATCAGATTACCTATAGGCCATGAAACAAAGCATGAAAAATAGACAACTCACTAAAGCCATATGAGAAATACTCAGCCACAGAACAGAAGCCCAAAAGAATTAACCCAGCCACAGTGTCACCCTGCTTCTCATGGAGCAAGATCCCATTTAAGCCTCAGGTGACAAGCAGAGCTAATTTCTAGCACCTAGGAATCTCTTTTGTTTCCCTCCCAAGAATAGGTAATCCATGCCTTAAAATGCCCAGACATTCCAATAACCCTCATCCCTCCATCTTGGGGATGCCCTTAAATAATTCACTATAAAAATTGCTGATGACTTGGGAGACAGGAGCCTTGCTGAGAGGGAGCCTAGAACTGCAGCTCAGGGTGCAGGGTAGCACTTAGTGTCACAGCTCCTGGACTGGCAGAGTAGTCCCAGACATCACTGTACGCAATTCATTATTTTCTGGTGATTGCCGGATTTAATTTTTTCCAAAATTGTAAATCCAAGGAGAATCTAAGAAACTGGGAAATAGCTAAGACCTTTCAAATAGACTTTGAGGGATAAATTTATTTGTTGAGAGGCGCAGGGTATACATCTTTGTGAGAAATGATCCCTAAGGTCTGTGATTGCTTGACAGTTTTGCTGCATGACTCTGTCCTGCTTGCCTGGCCTGGTGCCCATAGCTGGTGTCTGACACACGGTTTGCATGTGTAAAGCTGGCTGGATGAAACTTGCCTATTTTTGTAGGAGGACTAAAGCAGAATACAGATCCTAAGTTCCTGCTGACCAAGGAAGATTTCCTGTCCAACTTCTCACGGTCTGAAACTGACCAAGTAAGTGTAATTGTGCATCTCTGATTTAACCAATCTTTCCTCTTGGGGGCAAAGGCAAGCAAATTTCCTGGCTTATGCTTTTCCAATTGGGATGAACAGCACCTGATGCTGCCTGATAACACTATCTGCTTTAAGACAGTAGTAGAGCAAGAGGCAGGTGGGTGTAAGGCAGCCACAGGCAAGGAAGCAGTTTTGCCACAACTTCAGTCAACAATAGAGAAAAAAATGAGTAAAGGGACAGTTTTCTCTATGTTTCTGCTAAAATACTCAATAACTGGTCTCTAGGAAGCTGCCCCAAGGCGCACCTTGGACTCAGCAAAGCTTCCTGTGTGAACATGTGTTCTCTAAGATCTGAATTTTTTTTTGTAACTTTGGCCACTGTTTGGAAGAAAACATTTCTAGTCAGTATATCAGATTCCTAGCTTTGATCCTAAGAAAAAAGAAAAGGAGAAATATTACTGGGTAATAAAATCCATTAGAAGGGAGAATACAGGGGAATTATTTGTTAAAAATATACTAGAGATAACTTTTCAATAAATATCGTCAGCTGAACATTCAAGCTCAGCTTTGTTCAGTAGTTCAGACAATAATCACATCTTTGAGACAGTCCAACTTGCAAAATGTTTTTCCCTGATACTGACAACTCCTTTTAGAATGATCATCCTCGATAAGAACACCAGTGAAAAAAGGGTATTTTACCATACTATTGCGATGCTGTTTGCCCAAGTCAGTACTGGAGATCAACTATCCAGTTATTGTCAGTCACTGTCTTTAATGGGTCAACATCTATTTCCACTATCTGGGAATTTAATCCCTGAAGTCTTTTGAAAAAAAAAGAAAACAATCCACCACTCATACAGAAGCTAATGTCCACAACCATACTTCTTTTATGTCTGGAGTCAGAAACAAATATCTGTCTCTTATATGGCTAAGAGCTGAATAAGAAGTGGTTGGCATCCCAAATAATGCAGAAAGTTGATGAGGTAAAATCAGGGCTAACTAAGCAACTTTCTTAGTTGCACATGAAGAGCCCAATATGTCATTCTGTTTAACAGAAATGCAACATCAGAGCAATGATGCATGTTAATCTGCTCTTCTTGTCACAAATGGGGCAAGGATGAAGGGTTGGGAGTCAATAGCTCAGAGATCTGGTGGTGACATATCACTAGACATGAAAACAGCAATTAGAACTTTGCACATCCAAAACTACTTTAGATAATTTGCAGGACAAGAACATTTTGTGTGACAAGATAATTTTACACAATTAGTACCTTATGCAATACAAAACTTTCCATGTCCCTAGAAAAATACCATCTACTGCAATGAGTAAGTATTTGTGCTCTGTCAGCAACGAACATGTTTTCCTGCAAGGCACCCTGTATGTCTGACTCTGCTGGCCAAAGAGAGGTCGAAGAGAGGAAGACTGTTTCTTCTGTTTCACAGAGTGGCTTTTGTCTTTTGTTTTTTAGCCAGAGAAAGTGGAAGTGTTGAACTGGAAGCCATTTACCATGGCAGATGAAGGAACTGACAACCCTGCCTTCAGCCACATTGAAATGGATGTTGCAAGTGACAAGAACAAAGTCAATGGTCTTCATATATGACACAAGGCCATGCCAGCTCATGAGGACAGTTATGTTCATGTAAAGCACTGTTGACGTTCCTGTTCTGGGTCAGTTACCAGCTCTGCTGGGGTCATGGGCAGGCATCTGCTGAGCTTTCGCCTTTGCATGACCTTGACATTAGTCAAGAAAGGAATCAGTTTTTTCTTGCACTTCCTCACTCGCTCACTCTGTTTCTTGGTGACAGAGCCTAAAGCAATGTTTCTATGTGAAATATTTTCCTAATATTCTTGAGCCTCCAGGAAAATATCTGCTTTTAATCTCAATTCACCCTCAGAGTGAATTTTTTATTTGGGAAGAGTACTGTTCGCCCAGATGTGGCTGTTTTTCTGGCTTGTTTTTTTTTTTGTTTGTTTGTTGTCTGTTTTGTATTGGTTTGGTTTTTTTTTTGTTTTGTTGTTGTTGTTGTTTTTTGTTTGTTTTCTTTTTTTCTCTAAATGCATGGAAAGTATGAAGAGATTAGGGTGTGGGACCTTATCAGATTGCAAGAAACAGTGGGCCTTTTTTTTTGTTTGTGGGAGGTATATTTAGTGCTATCTGGTTCCTCTGTAGAACTGATTCTGAGAGCATATTTATTTTGCTGGTTTTGTCGTCTATGTTTTTTTTAACCCACTTGTTTCTTGGCACCTTCTCCTCTGTGCTCACTGTTGGGAGCTGCAAGAGTGACTCTGGTGGTGGTAGAGGCAAGAATCAGTACTGTCTTTCCCTTCATGTCCTGTCTCCCTCCTCTACCCTGCCCTTACAGAGTTGGTCCTCTTGGAGGAAATCATCTATTTACACTTTTTATTCAGTGCCATAGGCCAGAACCACAGTAGCCTTCTGCTGCATGTCCAGCTTGCTGGCATAGGATTGTTCTTGCACTGGGCTGGGCACAGTGCAGCAGAGATGTTAATAAAGAAGATTCCTTTTTGGGTGTACTGGACAAGAGTGAAGGCTGCATCTGCAGTTGCCACAGCAGTTCTCTCCAGAGTTAGGAGCTGAAACCTTCTTAGCCCCTGGTGTTCTTGCAGTCCTTGTTTTTACTCAGGGGCTTCATGTTTAAGGTTGGTTCAGATCAGACAAGTGCCCACTGTGTTTTGGGAGGTATGCAGAACCCCCTGCACAATTCTGCAGGATGGAGAAGGGATCACAGAGGATGCCATATAGTGAAGGCTTCTTCAGGGCTGCAGTGCTTGTGAAATGGCTTGTCCTCTGGTGGGGCTGCCTAGAGAATGGTAACAACCCATCCACGTGAGACCATGCACTGTGCTGGTGTTTTAGGAGGGTGAAAACCCCCCTTGCTTTCTTCTCCAGCTTGCTTTCAGGTACAGTGGGGAACAGACTCTGACCCACTGTGTTGTTTTTGTACTTCAAACTTTTACTATGGCTATACAAACGTGTTTAAAACTCTTCTACATCAGCAAAATCAAGTCAGAAAATTAAAGTCATTGCAGGAGAGCTGAGCTTTGAAGCTTAGAAGGCAGTCATGCTTGGAAATCAAGTGAAAAACTGACTGCATGCCTTAAATGCTTCCTAGAAGTTAAAATGCATTTCTGCCAAGTATTGAGCTGCTGTAACTTGGAATATGACACAGTCTTAGCTTAGTTACTTGTCCCTGTAGCATCTAAATCAATTTTTTTCTGTGCCCTTGAGACAGAGGGCACTTGATGATCTACTGCATAAGATGAACAGTTAGAATCAGAAAAAGAAGGTGAAAAAATGGGCTCCAAGGACCAGACCAGGAGAGCAGACCAGCCAGACACTCTGTGAGTGCCACGAAGACCATGACTCTGTCAGCTAACCCAGCACAAAACCACATGATGGAGGCAGGTTTCCCCCATGCCTCCTGAAGCTTTTTTTTTTGCATTATTCAGTTCAGAGTTCAGGGCCAGCCCCTTTTCTCAGTCTCCTCTGTTGCAGCTCTGGGTTCAGAGCCACTGTGTGGAAGGGCTATGATCAAGTGGGATAGATCCCATGAGTTATGTCTTGTGTCCCCATATCTGAGATCAGAGACAAACAAAGCATCCTGAATAAAGTCTAAGATTGAGGACAGGAATATCTCTGTTTTGGGACTATCTGAAATACTCTGAGACTATTAGCCTGTTGACTGAATCAGCTGGCTATGCTTCTCAAGTCTGAGAAGATAAGTGCAGCTCATTCAGTCTTGTGCCTTGTCTTCATGACCCAGAAACAGATACTGCATTCTGTGCTATGGAATACTTCTTTGGGCTTGGAATATGATAATTTATAATTACCAGGTACTTTCAGCCCACAGATCTGAAAGAGGGTAAGTACTGCTATTTCCATGCTGCTGCAGAGTGCTGAAGCGGACTGGTGTGCCTCTGTGTACCTGTGCTTTGTGAGAGAGAGTAACCTGTAACAGAGAACAGAAGCCTGCAGGAAGCCCCTGATCTGTGTGCCTGCTGGTATGGCTACAGCCCTCCCCCTCCAAATGCTGAATTCCCATCTGAATGTGCTTCTCTGGAGGGTGACTGGTCACTGCTGTGTGAAACAGCACCAGCATGTCCTTTCTGCATCTCTCTGTGCTGAAATTACCGTGCTGTAGTTGGTGCTATCTTAGACTGTGTTAGATCTGCAACTTCTGCCTGCTTTGTTCATGAAGACTAATCTTCCTGATTTATCATACTTAAAAAATGTAGTTTTCTTCTCCAAGCTTCGAATTCACTTAGTTGTCTAAAACAGAGGAAATGCGTAAATTACCATCTTACCTCCCGTTATTGCTGAAGTCACCGAAGCACTCAGCAGTCATTTAACACAAATTTTGGTATGAAGTGAAAGTTTGGGCCAGGTGGTATTTATTGGTCCACAATCATAACATCCAGATGAGTTTTCACTGAGAATTACATCTTGCTATAAGCAGTTCAGAGACAAACCCTTACAATTTGCAGGTGACCTGTGTAACTACCCCATTTCTTGCTATCTAACCTCCCATGACTGTTGCAGAGCTGTAGAGTGACTCTTCTGGCTTTATTTTTTTCTATATTCTTCTTAAATCATTAATTCATAAAATCATTAATTCATAAAACAATTCACCAATTTTCACTAATATTTTCTCTGGGAAAAGATACTCTCCTCAGCTAGCTGAAGTCTAAGCCAGGGCCTTCCTAGTCTGTGTAAAAGCAAGATAGTTCTTGGAGCCTTCACCATAGTCCTGCACCCTGATCCTTCATCTCTCCCAGCTAAAAGCTCACCTGATAAAGAAATGTGAGATGCTCAAAACTGATTAATTTCACAGGAGAGAAGCACTCCACAGTGTCCAAATTACATGCAGCATCTAGCAGGGTCACCAGACAAAACAATTAGGAACCTGTTTAAGTAAAAACATTAAAATACCCCAACCCTAAAACTCCAACAGTAACAATATTTGACAATGTGAATACACAAAAGAACTATAGAAAGAAAATAGGGATAAATTTTCTCTCTTTCTGATCTGCATTTAAATTTCACTTTTGTCTGACTGGTCAGTTTGTTTGCTGAACAAATAAGGTAAACAGAAAGAAACTCATGAATGACAACTGCTAAATATTTCATATGCATAATTTATTTTTAAAGTTTATTACATCACATTGTACAAGCATTAAACATGGCTTTATGTTGATGATTGTTTTTAAAAGTGAGAAAACTTGACATTCTTCTCCATAGAATTTTTCTATTTACAAATAAACGATCTCTCTATATACTTTATATATATATATATATAATATATATGGTCAATAATGTAACTACCCTCAGAAAGATTTAAAATAAAAAAGAACTGATTTGTAAACACGGTTTCTGTTGTAGTATTTGGTGGCTTGAATGTAGATGATGTTCCATTCCTAGATTTTTCTTTTGTCAGAGTATCCAGGTTGTTAATTTACATTTTTTATTCTAAGATCTGTAAAACCAGCATGGGACAGAATGCAAAAAACTTAGCAAATGGGCTGAAAACAGTCCCAATATACATTTTCTCCCTTGGTTTTAAAAACTGGTGTGGAACTGCTCATGAAGTACATGCTGCTGTCAGGAATGGCCTATGGAGAACAATCCTGATGGCAAGATGATTTCACAGTAAATCCTCTAATGTGTGCTGTTCTGCTTGCTATGTAAAATGTCTGTGCCATGCATTGAGGTTGCATTTTTTTTCTCATTCCCTTGAAGGTAGTGCTGTTGTGGAGCTGGAATAAGTAAACAACATACAGGGCTGTCACATGAAAATTTAAACAAAACCCATCATCGGATGAGGAAGAGAATGGCATAAATTAGTTATCTAGAGACTATTAAAATTCCATTTATTATTATTATAATGCTATTATTTTTATTTTATTTTTCTAATGAATAAAAAGGGGGCATCTTTCCTGAGTATTTTGCTATGTAGCTCCAAAGGACTCCAGGGAAATCTATTCATCAGACCAGCAGCAGAGAAACCTTGACAGGTTGACTGGTCAAACTGAAGTGACAGAGATGTACTCTGAGTCTGCCAGGGAGGTCAGAGCCCATTGCAGCATCACACTCAGCACAAGCTTGGCAAGCAGCCAACCTATGGTCTCATTTAGAGCAGAGCAGGACACAACCTCTAGCAATGTGTTGTCAAGAAAATTCATCATAATGTAGCTATCTTGAAAACTACTATCAAAATCAATTATTATCTGTTGCATTTCTGCTGCACATTATTTCTTTTGGCACACTTTTTGCAGTGGTTTCTTTGGAGTGGAAATCAGTTTATATTCTGTGTTTCAGTTCAGTTCTTGGAAGTTACTGAGATCTAAATTGACAAAGCTGCATCTTACTGCAGGGATTTGCAAAGATCCATTTTGCTCATATGGGTGACACTGATTTTATGCATGGCTCATGTCTCATGTCTCACTTCACTACTTTGCAAACACTTTCTAAGCTCTGGTCATCTGTTGGTTTAGACATTAAACAGAGGGTATCCAAAATAATCCAGTTGTTCATGAGAATTTGGTCTCAATATGATTTTGTACAGCAATCCTGCCCCAAAATCCTCAGGCTGCAGCTGTGGGTGGTGGGTGGTGAACACTCACCCATCGGATACGTGTGTATTAGAGGTCAACACTGCCTGATCCTCACCCCCTATTCACAGAGGCAGAAATATTCCTATTTCCCCACTGTCCTGGGGGATGTGTCCACAGCTGCTGTAAGCAAAGATGAACAATTTAACTTCCCCATTAGTCAAGAATTTGCCCCACAACCACTAGTTGTGCTACCCACTCAGTTTGGCACTGAGCCAACACAGAAGAGACTAATCCTGAAATTCCTTCAGTGTTTATGTTGTCTCCTGGGACTTTCAGGCTTGGGCCAGGAGCAGCTGATAAAAGGGAGCTGCTATGTTGTTTATGCTCTTCAGGTGGGATGGGGGGCTGCTACTGGAGGAGGTTCCTTGCTTTTTTGTGTAGGCAGGCAGTGGCTACAGAGAGGAGGGTGCTCACATTTTCTTTCATCCCTCTTCTTCCTCAAGTCAGAATGCCTTTCATTAAAGCTTCCCCCTCTCATGTAAATAGCTCAGTTCTCCTTTGCAGTGGAAAAAAGTTAATAGATCTAATATGATGATATTTGTCTCGGTGCAAATGATCCTGTTGTCATGTGGAACTTGAGGTATCCGTCCATAGGAGCTTGCGTTTTGTGGTCTGTCCAGAAGGGCAAATTCTACTTCTTCTATCAAATTACTTCCAGAATAACTTTTAGAAACAACTGACTGAAGAGCTTTCACAACACTCAGTATTTTGATTCATGTTGCTCTGTCCAACACTTATGGTGTCTTCAAAGCTACAAGTCCACCCTTCTGGGTTAATAATCTGGAAATTTTTTATTTCTTGATACTAAGGAATTTGCTAAAGGATATTGACAGTGGCTTATTTTGCCCAAGTCTAATTTGCAGCCTGTGTAGAATTGCTCTGCTATGTACTAGCTGTTTTGTACTTCAGTCTGTTGTTTTGTTTATCCCTCCACCTCTTCCTAGAGAATAGAATGGTGAATACTGAAAGTGCTACAAGTGTAGATATTCTGGGTGACTATATTTTATTCTGCTGACCTTGTTCATCTGGAGTTGTTTTGTTTTGTTTTACTTAGGCAAATGGGTCTTTAAAACACTGTCTGACATCTGTTATGGGTGTAAGTACACCCTAATTCCTGACTAGGCCTCGATGTGATGTGGTGACACAAATACATGGGCAGTTCTGGGCAAGGTGCCCTAACCTGATTTGATTCCTTCAGACACCAGACACTCCTATAGCTGAAAAGGCACTGTTAAAAACTTTAACATATATTACCAACTTTTCACAGTGTCATTTCCAAATAAATGACCCTACAGCTAGATACCTCTGGCCACATTTAGATGCTTAGCTCTCTGCACTTCTAATGCCTACATTTTTCAGCATTGTTGGCCCAGTTGATTAGACTCATGATCATGCATCTCCTTCTAGATATTACTTCAGTATTGCTGAGTAATGGAAATGGTCCACCTACGTGACCTTAACTGGTGGCAAATGCAAACTAACGCCGCTGGGTCCACTGTGGAAGAGAGCCAGGCTGCCATGCACGTGCTGCAGGTGCTGGCCACACACGCGGACAAACACTGCCCCGTTGCCAAGCTGCAGTCACTGCTTAGGAAGTAGCAACTGCATGAGAATGAGCTGTAAGATCACCAAGTTCTGTAAAGCACTGTAAATTGGATAACTGCTTTGAAGTTCAGGGCCTCGAATTTTAGTCAGGGCCTGGGAGCTTCCTGGCCAGAGTGCAGTATTGGTCTGATGTGTTCATGTTGACATCAGCTTTGGAAAAGACTAAGCCTTGGAAATGCCTCTAATTTCAAAAAGCTTATGACAAATTCCACCCTGTTGAACAGGGGCACATGTGCTAAGTGCACACAACATTACTGACTATTCCTTTCGGTGCACTTTCTGCTGTAGAAAACCAGGAATTTTTATAAACAGGAGTTCTTATCTTCTTTTATGCAGTTTCTTCCTCATCTTGTCATGGCCACTCATTATGATAAGATTTTCCATTCTTTTTTCTTTCCTTACGCTCTTTTTGCAGACGTTCTAGTTCGGCTTCATACATCATTTCCTGAATCAGGTACTTTTCTCTCCTCATTCGATCTCTCAGATCTTTTGGAAGATCTGGAATTAAGTAGGAGATCAGATGCTTTATGCAAAAGACAAGGTGCTGTGAACACAGAAAAAGGAATGAAAAATTTAAAACCTCAGGAAGAAAACAAGTACTTCTCATATCTTCTGAAAGCCTTCTCTTCCCAATTTGCAGACAGATGCTGTGTTTAAACTGAATCCATTACTAAATTTTAAGAAAACAAACCATGAAGTTTTTTTCCCCACCAAAACTCCAGAATCAGTGGAGTATGGGTCACAGCATAAATTATGAGCAAGTGGGTTCAAATAAGGCCTCAAAACTTCTGTGACCTGTGTGTTCAAATCCTGGAGGTCATGATTTGCTGTAAGGTTGTTTGGACAGAGCCTGGTATTAGCACTGGTATCAGTTCCTGCTCTGCAGGAAGAGGAGGCCCAATTGATGTAACACTTTCCTGTTGCCATAAACACTTACACTGAAATTTGAAGTAATGTATCTAGACAAAAGTAGTAATATAGCTATACAAAACAAAATCTAAACATTTTTTATTGCACTGTATCTCTTTTCCAAAGACATGTTCCTGTTTAGCAAACATCACAATTAAATACAACTTGACTGATCCTTTGTGTCTCCTATTTTAGGCATGGCACAGCAAAGCTTGAGTTTGATGCCCAAGGATTGCTTGAATGTCCTTTTCTGTTTGATCAAAAATGCTGCTTGGAGATTTACTCACTTCACTTGAGAGGAGGAACAGATAAACAGAAAAATCCTCCATCTCAGAAAGGACATACATTCTAGACTGGAGAAATAAAGGTATTTCTTCTTCTCCAAGGAGAACCCTTCTTTTGAAAGCCACTGAAAAGAGAATGCAAAAAAATTTCCCATGTATTCTTCCCTTACGATAAATAAAATCACAATACTCTAATTGTTTGGGGGGGGGGGAGTTGCCAAACATAAAAAGAGAAAAAAATCTTCTTCCATCAGTTTAGCCTAGACAGATAATTCCTTTTGCAGTGATAGAAGATACTTTTGTTTGTTTTCAAAGGAGATTAATCCAAAACAAACCACAGAGTGCCAAAAAGGGGTCTGAGCCTAGGCAGCTACTTAATGTATGAAAAAACCTACCTTGAATCCCCTATCTCTTAGTGCAATCTTTATTGTGAGCATTGTACCAATCACAACACACCCATTAGTGTTTTCAAAAGAAGTTGTGATTTCTGCTGCAATTACCTTTTTGATTTCATAGATACATTTAAGGGAACAGCTTGCAGTGTCAATAAGCAGAGTGGCTCATGTTGAGGGAGGTAGATATGAGCCAGCCCATGGCTTCGGTTGGGATAAAGTGAAGTCAAGTCAGATGTGCTGATAACAGGCAGACACAAAAAGTTATTCCACAGTTGGTCACAAATTTGGCTGGATACTGAGACTTGAACTGGGCTCATTTTTCTTGCCTCACTTCTCTTTGTGCCTGTGCTATGCTGCCTTTATGTCAGTTGTATTGAGTGGCCAGACTCTTTTCTTTTAAATTCTTTTAAATTCTTTTAAATTCTTTTAAATTCTTTTAAATTCTTTTAAATTCTTTTAAATTCTTTTAAATTCTTTTAAATTCTTTTAAATTCTTTTAAATTCTTTTAAATTCTTTTAAATTCTTTTAAATTCTTTTAAATTCTTTTAAATTCTTTTAAATTCTTTTAAATTCTTTTAAATTCTTTTAAATTCTTTTAAATTCTTTTAAATTCTTTTAAATTCTTTTAAATTCTTTTAAATTCTTTTAAATTCTTTTAAATTCTTTTAAATTCTTTTAAATTCTTTTAAATTCTTTTAAATTCTTTTAAATTCTTTTAAATTCTTTTAAATTCTTTTAAATTCTTTTAAATTCTTTTAAATTCTTTTAAATTCTTTTAAATTCTTTTAAATTCTTTTAAATTCTTTTAAATTCTTTTAAATTCTTTTAAATTCTTTTAAATTCTTTTAAATTCTTTTAAATTCTTTTAAATTCTTTTAAATTCTTTTAAATTCTTTTAAATTCTTTTAAATTCTTTTAAATTCTTTTAAATTCTTTTAAATTCTTTTAAATTCTTTTAAATTCTTTTAAATTCTTTTAAATTCTTTTAAATTCTTTTAAATTCTTTTAAATTCTTTTAAAATTCTTAGGCTGACCTGCAAGGACCATTCTTGTAGTCCTTTTTGGAGATGCATAGCCTGAATTTCAGTACTGACTGCTTACAAAACTACAAGAGATTAAGCCCAGCAGGATTTCTCTTTTCTTTTCTTTTCTTTTCTTTTCTTTTCTTTTCTTTTCTTTTCTTTTCTTTTCTTTTTTTTTTCCTCCTTTAATGTTTCCTTGAGCATGGAACACATGATGGAAGAAATGGTCTCTTTGGGAACCAACTGCTGATAAGTTACCTGTCACCCTGGTTTTTCTGAGTTTTTCTAAAGCCTTCTCCTTTGTTCATAAGATGGAGTCAGTTCTTTAGTTTCTGCACAATATTAGGAGCAGTTTTTCAGTTT
>VXBR01012077.1:169102-192375 GCA_013400215.1 Cisticola juncidis | reverse complement strand
TTCTTTTAAATTCTTTTAAATTCTTTTAAATTCTTTTAAATTCTTTTAAATTCTTTTAAATTCTTTTAAAATTCTTAGGCTGACCTGCAAGGACCATTCTTGTAGTCCTTTTTGGAGATGCATAGCCTGAATTTCAGTACTGACTGCTTACAAAACTACAAGAGATTAAGCCCAGCAGGATTTCTTCTTTCTTTTCTTTTCTTTTCTTTTCTTTTTTTTTTCCTCCTTTAATGTTTCCTTGAGCATGGAACACATGATGGAAGAAATGGTCTCTTTGGGAACCAACTGCTGATAAGTTACCTGTCACCCTGGTTTTTCTGAGTTTTTCTAAAGCCTTCTCCTTTGTTCATAAGATGGAGTCAGTTCTTTAGTTTCTGCACAATATTAGGAGCAGTTTTTCAGTTTTTCACACATTGGAACATAAACAAACCCCCTTGTTTCTGTTCACAGTCTGTTGTTTACATATTTCTAGCCTGAAAATAATGTTGGTTGCCAGCTGGTCTGGCCAGTGGGGTGAAGGGGTAGTAACCCCAGAAGCTAATCCACAACCAGACCCACAAATGTATAAAAATGAAAGAAATAAACAGGCTCAGCTCTTTTGGGGAGCAGCTCTGCCCTGCAGACCTCTTGCCTCCTCGTTATTCTGAGTGTTGGTTCCACAATTGGTGACCCCGTCTGTGTGAGAGAACAGTCTGGTGAGGTTTTCCTTCCCCTCCCTCCCTGTTGTGCAGTGTCTAGGAGCATTTTGCTACCCAGTGTAAAAGGAATAAGAGAGTCCAACCTGCAGTGCCATGTTCCTTCACCCAAGAAGGTCTGAAAATTACAATCATTGGGATTTTGCTGAAGTCTTTGGGCTTCTGCTGAGCCACAAAGAATAGAAATAATATTCTAGAAAATTATTCTTCTCCACCTTTGCTCTAAATGCTTCTGTTATGTTATCCAAAGAGGTGCGTTGAAAGGTCAGTTCAGAATTTACACTGTCTTGTGAGCTGGAATGCAATATGTGCTCCTGAACATTAGGCCATATGCCAGTATGGTGACTATAGTTTCCATATCTGTGTTGAATGCCCTATTGCTATGATTTCAGAGCAGAGGGTTGGGTAAGGTCCTTTCTAAAATCATGTGTTCGTTCTTTTGCTTCTTCACAGTGTAAAAGTCATTTGAAACTTCTTGTGCTGGAGAGATACTGAGCTCCTGGATTCTGGTGGGGATATTCAGACACTTGAAATTAGGCCTTAAGAGCTGCATTTTCTTTTTTGGTAAATCATCTCATCCTATTTTTCTACTATTCCAGCTCTCTTTTTCAAAATCAGCGTGGGAATATCAGTCATGTGAAGTTGGTATTATCTCCTTGGGTTTGCCTTAAAGACATCTGAGATACTGACAGTAAATACTAATATTATGAACATAGACAAAGATATTGAATCCTTTTCATTGTCATCATCTCTTTGATGCCAATCATTCTGGAGGAATAAAGGGCATTAAAAAAAATAAAACAAGGAAAAAAGCTAGATGTGTAAATCCTGTAACTTTAACTATCATTGGTTTTCACTTGCTCAGTTTTAATATTTTCTTCTCATGTTCCTTCACCCATATTCTCACATAACAGTCAGCATATGGCTTCCCAATCTAGATAAGTTACTCAAAAAGTAAATAAAATCTTCATTTGTTTCCCCCTCTTTGCAATCACTTTTATAGTTCTCTGTGTTATATTCCCTTTTCTCTGAGAACCTACATGCCTGTGACTGTTCAGAAGACAAAGCTGAGAGTACAAAGCACAATATGAGCAGAAGAAACTAAGACAAAAACATCTCAACAGCTGCTATCACAGACCAGCCCAATACAAAGCTTCAGAGGGAAATCTGTTTTCTTTTTGGTTTTGTTCTGTCACTTGGATGGCCACTGACCTCAAACACAATAATGAAAGCCAAGCGCGCTGCTAAGACGTGCCAGAACTGCAGCGTGTAGCCGTAGGGCACGGGGGAGTGAGGAGGGTCTCGGTAGTCCCTGTACCTGAAACACAAGCACAGGATGGTAGTTAGCAAGCTCTGCACTGCTGCCTGGGTGAAGGCAAGACCAAAACTCACCTTCTCTTGATCATTACATTTTCTGCACCAAAAGTGAGCACAGTTCAAACTGTACAGGTTACGCTAATACTGCAGTTCCTAAGGCTGGGCCTGTGCTAGTGCTTGATTTCAGGTCAGGTGCCTTCTTTTGAAGCAAGTGTCCTGATCACCTCTGCTTATCACACTTTTCTTCATGCAAATGGATTTATTTCAGCTGAAACCTACCAGTAAGTAGGTAACACTCCAGGAGTGCTAATGGAAATTGGGTACAAAGGACCCAAACCAGTGTCTGTCTGAAGAAAACCCCTGATGCAAATACACAGGATGGTAGGATTACGTCGACTCTACAGCATCTCCCTTGGCAGCACGACATGTGCCTTTCTGGCATCTCCTCAGAACTTGGGGAGGGGTGGGATGCTCTACTCTTTAAAGGACAATTTATTCCCACTTCAAGGACATTTTAAACCTTTAAATGTCCCCAGCTTTGTCAGCCTGATAGTTCTCCCAAAATCCATATAAAAATGCCCCATGAACACCACCTTTGATCAATTTGTTGGCCATCTCTGGTGCAAAACATGACTCACCCTGACTTCAGCAGAGCCAGCACTGCACCTCTTGGTATATCAACAGCGTGAGGACCATGTGAGAAAATGATCTAGTGTCTTTTCTCACAGAGTGTTTCTTGGAAGACTAGGTCTCCAAAATTTAGCTGTAGATACCTGCTAGGAAACTTGGATCCAGGAATACTTACTTCAAGATTATATTTACAAACGATGAATCTGTTTAAGTCACACTTTCTGGAATCCATTTTTACTAGCAGTTTATTAATTTTAAAATAGTACTGTGGAAACCTTATTTAGAAGCAGCGTAAAAATTGTTTGCTTCTTAATCTGTTTCCTGGATGGGAGAGAAAACCCACTGCAAAAAAAGTGTTGAAAATACCATAGTAAATAATACAAGTTGATCACTAAGTTAGTTTTAAGAAAATAATGAAAATGCAGATGAAGAAAAGAAATAGTTATTTAATATCTATGATAATCTATATTTCTCCATGAAGCTTCATCTTCTTCGATTGCAGAGGGTGCTATACAAACTCAAATAAACTGTTCTGACATCTTAATCGGCATCAAATCTCTCAGAAATTGCAGTATTTCTAGAATACATTCTTAAAACTGAAATAAATTCTTAAAACTGAGATGATCTTTTCCTGTGCAAGTAGCATTCCGAGTTCTTAGTTTGGGATGTTTTACAACATCCTAAGAATCCTGAAAAGAGAAATAAATCCCTGGACCAAGTCCTAATAGAGGTTTTTGGGGTTTTTTTTTACTCGCTAGGAATCCATTGTTACACATGAACAAATGGGGAAACCTTTTATAAACAACCAGAATAGCACAGCACTATCTGTGTTCCAGGCAACCAGAAGTTAACTGGGATTTTTTTTCAGACAAACTGCTTTCCTGGTAAAATGTGTGCATTATTACACAGTAGAACATAATATTTCCTTACCTCCCTCTCAATATATACCTTGAAGTACAATTAAAATGACTGATGTTTTAGCAGAATGCAGGTGGGTAAGAAGCTGATAAACTCAGCTAAAGAAAGATGTTAATTTTCTTTCAATGGTAGATACAAATAACAATTCAGTGTCTCCCAAAGGAACAGATGTATCTTTTGGAGATTTATCACACCAATTTTAATAGTGTTCTGTTTAGGGGATATTGAGGAGACAATTTTAAAAGCCATTGCAAACAATATGGAATAGAATATTCTCACTGTGGTTCTGCTCCACAGGTGATTTCAGCACTGGAATACTCTTTCTGCCAAGTAAGTTGCAACAGTCTTAAATATCAGTTTGTTAAATGAAAGCATTAATGCCACCCCTCCCCCATTTATTATGCTATACCGCTCAAAATTCTTCCTAAATATATTCCATAAAAATATCACAATATTGCAAGTATCACTGACTTTTGCTATATCACAGATCTTTGTTGCATCACAGAGTATCTTTTGTTCTTTAGGCACTCATAAAGGGTATTTTAATTCTTCCCAGTGAAAAATACTGGGACTAAGCATATCTGCTAAAGGGTTTCCAGGTCTCATGCTTGTAGTGTAATATGGCAATTAAAAAATGGTAGCTGTATCTGCTAGGTATTTTTGGGACACCATTTAAGACCTTTATGTAGATCCCTGAGGTTTCTGGCCATTAAAATCACTGAGGTGCAAATCTGCCATTACAGACTTTTCTCAGACTGTAATTTCTCCAATCTGTTGTTGAGGACAAAGACCTGCAGTTAATTAACTGCTCATCTTCTTTTGATTCAAACCACAATTATATGATTATTACTAATAATTACACCAGTAAGCAACAACATAAACATACTAACAGTTCAACAATTCGGAAATGCTGGATTTGAGGTTTCGTAAAGACAGCTTATGACAGAGCCTGTTTATGTCTGTCAGGCCTGTGAAACACCTCAGTGTGGCTGCTCCTGCGCAACCTTGACTTCCCTGTGCATGTCCTGTGATATAATCTTTTCAGAGTTGAATCTCACTGGCATCTAAATAACCAGGCACCTTTACCAGCCCTTTGATACCATATTTATGCATGACGATTGTGTCTGAGTCAAGATACAACACTATAAAAACCCTGCATTAGGAGCACCCACCAGATACCATCTTTTTGGCTTCTCTTCTGTCTGAGGAAGGAATCATGCAGCTAACAGTCAAGTAGTACCAAAAAGAGCATGACCCCGAACAGCACAGTTAAAACCTCCCATTCTTAACTTATAAAAATTAGTTTCAGCTCCAGATTTATTATGATGTTTCTCCATTTCAATGTCCTAAAGCAGAAAAGTATGTTGACCAGAAACTTACCTGCAATATTTTAATGGTGAACCAGAGAATTCACTTCCATTTGATGTTGGCTCTGAACGATTTTCAAAGTCAGACACCAGAAATACTGATAAACTGGCATTAACATAACCAACCATACACCTAGAGGGGACAAAAGGCTGTCAGCAGGATACAGCAAGGTTTTTCAATTAACCGTTGTACCCAGGAGGGTGTCCTTTGAGTTTCATAAAATCCAAAATAAAATTTTAATGCTTATTAATATTTGAAAGGGATGTTGAGGCAATACAAAAGAAATGCTAAAGTAGGTCAGATGAACAATAAAAGTGAAGCAATGATGGATTTCTGTGGGAGAAGGAATGGTGAAGATTGGGACTGGTTATTTTTGAAAAGTCACCTAAATGGTGGCACAATAGGGGCAGAGAAAATAATGAGGAGTGTTAGGAAGATAATCAAAATATTCCCACTGTTACACTCATGGTACTAGCACAAAGGGAGACTAAATCAGATAGAAAGATAATACACTTAAAACATCTTTTTAAAAAATGTCCAGTTAATCAGAGAAACTCCATTCTAGAAGATCCCAGGATGACTGAGCACTGTGAGAGTGAGGCAAAATTTAGAGAACACTGAGTGGGAGAAGTTACGTCTGCTGTTGAAGGGCTTTGGGTGTCACTAGAAGGCTCAAGTTTGGTGTTAGTAAAGCTGAGGAGATCTGGCCAAAATGTGTTGTGCTGCTCATGCTGCACTGCCCAAACAGTAAGTGTAGGCACACGACTCAGCTTGGTGAGGAGTACAATGCACCATAAGGGTTAGGGGATTTTGGTTTCTCTAAATATGAACTTTAGAGTCTTTGAGAAATTATATTCAAACGCCAACTGGCTCTGTCTCCATACTGATTAGATTTGGAAGTTAATTTAATTCTAGTACTTTCCTAGTATCATTGTGTGTCATATGGATCTAATACCTACAGATGTTTTTTGAAAGAAAAGGGTACTATTTTAAGCTATTCAATAACAGAAGATCTTCACACCTTAATTTGAGAAAACTCACTATTCCTGTGGATTTTTGAATACCTTCCTGCTTTTGTAACAGTACTTACTAGTAACATTATTCAGAATACTGACATAAACAGTTGTAATATAAGTTAGGTCCTTCAAAGTATTACTACCTGATGTTTTCAGCTGGAAATTGCTCAAAAAAGCAGCTGCAGTGTGAAAACATTGCACTAGAGGTTTCTGAATAGAAAATGAGCCAAACTGTGATCCAAACTACTTCCCCAATGCAGAACTAGTTTCAAAGCCGCTAAGTCATATTTGAGTCTTAAGAGAAATATTTCTAAAAGTGTTGTTTTTTCAGGCACAGTGGTCCTGAGAAAATCCTTCCTTATGGTTTCCTTAGCAATGAGATTTGCTTACAGTGCCACAGTATCTTGTAGATCTTTATAATGGCACAAGCAGAAGCACATACTCAGAAACAACTGGCACCAGACCACCCCTGAAGGGACTTTAACTCTTCATGAAAATAAACAGAACATCTTCCCTAGCCCCAGCTAAAATGCCCAACTCCTTGCAGGACAGCAAGTTTCAGATCTGCTAATCGAGAGCTGCCATGCCAGATGCCTTCTTCCATCAGTATGATTAAATGTATCAACAGCCAAAAGATGTCAAAAAAGCAGCAACAAATGAACTCACTTTCTGCAGCAGGGAGTAAAAAAAAAAATCTGCCATATGTCTAATAGCAGAATACAAGCTCTCTGTCACTGTCTACTGTTTAGCCTGGGTTCCTTTGAACAGCAGGTTTCCTTGCTCATGGCACTGCTGGAGTATTTGCAAACTATGTCTGCGTTTGGCTGGTTTCAGTGACCTTCCCGGAGCCCAGCAGCTGGGATTTCGCAAGTGGCCATGCAGCAACTATTTCATATTTGCTGGTAGCACATGCTAATATAATCTCAGTGTTTAGCAACACTGAAAGAAAATCCCCTTAGGCAGCAGGGATTCAGATCAGAAATGTCTCCTGGAAGGTTTAATCTAGAACTATAGTTTTAGAAGAAAAACAAATTACTTTTCTCTGTAAGTACATCTTGATGTATTGGTTGGAAATTGCTTCCTCTCGCTAGACACAGCTTTTTTGAGTAATACACACTGAATATTACATCAGGAAAAAAACCCAGTGTACACATTTCAAATGCTCAACAATTTTTTAATTGATTAGTATCAGCATTGCTTCAGAAAAAAAAAAAAAAAGAGGATCATATCCATGTGCTACCAGCTGGGAAGCACAGCTTGGGCAGCATCCTGTCACACGCACTAGATCTCTGAAATAGCTCTGCCATGTTTGCCTTGAATTCACATCATGAATCAGTCACTCAGCAACCCATTCTGTAAATATGCAGAGCATCAGTACCTGGTATCTGTTACCTAGACACAAACAATACATTTGGTTTAGTGGAATCAGAACATTCACAGACAGTGAATTCACAGACAGTAGATGCAGTTATACTGCATCTACTGAAGTAGCAAGTTATTTTTGTGCACATCTGTTTCCCCCCATCCCCCCAAAAAGCCTTACTTTTGTCCTGCTTCTCCTTGGCCAGCACAAGGTCCGTATTTGTAAGCATAAACAAGGCGAGGGATGAAATCTGATGTCACTGCTATAACAAATGCATTTGTGATAACTGAAAGAATTCCAATGCCTTCCAGGATCCCGTACCAGATGCCTGTTCAATAAGGACAGTATGTTTGCTCCAGGAAAAACAAGAACCAAAGTGCCTGAAATACTTAATGATCTGAAGTAGTTTTCCCCACTGCACAAGGTGTTTTTTATGTAGTTTTTATCCAAGAGTCTCTGAGTAAAAATAAATTTTCTTATTGAACAGTGAGACCTCATCACTGTGAATCACACCAAAGGAAGATTACACATACCCACTGATTTAATGATTTATCAAACTGCCCCTGAAAATTTTGCTGAATGCAATTTATTTTGAGAAATCACATCTGAATCAATGTGAAAAAAAAAGTATCTTTCCATGCTTCTGTTAATTACGTTATATAAGTGGTGTTTTTAGAAATTATATCTGCAGTGTAGGCCATGGCTGTTGTCCAGGCTTGTGCCAAAACCTACAGATTCACACTGTTTGCATTCAAAGCTTTAATCAGACACAGTTTAGACACATGGTAGAATGTTCTAAGAGCACAAAGCCTAAGCTTCTGCTGTTTCTTGGTGTGGGCTACGGATTTTGGCAATGCAGCTGGTTAGTGGGGTTTCCTATTTACCCCTCTGAAAACACCAGGGATTCAGCGCTGGACAGAATAACTTTGTTTTAGAGCTCTTCCTAAAGGTGTTCTGCTTTTGCATACTGCAAGGACAGAAGAGATTTGTTGTCAAAATAAGTTCAGAGATGCTTTGAAATAGTGCATGGCTGGGATTACTTCAGAGTTGTGTGGACCTTGTCTTTAGCAGTGGTGTGACTCACTGAGAGCAAGCTGTCTGCTGGGATCCACACCCACCCTGTCTGACCCTCCAGGGACCCGGTGGGCATTGCCCCTGAGTCACAGGGGAGCCTGGTCTCGGTCAAATATAAAATCGGTAAATATAAAACCTACAGGTGCCTTACAGCATGGTGGCCACTTTGATTTGACTCTCCTGTTTCATCTAATCTGTCTGGTTATTATGTTCAAGTTGAGCAGCAGCATGTGTTTGTACAGTGTGTCTGCCACAACAAAGCACCTGCAGAGAGCACTGATCACTTTACACCTTGGCTGTTAAGTCCCCCAGAAAATCATCAAAAGACATTCTCCAATATAGACTATTGATTGCATAAGTAGATTGGCATCAGATACTTGGAGTTTTTTTGAACAATCAAGGGCTGCATTATTAATTGGGAAGATGACAGAAAATATCTTAATCTGCTATTACTTGAAGTGGTCAAATCTTTAACAAATAACACATATATATATAACAAGCACCATACAAAGAGCTCACCTATATCTTTGGCTCTTGAAGCTAAAGGTCTTCTCCACTGAGTAACAAATTTGTAAGCATCAAGCCGAATTTCAATAATATTGTTTAGTAAGGCCAGAAGTGGTGCCAGTGGAAAAGCTGCCACAAAAATGGTTGTGAACCCAAATTGAAGAACTGGGGGGAAAAAAGGAAATATCACAGTATAATTGTTAGACTCTAATCCCAAGGTCCAAGATACCAAACAGTGTATGCAAATATATGTACAAAGTATACAGACACTTCTTATTATGTCATACTATATAATGGTCTAGTGGCAGTTGAACAGCAAGTCCTTACCAAAAGTTAGAAGAAAGAATGAAACAAGCAAATGCACATCTGACCCTGGAATGGACAGCATCATCTAAATTTTGTAATTTGGAGTGAAGTTCAGAGGTGGACAAACTGTGCTTTTAGAAAGGAACATTTTTACTCCATCTTCAAGTAGGATCTCTCAATACTTGCAAAGATTAGGGATGAATACATTCCTTTTAATAGTTCAGATGGGAAGAAGTTTGAAATTCTGCTTAAGTTTCTAGAGGCAGGTTTTCAGGTTATAAGATTTCACATAAATTTGAAAAGAGGTGTGTGAGGGAGAAAAGAAAAAAAAAATCCTGACATATGCAGTTCAGTCACATAGGGCAAAAGTTCATGGTTTTTTAGTTTTTGGTTTTTTTTTTTTGAGCAGTTATTCTCCTCTCTCCACAGGATAGAGCAAGTGTTTCTTGGCAGTATGTTACTTTGTAAGTATGAAGCAATAAATGAGGGAGGATTTTAAATATAAACAAGCATGCAGGTCTGTACCATGCACTTCAAAGTGAAAGCACTAGGCACCTTTCTTTAGAAAATTACATAAATTATATCTTCAGAAATATATGCAGAATTTTCTGGCTTGGAAAAACAAACCAGAATGGGAAGCGTTACATAGATAGGAGGTTAGCAAACCATCAGCCATGTGCTTGACTACACTGGTTTGGTTCTTAAAAACTTACTCCCATTCCTCACTTGACCTGTGAGAATGAAAACCTTTTTGCAGCCTCCTTAGCTTCATATAGTGATAATTAAAAGAATTCACCAGCCCACATCAAAAAAAAAGCAACAACATTAAAATCTAGCAAAAGAGAGAATGAAGGTTAGAGCCATACTCATTTCCAGGTATTCATCAAAGAGTCCATAAGCATTCATAGGCTGCAGATTATAGTCCTTTTCCCACTGAGGGAAGCTTGTTTTTCCCTGTGTGCCATACTCTTGCCGTAGTTTTCTTCTGGTCCACCAGTTTTGAATTAGCCTACATTTTAAATTAAATTAAAGAAAAAAAGTAAAGGATATTAATGGCTATTTATCACAAAACTGGGAGAGTTAAGTGGGCACAAGATATCTTGCAAAATTCATTTCCCAATGTACAAGAAAACAGAGCATTAGTAATACATGTGGCTGATGACATAGCATAATAAGTATGAAAACAGATGCAGCCAATGAGCTGTAACCTCAGCCTAGATTTGTTAAAATGGTAAGAGGATTTTGACATATTCTCATCATTTCTTTACTTCTTTTTCTCTGCACAGAATGCCAAATCACTTCAGGGCCTGTTTATATGGCAGAATGCAGTGCTGTGTGCAGATAGTTGAGCTCAGTAAATGAGTGCTAATGCTGCCTGACTGTTTCCTCTGTGTGACCTGGCATCTCTGCATGTCTCTACAGTGTGCAGGGTAGCAGTCTCTGGGCAATCCTGGAAGGGAAAAGGCAAGCCTGAATGGTGTCTGCAGGCAAACATTCAGAGGAGAAAGAGGCAGAAAGAGATGTCTGAACTACAGACAATACGTAGTGGCTGAGAGATGGATGGCTGACCCATGAGCTACCTCCATCTCATGAAATGGGGGAACTGTACTGGACATAAGGGGAACATACTGTTCCCAAAGAAGTGCATGTGTAAGACCACTGCAAAAGGCAGTGAGCCAAAAGTGAAATGAATTCTCACATCTGAAATTAACACCTTTTCAGGGAGTTGCACTGGTTTGGCCAACAAAGTTAAGAGTTAGTATAGAGAGCAAAAAAAACCCCAAGCCACAATGTCAGAGATTTTCTCTGAAATTGTGTTTGACCATTTTGCGTCAGTAAGAAAAAAACATTATAGATCATCTAAATAACACAGTCCTTTTCCTTACAATGCTTCACTTCTTGCTCTCACAGGGTCCTGGTCTGGTCCATGAATGGTGCAAAGTGATAGCAAATAGCAATTGGGTTTGGATAAGGGTTTGGACAGCTGCTTGTTTTCTTCAATCTTAGAGATTATTTTTTCATTTACATGATTTATCAGAAAGGTTACAGCTTCTCCTGTCTTCCTTAAAGAAGTGTATGTGCAATTGAGTGCAGTTCAGCTGAATTCAGCTGGAGATTGCAGGGGTGCCCCCAAGTCCTCTGGCCATTCACATTGTGTTGGCTGCCATCAATCTCTTAGCAGAAAAGTGTGTTTCATACAAAAAGGAAATGCACCTGCTTGCAGCATTTCAGGGCTAGAAGGTGGTCTGAAGGGTCTGGAGAGCAAACACCTCTCTCATTCAGATAAGTTAAAGAATTTCACTTTAGGCAGTGTTGTGACTGCCTTTTATCTTGTGATTTTCCTTGTGACACTGAAGATTCACTTCACCTGAAGCAGTTTATTCCTATTAAATCACTTGTTCTTAAAAAATCTCCAACTATCTCTATCAATCACCTTCTTTTATTTCTCTTCTGTGCTCTTTGTTAAGTTTCAAAATCTGTATTAATAGAAACCAAAGAGTTCTAATGAAAACTGACAAAAGAGGTAGGGAATGGAAAGAGAAGGATCAGTACTGCTGCTCCTGTTCCCTCCTGCCCATCCCAACTAATCCTTGCAGTCCTAACATCTGCAAAATACTGGCAAGGAGTGCTGGGCCCAGTAAAGATGGAGAAATAGCAAAGCCCTCTGAACTTTGCAAGGGCAAACTTTCTGACAATGTCAGCTCTCAGATTTTCACACTTGCTAATTTCCCTTGATAACCATCCACACTGTCTCTAGCATCAACTACACAGATCATATTAAACTTCTGTTAATCATATTAAACATGCTCATTAAATACTAATCAATAAGGAATGAACCAATATGAAATGAATAATTGCAAACCTTTTAGCTTGGGCACAGATTCACGTTACCTTGAAGATCACAAGGGAACTTGTCACATACCAGTCAGTACATTTTTCTGTCTTTTAGAGTGCATGTCCCAGTAGTGCTTTTTTTCCAGCTCATACCTGCTCTTTCAGGCATCTTTCATCACCCAACAAGTCATACAACTTAGAACTTACTAGTATAGCTAAGAAATGATACATATAATATTTTTCATGTAAGCAACACAGTGATGCCACAGTTATTTTTAAGGAGTTTTAGAACACAGAATACAATTTAACAAAATCAAGTACTTCCCCTGTATTACTTATTTGTTAATATTTATATTACACTTTCACTTCTGCAAACTGTGTCCAGTGTGGAAAAAAACCCAAACATCATCTATATATATGGAGTTCTGTATCCTGGCTGGGGGGGAGGGTGGATTTTCTGTTGTAATGGCTACTGCATCTTGCTTTTATTAGTGTCTTATTAGGGCTACGTGGAAAGCATAAACTTAGTATTCTATGACCTACAGAAGCATAGGTATTATATTTACTTACGGATATCCCAACTCCATAAAATTATTCCATGTCTGCTTTAACACCATTATAATACCCATTTGCATACAGAGATCAATAAGGCATCCACTAGGGTGGCACTACAGAAAAAAAAGAAAAAAACAAAAAGTTAAACAGGAATTATACTGAGTTTTAAGCATTTCTTGAAGGTTATAAATGATACTGGATCATTTACTAAATAGAAATTAAATACATTCTCCTTGCTTTTTAAAGAAGCATAAACTCATGGGAACAGATGACAATATATCATCATACTGTCATAATTTTAAGCTTATCACCTAATTCTCTGCAGAGGTCTGTGTCAGCTGAAACCAATGCAGTTTTCACATTAGTGCTTCTAATGTGCTGTGCAATTGTGGGCAGGGCAGAGGCAAAGGCCACCAAGTTTTTCCATTGATTTCCATAGTTTTTGGGGAAGGTGACTGCATCAAGTCAAAAAATGAAAAGAAAATTCTGCCTGGCTGCACATAAATGAAATTGTTTATGCCTAGAAGACAGATCTAGAACTATTAACTGAGTACTGTTTAACATCTGGGTTTTTGTTGTTGTTGTTTGTTTGTTTGTTTGTTTGTTTGTTTTTACTTCTCTGTCATTGTTCCTAAATCATCATCCTCCTGTTTTTCAGGAATTGGTCACAGGAGTGAATACAACCTCAGAGAGGCAGGTACACTGTTAATGAAATAGCAGCACTGTTACAACTGTAACATCAATAATATGTAAACTGTGGTCTGAGCATTTCCATGTCTGTAGTAACACTGGACTAGTGTTACTAATTGTCTCAGTCTTGGTTAAATTCAACAGGTAAAGAGAGGGGTATCTGAGGCAGGGTATGGTATTCGTAAGCAGGTTAGTTCTAATAAGACCTAGCACAGATACAGTCAATAAAGTCAAGACTTTTTTTAAATTAGATTTTTTTATTATTAGACCTGTTTTTTCTCTGAGAAAAGCAAAACAGGGACTACTAAGAGTAACTTCCACCAGCAACTGATCCAACCTGTAACACTTCATTGTTGCACTTTCCTCTCAAACCTGGTTCTTTTTTTCTTTCCATCTCTGCTCCTGCAGAGAGATGTTGTTTCCCTGTTCTCTGATCCCTCTGAGGAATGAATCAGCCCACTGAATCATCAGAAGACTCATTCAGCCAGAAAAAGGAAGTTTACTGCTGATACAAGGAACTGAATAGGCTCCTCACAGGACTGGACAAGTGAGAGCCAATGCTGAGGAAGGAGCAAACCTCAAGGGGAGGATTCAAAAGAAGAGCAGAACTGTTTTCCTTTGACCACAGCAAGTTTTTAGATCAGATCAGCCCTAGCCTGATTTTAGAGGGATAGTAGGCAAAATTCTGTCTGCCCATCTATCAAGTATTCTTTCCTTGAATTAACAGAATACTCTACAAAATTAAGATGGTTTTATTAAAATTCAAAATTTTTGTTTGTTTTTCTAATATTTGAATGGCCTTTATTAACCAAAATATTTATGTACCCAGAAGTGTTTGAAAATTCAAGTTGGCAGGCATTTTCCACTTACCATTTGTCATTTATCTGCAAGGTTGTTTCAATTATTCATCTGTGAAGCAGGAAAGAAACCATGGGATTTCAGTGTGCACATAGCAGCACTGAAAAGTAAATGACTGGTCCAGAAACTGCTACTGTTCACCTCCAATAACTGTCAAATGGGCTTTGAATTCTGAATGTATTTATTAAAAAAATAAATAAAATGGGATTGGTCCTTGAATAACTTGCAAAACCAAACTCTCATTGCTTTTCATACTAATTTAATTTTAAAGACATGGGGCATTATGCCAGTAGCTTGTTTGGGAAGTTTGTGCAGTTATTTTGGTCAAATTTAACACACATTTTATGTGTCTGGATTTTTAATTCATTACATTATTATTTTAGCTCTCTGGTCCGCAAGGCTAGAAGAGCTGAGAAGAAAGGATTTCTTTTGGAAGCAAAAAGTTGTCAGATCTGTATTTGACTTTGATTCATTCCAAGGATCAAATATTTCCCATGTAAATATGTGAGTAATCTTTAAACCATCTGATACCACTGTTTGAATGTGATGCGAACACTAGAACTGCTAGCACTGAAAAGAGAATATATTTATCAATATGTAGATGCTTTTGTAGCAGATGATAGTGTGGAGTTAGACAGCAACTGAAAACCCAATAACACACTGAAAATCGCCCAGGCAGATTTATGTGTCTGCCTCTTCTTGCATTCATGGCATCTGTGGGCAGCAGATAAATCAGCGAGCAGTTATGGAACACTCACCTCTTCCAGCCTCCACCGGTTTATCAGCCTTAAGTAGGCACCAGGGTGTCCTGTAAATCTTTAACACAGGAATATATATCAACTAGGTTGTGTAAGCAGTCTGTTCACAGTAGTAAAAGAAAGCTCACACTCTTATTTTAATCTGGTGTAATCTTAATGTGGCTGGTATAGCTATAAAAGATGTTATGCTGTAAAAAATTTTATGGGTATTCCTGGAATAATCCCCATGAAGAACTACGGATATTTTTACTTTCAGTTTTATTTCAATACCAATACTCTGCTGTTGCATATTCAACATATGCAGAGCAGAGGGAAAATCTGAAACTGCTCACGTCAGTTTGGAAAATGCCTTTCAACTGCCAGTCCATGTCCTTACACTATAAAATGCTCTGTGATGCCTGCGTTCCTGTGAAATCAGTAAAAATTTTAGTTTTCATTAGAACCATAATTTTCTAACTATTCTCCCACATTTTCCCCCAAAATTATTCGTATATGCAAATAATCCATATTAATGGATTCTTCTATTCAAACTTTCTCTACTAAAAAGGTCTTTTTTAGGAGACTGACAGAAAGAGGTATACAAATATATATAGATAGATACATAGATACACAGAAATACATGTGTATAAAATGTACAATAAACATATATATAATAAACATGTATGTGGAAACCCCCCCAAATGATAGCTCATAACTCACTCTTAACAGTTCAGACCATGCAACTGGAGCAGATCCCTTCCAACTGAGCTATCCTATCCTATCCTATCCTATCATCATCTTTTATTTATCTGTACAAATAACACACATAAAGACAGAGGGAAATGACCTGCAACTATAGTACTGGGAGATGCATCTGTTTCCAATAGTGAATTTGTTAAGTTAATATTGAGACCATGTGGTGACAGGAAATGAAAACTGCATCTGTGTCTGGGCTTTTGAAAGGAGTATAAAACTGCAATCTGTTCTGCTTTGCTAGCATGGAATTTGCATTTTGACATGTGTGATAATATGGCCCATTTTGTTTCATTACAATTTTATTTCTTCTCTCTACTTCATTTTGCACATGTGAGTGTGCAGTGTACAGACATCAATCCTACCTTCCAAGGAAGAATGCTATATAAAAGGTAGAGCTGTTCAGATTGACAAACTGAAAAAGAAACATTTTCAGAGTGAAGCTGTTCTCCCACTCCGATTCGGTGCGAGGCTGCTCTGTGAAGAAAATTATCAGAGTTTAAGAGGCTTATTCAGATTATCAATTTCCCTTGGCACAAAGGCTGCACACACCTGTAAGAGCTGGCAATGTATTTGTAAATTAGCCTGCTGTTTTCAAAATATAACCTGGCAGAAGAAATTGTATCCAGAAGCAGCACCAGCAAATGAGCTTGCAGAGACTTGGAAATCTATTCTGGTGTCTGTGTACGTATGTGCCCATAAGACTGTAAAAAAGTGTTTGAGGTAATGCATATAGTAAACATCCCACCTGTATTTAAATGGTCTTTACAGGCTTGGGCTCTTCTCTTATTTCCTTTTCTGTATTCTACCATAATGACATTGCCACTCTGCCAAAGCTATTTAAGTGCCTTTTTCTTAGAGATACCACACTGAACTGAAGAAAATCCTCCTGGTAATTCTGTTTCATGGATTTGTCCACATGTATCAGTGGAGTGCCACTGCATGACTCCCCTTACTTGTCCCAGGGAACTCATCCCAGAAAATCAAGAAAAAATATTTTGCAGTGGATGGGCTAAGGCAAACAGGAAAGGGGAAGGAACACATATTCTTGTCTTTGGGTATTGTTCCATTATTCTCCATCCCAAGAAATATCAAGACAGAAGTTAACAAAACAATGTCAAAATCAACACACCAGTACCATATTCCGGAACTCCTTTCCAGCTGGCAGGAGCTTTTTGTCAGCTGTGAACAGGAGTAACCAGGAAAGTGAAGCTATCCATAGTGATTCTGAGTATCATAATGATAGTACTCATATACTGCTTCCAAAGCAGCCTCCAGTAAAGTACTGTAAGTACAGAAAAAGCAATAAACTTGGTTCACTTAGAGCTGCTCTTTCATTAGATGCCAGTCTGCAGGAAGAACAAGTTTGACTACAACAAGGCTGCTGCGGCTGAAGCTTTCCTCGCACGCCCATCAGTGACAATGGTGATGCTCTGGAGGACCACAGATATGAGTTCTGAAGAAGATCATGTAAAAGCTGAAGAAGGGCATACTCAGTGTCCTCAATGTAGTTTTGCTGCCAATTCTACTTTGAACTTATTACACCGATAAAGATAATTCAGATCAAATCAGCTCCTTAGGGCCATCAGAGTAAAAATCACAAAACTGTCTGAATAGGAGCAAGAAAACTTGACCCGCTGAATCTTTATACAAGTGTGTTCTGCAAAAAGCAAACTTACCTTGATGACAACCTAACAGAAAATAATCAAGCTTCAAGGTCTCTAGAATATCTTACTTTCCCCAGGGTGTCAGGACATAGCTTACAGAATTCACAAACTTGAAAGTCACATTTCAACTGCAGCTAGCATATACATTCTCCATAGATACAGGATAGCAAAAATATTTTAAAACTACAGCATACAAATGAGGATTCTCAGTTTACTAAGAAACAAAAGAACAAAATTCTATTGTACACAGATATGTTTTTAACACATTATCAATGACTTCTGTGATGTAGAAAAGCCCTGAGAGTAGCTAAAACCAGTTTTTTCATTTGAACATTAAAACATAAAAATCTGTCCATTTGGTCCAAAAAAATTTACTGAACATCATCAATGCACACAGGTTTCCAGAAGCTCAAAATAATCTTCTCAAACCACTTGTATATGTGCAATAATTTAGTTTGCTTAATAGGCCTTCAGCCATAATCTCATTTCAGGCTTCTTGACACTGAGGAGCCCTAGCCAATTGTCACCAGCTATGGCAATCTTCCAAATATATCAGGATTTCCACAGAAAATGTCTGAGCCATGGATATATGAATGATAGCCTATTGCTACCCCATTGACAGTGGATGCTCTCCTTAGAAAACAGGTTAACTTGCTCTAGCATAAAGACTGCCTTTGTGAGTGAGCTGAAAGGATTCCTGAAATTAAGAACATCATATAGTTCAGATGTAGGTAGAGCTGATGATTCACCTAGTCGTTTTGCCTCCTTACTGCCCTTCTTAAAGACAAATGTTTGATAGCCAATCAGCACCTTAGTTTCAAGCTTTGAATTTGTTTTCCAGAAGTGACTCCCCTTTCCCATGTTGACAAATCTGGAGGTTGTGAGTGCTAAGTCTATCTGAAAACACATGCCTTTTCCTCCAAGGTAAAAATTTTATGTTTGTTTATAGCAAACAATTTGTTTACATTCTTAGATGGTAGAGGGTTGAAGAGAGAACAAAGGTGGATTATTGTTGTCACCACTGGTTGAATGGCATAGTATTTTAGTTTATATACTTTCTTATTAGAAATTTAAGAAAAGCATTCATTCCTATGGATTGCAAATTAGTTTGGATTTTTCATAGTGCAGACATTTTGAATCTTATTATGGTGTATAGACCAGTAAATCAGTACAATGTTATTCAATTTTATATTTAATATTACTTACCTAAATTTGTCAGGAAAAGAGCAACCTTTTCATACAGCTGTAACAGAGAAGAAACAGCCTCTTAGTTACATGGCTGGCTCAAAAACATAGAACTGCTTTCTAGGGAGAGAATATGTTAAATCTGAATGCAGATGATTTTGTGATGTTCTGATAATGGCAATAAAACCACATCATAATATAGTAATGATATAATCAAACAAGCAAAAGTAAAGATTTTATATATCTAATGCTTATCTATAATATATGGAGAAGAAATGCTGTTATTGTCCCTATTTTACATACAAAGTGAAAAAGCGTGAGAGAACTTTTCCAAAAAGAAAAGCAGAAACACTAGCACAACAGAAATTTTTGTTTTAGTTACTTATGGAACATTCACTTCACAAGAGAAAGATCACCCTAGAAGAGCATGCTATGGTATGTTGGATATATTGGTTATTTGGGGCTTGTTGGTTTTGTTTGGCCTTTGGTGCTGAAAGCAAAGACACGGAGGGGACAGGATTACTTCAGAGAAAATCTTTAGTAATCCCCACCACAAGAGACATTTCTTACTCTGAGCCAGTATCATTTTTCTAATTCTTAATTGGTACTTTCTGCACTTTCAGGCACCATGGTCTCAAGTTCTCCAGGAGTCTCCAACCTTCATAAAGATTGCAAAACTAACTTGGAAGGTTTTCACAACCAGTATTTGCAAAGGAGTTTTGAACCGATTAACTACAGCACCAGATCATTAGTATTAGAGTAAATTAATACAGTGATTTCCATTTGCTTTTAATGAGTTTGAAACCATTCCTACAAATTGCTAAATGTCCTTAACTCTCACTGATGCCTACAGGGATACAAAGCTTCTCATATTTCAGGTTCAAGTATTTACTCACTCCTACAGTGCATATCAGTAATGTTTCTTTTTTATTTGCAGTTATCCTTAGAATCTCTTGCTTAAATTGAGTTATGTATTGTTTACAGATCAAACTGCCTACTTAAGAACTGAAATCATCCTGAAATCTCTCATCCATGGTAACAACCACTTCATGCTTAGAATAGCTTTCCACTGCCTTTGGAATAAACGGTTTTGTTTCAAGAAATGAAAAAGGTAGTTTCTTCTGGGTTTAAAAGCATCTCTTAAGGGCAACTGTAAATATGCTAAATGTCTGGGTCATTTATATCCTGATCTCAGCAGGAAATGTGGTTTTTTTTACAAATGTTCACTGATCTACAGAAGGGTTCATTAAAACTTCAGATTGTTGCTATTCCATTTGGAACAGTAAGACTATGTTAGAGATTCTGTTAACAATGTTTGGATCAACTTATGTGCTACTGTAGTTTATCACTACTACCCTCAAGAGGTCCTGTTCGGGATCATATTCTGTTCTCTGTTCATATTTTCCATGGGCAATATTACTGGAATTAACAGTTTTACATAGCTTGGGTAAAGCTAGTCATTATTTTCAGGTCAGGCTACAAGATTATCTGGGAGACATTATGCTTGAGGGTCATTTTGTTTTGTTGTGATGGATGTGTCACAATAGGTACTGAGTGCTCAGAACATCTGGTCTGGAATTGTGGTCTAGACCTTCCCCCTGATGCTTTGAGAGGCTATCAACTTGTA
Source organism: Cisticola juncidis (assembly GCA_013400215.1). NCBI lineage: Eukaryota > Metazoa > Chordata > Aves > Passeriformes > Cisticolidae > Cisticola > Cisticola juncidis. The sequence continues at coordinate 172,274 of VXBR01012077.1, read as the reverse complement.
TCAGAATTACTGCTGGTTTTCAAGGCTTCTTTCTAGCAGTGAATTCTCTACTGTCCTTTCTGGTTTTGTTACTGTATCTCTTCTTGCTCTTCTGACACTTTTCTTGAGTCACAGTTTCATGCAGGGTTCAACTACCAGAGTTGCTTCTGGGGATTTTTCTTCTCCCAAAAGAAATTTCACCATTGCCCTTCAGTAAACTACATTAATCCATCATGGGAAGCAAGGGATTATATTACTAAAACCTTCCTTTGAAAAACTCCTGCAGTTTCTTATTTTGTGGATCTTTTTCTTCCATGAGCTATTTCCATGTCTAAGGATGTGCTGTTAATTGAATAGTGAGAAGTATGAGGCTTAAGAATCCATCTTTGCAGTTCTCCACTTATTTGATTATTTTAGGAAATAAAACAAAGTTTCTCAAAAGGCACCTTCAAGCAATCTTACATTATTTTAAAAGATAACTCTCTGAGCTGTAAAATTCTTTGAGAATGAAAAAAGTTCAAGTGTTCAGTGTTTCTTTGTTGCTGCTTCACTGCATATACAATGACTTACACTGAGAGCTTGAAAATGGATGTTGTACTGGCATAGCTATATATAGTTTTCTTTTTTTTTTTTTTTCTTTTATGCTTATTGTGTGATCTAGGTGGAGTAAAGAAATCCCCCAAAAGCTGGAGAAAAAACCAAATAAAATAAAAATAACATAAAAGAAGAGAGCCCTCAGTACAACTTCAGACAAAAAAACAGCTTCTTCCTTTCTGCCCTTTCTCAGCCTATAGTCCCACCTAAGGGAAAACATAGGAAAAACAACAGTTCCAGATAGACTGTCTTAGTCACCAATCCACTCTTGCCTATATCAAAGGAAGGAGCAAAGTCCTGCAGCAAATACTTCTGGGATTTCCTGCTATATAAAAAAGGACCCATCAAAAATAATTTTTGGAAATGCTTGGATATTGCATAGGAAAGAAAGAAGTCTCCAAGGCAGCCTTGGAAATGAGCAGACCTGAAATAACATCTCACCTTTTCCTAGGAAGTAAATCAGCATATCTCTTGGAGTGAAACCTAAGAAGCTGCTTGCAGAAGATGCTTGCTATTGAGCAGATAGACATGCTCTACCCTGGCTCCAGTACCTGGCTGGTTTGTAGGAACCCTCCTTCTCCCTAAAAGGCATTCTTATGATATCAGTTGACAAAACCTGATTGTGAAAGGCCATACACCTCTTGCCAAGAGCAACAAAGAGCAGACACATTGCCGAGCAATGTGCAGGAGTATCAGCATGTCAGTGGAAGAAAGAAACTCATTTCTCATCTAATCTACACCATACTCTCTTACTGGGACTGTTGCTACATAGAAATTCCATTTTGTCCTTGTCTCAAGTCTGGTTCCAAACCAGCTTGCAACAATAACCTGCCATCAGCCAGCCCCACTGCGGTGCACCCAGACCATGGCTCTGGTGCATGTTGGCAAAGGCTATGGGCAGCTCTAGAACAAAACATGTCAGGCTCAAGCCTTGTGCAGTGTTCAGCTCAAGAGAGTTCTGTTTATGCACATTGTGTCTGTATATCCATATCTTCACCTAAAAACTACTGTGAAAACTGAAACGGGAATTACTGATAATAGTGTAAACAAGAACTTAGCTTTGTCACTGTATTTAAAAAATAACATTAAAACACAATGAAAAAATAAGAATATTAATGAAGTGGACTGAAACTGTAAACACAGAAAAGGGAAAGAAGTGGCAGAGTATAAATCAGGGGTATGATCATGTCTCCCCAAAATATTTTCAGACTATTAAAACATACTTTACATAATACTTTGGGTTTGGAATTGCACTTTATACAAATTGTGAATGCTGTCTCTAAACAATAATTCCATGTCTGGCTTAGCAAGAAGCTGGAGTCCTGCTGAAAAAGGAAGTGAAAGCATTTGGTTGTCCACTGACTGAGATCTCTGCTGCTCTGGTGGCTTAGCTATCATTTTGGATATGTTAATTTTACTCACCACATTCAGTAGCATGATGATGCAAAAGTTGATGCACACTGCAGTCCCTGTAGTTGCAACCTGAGAGTTATTCCTAATTAAAGCCCACTTAAAGGCAGCAAAAGTGCTGACAGTCACAACACGGTAAATAACAATGCCAAAAACAGCAGCAATCACCACACAGATCTAAAAGAAGAAAAAAATCAGAGAGAAGAACCTGAAAACTTCCAGTAGAAAAGGCGTTACCTACTCCCTGAAACTCGTAAAATTAAATGAAAGACTTTAAAAGTGTATTCCTTTTGATTCCAGAGAAAGGTTTCAACATGATGATTTTTCTTCTTTTAAGTTCTTTACATTTCTCATAATGAAAAAGTATTGTTGAAATAATATTAAAATAATTTATAGTTTTAAATATTTTCTTAAAATGTTCCCTTCCTTAGCATTAATGTAGGAGACAGCATGGCCAGCTCTGGGAGGTAGAAATTTTCCTTATCTGCACATGATGTACAAAGGCTGGTCTCAAGCTGATGTTGCAGCTTGATGGTATCATACTTGGGATGGATTTTATGCTTGGATGGACTTCACACTTGACACAAATGTCTCCATTTGTAAGCACTGCCTCAAAAACAGCCCTGCCAAGCTAGCCTAGCTAGCTGTTTCTTCCTACAGTTGTGGGAAGTTTCTATCTAGAGGAGGTAACCAGTTCCATTGCCCTTGTGATTTCTTCTCTGGTGAAACTTTCAGCAAATGTGACAGAATGAGAAAGCCACAACTAAGCCTGTCTGCTTAGTCACTTAATAGTTCTTGTGCAACCACTGAGTTGTATTATTTACACTGCAGAGTCTATGCTGAGAAATTTTGAGAACTGCTCTAACTTAATGTGTGATAAGTGTATATCTCTTGATATAGGTGTAATTTAAAAAATATTCTTATCTAAATGGTCAAAAAAGGTGGAGCTTTTCTAACTTGCTGGAAGCAAGTTTCTAACATGCTATACCAACAATAAAAATAACTTCAGTGAAAATAATTTTTCCCCTGTTTCAAGGGCTGTTATAGGGACAATAATCTGTGGTGTATGCAACTCAGAGCAAGACTACTCTTTCTGGCACTTTGAGTAAGGTCTGTCACTAGTCTAAGAAGATTAATGGCTGAGTTTGCATAGTATAAAATACTGCCACCCTTCAAGAAAAAGAAAAAA
>VXBR01012077.1:0-169072 GCA_013400215.1 Cisticola juncidis | reverse complement strand
GGGGGGGGGGGGGGAATACTCAAAATATCAGTTGTAGTATCAATTCTGAGCAGAGACTGCAGTCCTGAGCATGAGTCCTCAAAGGCTGAGTCGGGATGTGCATCCACCTGATGTACCAGAGCACAGTTTATCTCAATAATGCTCTTGCCTTTCTTGACCTAGATTGTTTTGAACAGTTTTGAAGCCATCAGGTTCTTACTGTCCTCTGCCCTGGTGTTGGGTTAGCTCACCTACCTGGCTCTCCACAGCTGCTGAGGGTGCACACATCTATAATTTTCTTGTCTCCTGGACAAGCCTTAGTAAATTCCATGGCAGTCTGTTGATTCCAGACCAGCACTGTGTTTTCAAGACCAGCACTACCACGCCTGTTGTCATGTGAATAACAGCTCACAACTGCTTCACTGAAATTAGAGGATGGAGGCGTTTCTGCAGAAATGTGTGCAGCTGTTAGAACAGATTTAGCTGCTTCTTTTAGTTTTGCACTTTGTAAAGCGGATAAATGCATCATTTTAATTGAGGAACAATGGTCTCTCCCTTTCAACTGCACTAATATGAACTCTCTTCCCTCATCTCCTGAATACACTGAGAAACTAGGTTGTATTAACATCTTGGAGCACTCTAGGCACCTTACTTAGGTTCTCTGTGAAGTTTACAGAGAGCTACTTCTTCTCCTGTGGTGACTTTCCCCATCGCTCTGCACAGTTTACACAGGGAAGGTTACCAGTGAGCTATTTCAGTCAACTGAAGTTGGGGCCTGAATGTGAGAGTGTCACTATTGTGGCATGTGTCACTACATACCATGTCACAGGTGTAGCCTTGAAGGAAGGGATTAGCTATCTGTGAGACTCAGTGAAGAGTGAACTAGTGTACGATGATAGAAACTCAAATGATTTGCTATGTAGGTTTTCAACATGCATAGAGCTCATTTCACTTTCAACAGTCATATCCAATATTTACCTACTCTAATAGCAGAGATAATGATATTTTGTTCTTTTTCAACTGGTAAATAAATAAAAATTCTCAAACCATAAAAAATATCCCAGATGCAGAAACGATGAGTCTGCTGCATTTATCTGCAAATGCTTGATAAGGCTCTGGCTTCCCGGATATGGGGTTCATTCGTTCTTTCTTGGAGTACTTGGCTTCAAACTGTGGACGTATTTCCTCCTAAAGAACAGACAGATAATGTTCACATACAGCAGAGCTAGGAAAAACTCTGTAGGAAACTTCAGATCTTTTATCAGATTCAGTTCTGGGGTATTACATCTTTGAATTCAGCAGCTGGCACAGCTACTATAAAAGCTGAGCTGGGAATTCAGGTCTCCTTCATGAGAACTAGAATAAATCACTCTTCCCATAAAAGTAGATACTGAAAGTATTTAGTAAAATCCCTAATTAGCTGTTCCTCTAAATAATGCTCTTTCAAACCTCTGTGGTTGCAAGACAAATAATTTTAAGGTTGATACCACAGAATTTTTTCAGTCTTGACATTATCCTATTGATACTGCAAATTTACAACTAATCAAAAAAACAAAAAAACCAACCCAATGACCAAACCTCCTTTTTCCAAACATAATTGCTGTTTGTTAGGCATTTGGTTATGTTTGCATTATTAGCAAAAGCTTCTCAGCATTTGAAGAAGGATCCATGCCAACTGCTCAATCACTTCTTAACTTTTACAATATTATTAGCAGAAGCAACTTTCAGCAGAAGAAATGTCAAAGCCTGCTTTGCCATTAACAAATGTCTTGTGAAATGAAACCTGGGGATGACTTGGGGAGAGATTTGGTTACATCTGCTTGCAACATTGCCAGAAGACAGGGTTCACCCTTGGTGCAGGTGACAGCTGCAGCAGTGCTACCCCACTGCCCTAACATGCAGACATCCACCAAGAGCCATGTGTCCTGTACCACCTTGTTCCAGTCTGGCATCCAGGACACTGTCAGAGGTGAGATAAAGTGCCAGGCTGGGGGGATGGACCCCCACAAATGCTGGCAGATATTAGAGCACTGTTTGTAGTACTCCACTGTATACCAGAGAGCTGCTCCATGGTACAGTTGGCTACAAGGGAGCAGATAAGAACCAGCTTACAAATGTCAGTCACTTCCAGCCCTTCCACTGTGTGTAACTGAACTCTGACTGACTAAAGCTGGAAATGCTCAGACCTTAAATGACTGCATTGAAATAGGTGAAGGTTAACTGCTCACACAAGTCTTCAGAATGTGAATAAAGGTGAGATACCCTGAAAGCCTACGTGCTTTTTAAAAAATTCCCCTGAAGGGGTGGGGTGGGGGTGGAGGGGGAAGAGGTCATGTCTCTTCTTCTTCCAAGTTTTGAAGATGCCTTCTCAACACAGTTAATTTCCAAATTCACGCAGCAATCTGGTAGCAAGATATAAAAACAGATGAAGAGGCATGTATGCCTAGCTGCAATGCCTCTGTAACTAAAGACATGCTTGTGGGAACCAGCCCTGCATCAGCTATACAAAAAGGCTAAACATGTTTCTGTGGAGGCAGGGCTCTTATTCTATTTTGCCCAAGCTGACCCTGCCATATCAGGGCTGAAGGAAGTTGAGCAGACCATAAATCTGGCAAAAGGAATAATGTAAGTAGTATTCCTGTGCACACAGGAGCATGAAAAAGGACAGTATGTGATAGAAGTGAAGCAGAATTCCTGAGAATTTCACCCTGTAGATTGTGCAAGGGCTCTGCCAGCTGGCTAATCATAGGCAAGAAACGTGTACTTCTCTGCACCCGTCTCTGAGCCAAGATTTTATTGTATTTTACAATCTGCAGTGTAGGGAAGTTCTTATCATATCCATATATCCTAAAATCTCCAGTTGATGCAAATAACGCAAATGCTATTCTTACAGATATTCTCAAAAAAAAAAAATTTTGCAAATCTGGCATGAGACTTTGTACCTGTTTAATGATACTCTGCAATGCTTGGACAAGTAAACAGTACTGTGTCTGGCTGAGGTTAATGATAAAAGAAGGTGACACTGAAGAAAAAGAAAAAGTATGCTACAAATAGCAACAGAAACCAGATTTCATCTGGGAGGGCCAGGAACTGCATGCAGTTGATTTCTTGTGGCGTGCCCACCCAAGATGCCATGTCTCCCACCTTGCACCTGGTTTACAAGAACAGGAAATCCAGATATGTGGGGTTGAAAGAGCCAGAACACATTCAGTGCCTCTCCCCAGACTGAGAGGCCTGCACATTGCAGGGCTTGCTGTATGCTTTTCTTGGATGAGAATCCAAAGTGGTGAGGAATTCACAAGATTGCATATCTGAATAAATGTAATCCTCCTTTCCATCATCTTCATAGTTTCATTTATTTGTCTCTTCATTTAGAACAGGAAGGTGATAACAAAGAGATAGAAAGCCTTATAAATGGTGTTTCTTCAGTGTATTGTTGCTAGGAATTAATAAATTTCCCTCTGTAACAAAACCTTATTTTTCAATTTGACAATGAAAATTACAGCAAGCAAAGGCTTGACACATAATGTTAATAAAAATAATAATTTTCATTATCAAAAGCTTGAGATTTAAAATGGTAATTAGAACTCTTTCATTGATGTCTTTGAAATAACTAATAAAAGCAATCATCTGATTTTGTCTAGTGATAACTGAATGGAAAGCAGGGAGAAAATTTAATTAGCAATGATTTTATTAGAAAGCAGCACTTTTAAGAGAAAAATTTTCACCTTATGAAGTTGAAATTCTCATTGACTTCTCACTGACATACAACTTCCCAGGAAAACTCCACAGGATGAATCTTTTCCAAACTACATAAAACAGATTGTTCTCCTTCCTTCCCATTTCTCACATATGGATAATTCCAACTTTTTTCTAAGAGAAATCATGTTGATTTCTGGAGTATGAAATATGGATTAATGTGAATTGCCTTAGACCATGTGTTTGTGCTCCAGAAAAACTACTCTAAATTTCTTTGTAAAATATCTCCTTTTTTTTTCCCCAAGCATTTTCTAATCCTTCAACAAGTGAATTATTGAAATAGTCTCATCCTACCTAGTCCAAGCATATTGTCCTCTATAGCTCAGACACTGAAAAAGAATTTGTAGATTAAAATTCTGAATCTTGATCAGTGGTACAAGTATAGACAGCATCCCCAGAAGTAACCCTCCAAGCAAAGCCTGTGGTTTGCAGGTGAAGATAATGGCAGAGGTGGACTTTGAACCACAGAGCAGGGAAATGATCTTCACACTTCTTCTGGAGCACTTGCTTCCAGACTGTGCCTTTCTCAGGGGGACAGTGCAGTTCCAATGGAAAAGTGCATCATTAGATACTCAGGCAGAGGAGGCAGTGGCCCATTGGGCTGACCCTGAAGCTGGGACATGCTTAAGCTGTACCATAGGTATGGGCACTGGGGGCTGGAGCATCTTCAGAGAAGATACCTCTGGGAGGCAATCAGCTCCTACTCTGTGGATCCTACTGAATGCTGAGCAAAGGAAGAACTGATGCCTCAAAAACCAGTAAGCTATTGATATTCTAATTACTGGACACACAAATCTTGGAGAAGCAGCCTGCTGAGTTCCTATGGGCATCTTTGACTTCTAATTTGAGAAGGTACAATCAGGCACACTGCTTCTTAAAAAACTTCTACCTCTGGCTGGAGAGACCTATAAGGCTCTGTAGAACCACATGGAGGTGCACTGAATAGGTCTGGAACAGGTACAATCACCACTGCTCCTGACACAGGTCTTGTAGACACAGATTACTGGAAAAAATCTGATGTGAGAATAAAAGACCAGCTGACATCAACAGGGAGCAGGTATCCTCTGAAAATTACCAACATGGAAATAACATCCTGAAGGCCAAACTGGAATAATCTGCCAGAGGAATATAAGTATATCTTATTAAAAAACAAACAAACAACAAATGTCACTTAAGGACAACCTTATCAGGAAATTCAATATTTGTAAGTGAACTGATCATAGAAAATTCAAGTGGATGGCTTTATAAATCAGCCTGATCCCAAATCCAGGTAAGTTAAATAGGGAAAGATGAAGATATATAACATCTCAAACAATAAACATGTTCAAGATCAGGCTTCCTGAGAAAAACATAAAGAAGGTTTCATACTGTTCTTACTTTTGTATTTTGTTAGTTTAAAGGCTCCTTCTCATTCCAGGGACACAGAGGAAGCTATAATTGTCACTTGGAAATTGAAATTTGGTACAGCTTCTACTTAGCTGTCAGCATCAGCAGCAGTGGCTTTTTTTTTTTTTTNTTTTTTTTTTTTTTTTGCAACTAGCCATGAGAAGACATGATCCCTGCAGGCCAGGCTTGATCACTATGTGAACCCCAGGCAGGACTACCTCAATCCCTTTGTCACTTGCCAGCATTGGCAAGAGTAGCCTGTTAATCTCAGAAGAGTTGAACCACTATTACAGTATTTCCTATATATATGAAGATGGTTCTGAGGTATCACCCAGAAATGACTGCATATGTGCAAAGATAACAATGTTCCTTTTATTATAAAGAGATCAATTTCCAGTTGTGTAAGTTGTTTCATGTTACATTCTCTTATTTGCTTAGTTATTTTCTTAGTAATTAAGCATTTGAAAGAAAATCATACCAGCAATTCCACCATTTCATGGCCTCATTGAACTACTTTGCCTGATACAGAAAAAAATCCCATAACTCAGAAGTCTATTTCTCCCCTGGCAAGATTAATAAAAAAGAAAATCTTCCACCAAAGTAACAATATAGAGGTCCAACTTCACTGAGACCAACTTCACAGCAGCCTCTTACCATCACTTCAAGAGCTTCTGTAGAGTTAGGAGAGCAGATTTGTAGACACCTATATGTCCAAATCCCACTTGAGGAGCACTTTTTCTTCAACACTCACTGAATCTTGCTTTTCTCCTGCATAATCAAACCTTCTAGTTCTACTTAGACTTGAGTTCTCAGTCCCTTCTTTCTGTTACTTCTTTCTGGTGACTACCAGAGGAAAAGACTAAGGCCATTTTCTGCAGTTCGTTTCTTCCCTAAGGGGATTTCCTCTACCAACACAGAATGAATCAAGTGTTCTCTCTCTCTCAGAAAACCAGCACCTGAATGTTCAGAAGCTGGTACAAGCCTCAAAAGGTTTTCTCTCCATCAATACTTTTAGTGACAAACTAAAAGAATAGATAAAAGCTCATTTGCCAAAGCTCATGGTACCCTGGACTGTCATGAATTTCCAGCTTTCAAAATAAAAATGCATTTCTCCCATAATGCATTTCTTCCCTGAAATATCTCAAATTAATTTAGATTTACAAAAGTGTGAAAAAAAGAAACATCTGAGGAGAAAAACACTTCTTTCATAGTTTACAAAGATTTAAAGAATGAACTGAACATAAATGCAAAATAAAACCATACATTTTCAACCAAATAATTTTGTACTAAAGATTAATGAGTACATGTTTTTATACAAACCTCTTCTTCTTCCCAGTCTATCAAATCCCAGTCATAAGCAATCACTGCTCGCCTTCTTTTCCAAAACTCCAGAAAAACAGTGGCTAGAGCAAGTAGAAAAAAAGATGTAAAATTGTTTTTAAGTCAAGAAAATGTTAATGACTATCACAGAACTGTTGAATGAAGCTGTTACATTATTTTAATTTCTTTGCATAAATGAGTTCTTTTGAACAGCAAATCATGCTGATGATCCAAACTGCTTTCAAAAAGCATTGCTTTCTAAGCATTAGCTTGCTTGCTTCAAGTATGATTGAGGCTTTAGAGATTTAATTTAGTGCTAAATGAGAATGTTTAATTTCTAACCAATCAAGGGAGGGCTCTCAAAGAATAAAACTGTTCCTGTGAGTCATCACTGCTAGATAAAGCAGATTTTTGATGAAGCTAAAGGTTTCTTGGGGCCATTGCACACAAAGGAGTAACTTTCTTTCTTTGAAGACCATTTACATTACACAGAAACCAAAACCCAAAGGAAGAACAGTCCAGTGCATTTGAAAATAGAGTACCACTGGGGAAGTAGGAACTTTTGGTTTACACCTTTTTAATTCAACCCCTTTTTTTTACACTACCTGAGTTCTTATATGGGGTGTGGTATTTACATCTGATAATTAAACATAGTACAGCCCTTATTGAAGGAGTTCAAGATAGAGTAACAGGCCTGCACATGACTGCTATGGGAAGATGACTGGGAGTAAAATTAGAGAAAGCTGGGAGGTCATATTCACATCCTAACAGAAGTTCCAACAGTATGGAAATTACAGGGTAAAATACAGTTGCCACTCACCAGATGGAATGTGACTGGCATGCCTGAAACCTATTCCACCATGACTCCCTACATACCCAATCTGCAAATTTAAGCACATGCTAAGGGGAATGGAATGGAGGGTGGAGTAGAATGGGGACACAGAGGTCAGGCTCTGGTGCAATCCTTGCAGGGAGGGGAACTTGATGGTACTTTGGGCACAGCATCTGTCAGCCAGGGGAGACAGGAGAAGGTGTCTTCCTGCTGAGTCAACAGCTGTGGTGAAATCATTGACCCTGGATGAACTGGGTTCATTAAAACCTAACTGTAACATTAACACACACTTCTGTCTCAAAGTTATCCTCCTTCAAGGTATGACCTCTCCTCACTGGACATGCACTCCATATTTCATTGACTATATTTTTAAGAGAGAAGTGAGAGAATTTTACACCTATCAATAACAAAGCTGTGTATCACTAGAGCCACTCAAGTTCCATCTAAATGTAAACAAACAGTATAAAAGTAAGTTAAGAATGGGGAAAAGTTAGAGACGACTCCATCATGATTTCTGGGATCAGGGAATGGGCTGAACCTGTCTCCTCCTCCAAAGGAATGTCTATTGGGTAATAACTGTATTCTCTGCTCTCTGAATGATCATCTTGAGCTAGGTTTGATTGATGATTAGAGCTTGTCTGGATATTGCTTTGAAAACATTTTTTGCAATGTCACTGCAATTTGCAATTGTCACTGTCAATCCTCGAACTTTAACCTGTCACAAATTTCCACCCACAGTGTGTATATTAATCAGGTTTTGTCCCCTAAACTGTTGGTGTGTGTCTTTCAAGGACTCTGGCAGTTGCCAGCAGTGGGCAACAAACACACTGGAATAAAAATATGAAGATCTAGGAGGGAGTCTCTGGGAGGGAGTTCTGCTGTTGGTGTGTGTCCCTGAACACCCTCTTACCCAGTGGGCAGCTCAGTTGACAGTCACCATAGCAGGACACTGACAGAGTGATTAAACACAAAGGTGTTGGCTTTCCTGGAGTGCTGACAGACCAATTGAATATAAAGGATTTGAGGAAATCCCCCCTTTGACGTGGCAACTGTGCTTGCGTTTTGTGATGGAAAGAGCAATCAGGGAAACAGTAATCATATCATATGGTCATAATCCAAAGATTAATACTCTGCCTGCTTAAAGCAACAGGGGTTTTAAACATTTATTTTGTCTAAAAGATGTAGAAACTACCTAAAGCTAACACAGATCAATGGGCAGGCTTCCTCTCCCACTGTGAAGTTTGGCTCTTTCCTTTGTTGCTCACTGAGAAGCAGCAGATTGATAAGCAGAGAGCATAAACCTCTTTGTTCATGAGCTAGCACAGTATCAGCTGTAACAGTGTCACAATAGTCTGGCAATACATTTCATATCCAGTCATAAAAGCATCTCCTTAATGGTCTGTTTGCCCTACTTCATCATATTGATAAAAATGGGACCTGATACTAAGTACCGGCGTTGGTTTGGCAAAAGTTAATTCTTAGACAGTAAGAATTATGTTTTATTGTACTAGCGAGTGCAGTGAAAGTATGTTTAGGAAATGAACACTACAAGCAGACAAGGTAAGGTATCAAAACCAAGTGTAAGAAAGCAGTTATTTGGTTTGAAGGCATTTTCATATTTCATGTAATTATTTTTCTGAAAGCTGGAATTATGTTACACCAAGTAACAACCACTTTGATTTTAGTCTAAAAGAGAGTCATGAGTCTAATGTTTCTATAAATATTTCTAATAATTGCAGTATGACTGGTTGTGATCAGCAAAACTAGGAAGTGCTTGTGAGGTTCCACTGCTGCTGAACCACAACATGGTTCATTCCTTGATTTCTTTTTCCTGGTAGAACTACTTCTCTCCTATCAGCTCATATTGAATTATTTTGTTCAGGCTAAACAACTAGTCCTGGACAATTTGGAAACTTAGGAGAAAGAAGCCTGATTTATTTCTATCATTTTATTTCCATTCCAAAAAGCTGCTGGTAGCAGAACTCCAGTAGGTGTTCGAGTCCCAGCCCTGAACCTCTCAGATATATCTTTGTTGAACAAAAATACTTCTTTTCCTTCTTGTTTTTCCCACACCTGGAATAAGGAATTTGTACATATTATGTTCAGCACATTTAGCACTTGTCAGAGTAAGTATGTGAAATTCCTGAAGGTTGATTAGAAACTTACTTTCTAATCATTAAGTAGCAAATACGATGTTCTATACAGTGCTGTTTTAGCTTTCACTGTGTTAGACTTTCCTCCCTCTATTCAGGTTAGTATGCAGTTTTCTCTTGCTAGGTATTTTAAAATGTACTATAAATAAACATCTTTGATTGATTCTTTGTGCTACTGAGGTCTTCTAAAAGTACTGCATGTTCAATTTTTTCTGTTTATTTTCTAATTGTAATTTTAACTACAAATACCCTATACAAACTTCAGCATTCTTTTCTGACTTTGACATTCAATAGGACACAGTTGTATTTTCTCATATGTGTGTTTTCTCATTTGTGTAAACCAGATGCTGAGTTTTCTCAAAAATTCCTGCTTGGAATTTTGCAATTCTCATTGGCCTTAGATCCCATATCTTTTACTAGCTTTCCCTATATTTTGTTTGTCCTACTTCAGAACTCAAACTTGCGGCTGGGTCCTTACTATCCACTTCTACAAACAGCTGTCTTAACATCATTTCCTCAGATGCTTTTGTAACAAGTTGTGATCTTATCTTGTAATGCAAATAGCCTCTTGTAGGAAATAGCTTTATCCTGACCTTCTCTCAGAAATCCTCTCTCTATTGTATATCAGAGCATCATTTATTATATCCATCCTGACTACTAGAATATATTCTATATACCAGGAGTATTGCTGAAGAATATCCTTAAATTCTATCTCCTCAAAGAGCAGATCAGTCTCAATGTTTTATGCTAGAGGCAAGATTTTTAGGAAAGTAATATCTTTTATTACAGTAACGTGCAGAGAAATTGTTTTATGTTGGCTTGGAAAAAAGTGTTAAATTCTTCATGCCAGTCTTCTTTTTCCCCTCCCAATTTTGCCTTTTGGTGAGTATTCTAAAGCTACCTCCTTTATCCAAGGAAACATGCTACACAGGAAAAAAATTCAAAAACTATTTTTCTTGCATCCCTTAGTCATCCAAAGATGTACACAGAGAGAGAAACTACCACCACCCTACCCTGTCCTCAGCATGACTTTAGAAATTTTGAATTTCTGGACTTTCCTATTGAACAGTTACAGTATTTTGCTGTAGAGTTTCAGGAAACATCTGAGCAGTTACAGCAATAGGTTTCCCCAGTACCTCAACCGGAGAAGCAAAATCTACAATTTCATCTGGCTTTACTGAAACATGTTGGAGTCAACTGAGTGTCAAATTTACCTAGATTTTTAAAATGAGAATTACTTTTTCCTTCACATAAAATGTCAACTTTTTTTTTTTAATTAATGTCTTTCTCTCATTTTCTGTCTTTGGTAAGAGCCAGTAAAAGAGAGGAACTTTTCCTAGATATGGGAGCTGCTTTATCATCAAGCCAAACATTTCTCAAGGCATACATAAAGAACAAAGTGGAGGTGTTTCTCCCTAGCATGAAACACAGAATATGATATTGCTTCCCTATTTTTGAAAGCTTCAAAGATCTGGAAAATGTCATGAAGAAAAAATTATTTTCCAGATTCTGAGATGATTACATCTCAGTGAGCAACAATGACAGTCTGTTCATCAACAAAAAAATTTTAAAACATGTTAGTGATTACAGGAACTTACTTTTTCCTATAAACCACAAAGATTTATAGCTCCAATTTGTTTGAAAATGTATTTCCTTCCAACAGAAGCTTCAATACAGAAAAACTTATACATACTGATAATGGATTCCTTAAGTGCACTGAAGGGAGACTACCTTTCGTCCTTTGATAAAACAGTTAAAAATGAAAGTTTCCTTAAGTCATGAGGCTATCAGGTATACTTTAGTAAGTATCATACTTTTTTCTATTTTATCAATTACTTTTACTTCTTTGCTTTTTTGCAGAAAAGTGTTCTTCTGTTTCAGTATCCCCTGGTACACTTAACAATTCCAACCTTACTTTGATAGGTCTCACTTATGCCACAATGAAGTATTATAAAAGATGGGTCCCTGAGCTTCAGAGCCCTACAGTCAGACTCATTGCTGCTACACAAATCAAGCAACTCCTGCTGGTATTTGTCATGGTAATTCCCCTCTGCAGCCTAGCCACAGCAGTTTGCTCATCACTTGGAGATGTATTTTATTTATATTTAAAATGGGAGAAAACCACTTAATTCATCAACTAAAAATGTCTTTAGAGCAAAAGGATGAAAGCACCATACAGATCACCTCCTCATGGCAAGACCAATGGCCACACCTGGTTTTGAAACTCCCAAGCAAATGAGCAGCCTCCTCAGCCTTCTCAAAGGCAGCAACCACAGGCTTCTCTCTCAAGATGGGAACTTACTAACGGGTCTAAAGACAGTGAGGAGAATACTTTAGATAATAATAAAACAGCATGTGAACTCTGGCTAAAGAGGTAAAACATTTCTAGCTGGCTTTATTTTTTTTTTCTTTTTCTTTTGTTCTCTTTTTATGAAAGCACTGCCATAATTATTTAATATGTCAGTGTCTGTCAACCTGGATCATCTGGAAGGTCGAACTTTTCACAACCAATATTTTATATGCTTGCCAGTTGTTTCATGCTGACAGAAAAAAATATTTCCACAATCAAACTGCTATCATTGATTCTTCTCTTCCTCTATGGTTTACTGCAATGATGGCAATGCCTGCAGCTGCCAATAGGCCTACTGCAGACTGAAAATCCTTCTAACACAGGCAGTTAGCCAACTAGTAAATACAGTACAGGAAAATCCCTGGAAAGTGTGACTTCCCTTATGTGAATGTTGCTTTAGCCCTATCTACATGGAAAATACCTCCACAATCTCACTGTTCTCTCTGCAGTCTTCCTCAAGGAAGCATGGTTTGTGTGGAGTCAGAGGATTGCCCCATTCTGCAAACCATACCCTCACCACAGCTCCTGCTGGTGCCGCCCCTCCCTCTCTCTTGGCAGTCAGCTCACAAACACAGTGTAAGCCAGCAAAAGTGGTGGGGAAAACCATCACCCCAGCTGCTGTCCTAGAGTTTATTCTCCAGTAGCCAAATCCTCCCGGAGTCAGATTCTATTGTATTTTTTCTTTTTTCACTGTGGACTTAGGTGCTGTAGATGCATGGGTGGGCAGTGCATTGCCCAGTCCTGTCAGGCTGGTGTGCAGAGTCCCAGAGAGAATCAGTTCTGTGAGTCTGACAGGGATGCTGAAGGAGGGGGAGGAAGAAGAGGCTAACCAGAGAGAGATGTGGTTCCTGCCAACTACAGAGAGGAAAGGGAGAGGGCCTAAAACATTTTGTAGGCAGGCATGTTCAGCCTCCTCAGCATTCTCAAAGGCAGCTACCCCAAGGCAGGACTGGGCATGGTTACCTCTGTGAGGGCCTCCCCTTATCTAGAGCTACTTTTCCTACAGCCCGGGATCTGGGCACTGCTCCGGCACAGAGGCCATGCTGTGAGAACAGCTGTTTTCTGAAAGCACTGTTATTTTTAAGGAGGAACAAAAGCACTGTTGCAAAAATTTGCACTCCAAAAACGTGCTCACCAGCAGTTAGGAACACTGCTGTAAATGTTCAGCAATGTTAACCCATTAATTTTCCTAGCTAGAGATGTCCCTGCATGTACACTGTCTTAGACATTCTGAACTTCAGTGAATATCATGGAGAAAGGGTTTGGAAAAGTTGAGTAAGCATCTAAAAGTAATCTTCAAGGCTTAGAAATTTTGGGTGATCCTTAGCTCTATGTAGCTCTAGAAAAAAGATGAAATATCAAACAGAAACATAAATCTGTATGATCTGTGGATTTTTCTTAAATGTTATTTGTAATATTTTAATATTATCAGTATTACATGAAATGGCATAAATAGGCTTGATTGGTATATGACTTATTTTAATTGGTTGACTAAGGCAAAATTGGAGTTTTGGAGGAAGGAACTGAGGTATAAAGGTAGAGTCATCTATGTTGTCCTGCTGTCTCTCATGTTGCTTTCTGAATATTTCTTGTGGTTCAGTAAAGAGATCTGCAGTTTAAAATTAAAATTATAAGAATTACTTGGACACCTTTCCAAAGCAGTTGGAGGTGTCTGAGTAAGACAGAAGAACAATGACTAAATCTGGACAGCTCAAGGACTTGGATGCTGGTTTTGAGTCACTTTGTTGAGCCATTTTCCATAGTTATTAACCTTCTCTCAGAATGGCTTGGTAGCAGCTAAGAGCCTGGGCATGTTTAAAGGTTGTTTGAGATATTTTTTGCGCTGCCAGAAATTACTGATTCCTCTTGCCTTCAATTCTGCCTACACGACATAGCAGGAAAAATAGTTGAGCCAAAAATAGAACATTTCTATGGACAAAATTCAGCCTCCATGGCAACAGTTAGGCCACACTCAGATCAATTTGCCATTCAATGAAATCTTTTATTTATTTCATCAGAGTTTTGCTTTAACTGCAACCAGCTTACGTGCATTTAAGTTTTACTGCCTTTCTGCAAAGTGGGGAAAAATATGTTACTTCACTTTAATACTAACACTAAACTGAGGTGCCCTAAGCTAGGAAAAGCCCTGAGCAGTGATAGAGAGAAGGCCTAAGTACCAATGGATTTAAAAATGGTTAGAAATTCCCACAGAATTATATCTATAGAAACTACATAGGTACCACGTAACTGCATTCATGGTTTTAACTAAAATTATTATCAAACAAAAACTTGATTCAACCAATTCCATCTTCCTTTTTGCAGAAACAGAAAAGTCTTAAGCCTATATTCTTTTTCTTAGTGTCAGGAAAAAAGTGTGCTTGAAAACAAAAGGCTGATGTTGTATCATATTCTTTCAGAAAAAATGGTGCAATTAAAATATCAAAATGAAAACTTACCCCACACTGCCATGAAAACAGCAAAAAAGACAGTAGCTCCATTGTCAAAAAGGTGGGTTACCTGAGAAATATATTTAAAATGTGATCAATTTGTGATAATAAGCCTTTATTTTCTATTTTCACCTACTAAAATTAATGAGATCATGAGTTTAGCTGGTCAGATAATCTTGACTATCCTTCCCTTGACATGTGAAATCCACCTGTGAATTGACAGGACTATTCTACAGCCTGGCCTGGGACTGCCCCCTGCCAGCATCAGATGTGAACATCATTTCGGACCCAAATTGTTAATTTTATGGAGCCATGTACAGAGGATGGATGAGGAGATAAAGGCTGATGTCACGGACACTGTAACATATAGCTCAAGGAGGGACACCACATCTGACACTGCTAAATCTCAGTGCAAATTGCATTCAAATGTTTTACAACCCAAACTATGTATTGGTGAAAGACGGTGTTAATATTGGCTGAACTGAATCTGTCCCTTCAAGACTTTATCTACCCAAGATCACTAAAGACAAAACAAAAGGCAAAATTCATGCTTTTACCAGGAAGTATCTGTATTTGCATAGCCTAAAACATACCTTGGCATAGATGCAGCTGTCCGACAACCTCATGAAGGGGCAGTATTTATCACATATAGGACACATTATGATATCTGTAGCTTGGCAGACTTCTTTACTGGAAAAATAGAGAAGACAAAAATTAATAGCTTCATAACTACAACAATCTGCACAACAATCTGTCTGGATTGATAGGCTTTGTTAATATTCAGTCACTAATTGAACAAAACTGGTCTGTAACTGAAGCCAAGATGTTCATAACTACACATGTATAATTAATATTTGTTGACAGTCTAAGACTACAGAGTTTACAGTCATAACTGCAGAGTGCAGTTTTCCATGGACAACCTAGCAGCATCTCTTTACCATTTCCAGCTTCTCCTTGAGTCAGAGTGGACTTTGGTAGGAGAAGGGTGAGGGTAACTTCAGACAAAGTTATGCTTGTGATTTAAGTGCACAAAAACTTAGAGATGCAGCACTCAGCAGAAGGTCCAGGGATTTCTTCATCTGAGGAATGCCTCTGTAATGGATCTTTAGGAAAGGCCTTATAGAGAGTGAAAACTCCCAACTTTTGTGCTGGCCTCTTAAAGAGTAATGAAGGGGTCTACTTTTTCCCTACTTTGTTCTGAGTTGCCAGCACAATTAGCAACTGGAACTGGGCAAGAAGCATTTCCTTTCATCCTAATTCAGAAGCATAAAACATGGGAAATTTGATACTGGGTATCTTATGACAACTAAACAGTCATTTCTTAACTGTTCATTCAACAGTTTGAAATGAAATAATTAACAGTGGGAAGATCTCTTAAATTATTCATAATAACCCACAGTTGCAATTTCTTTATAAAAGTCCCTGCATTACCTGACTTGGCAGTGGTTCAAAGTGGTGACTCCATACAAAAAGACAAACAATCCAATGAAGGCAGCTGGGAAGAGCATCCCTGTGTACCAGCCTAACCAGGCAAAGTACAGCCCAATTTTTTCACCAAAGTACCGCCTGTTTAAAAACACAACACAGCAAAGTTATTTGTTAATTAGGATAATCTACTCAATCTTGCTCATTAGTAGAAAAAACACATTTCTATCATATCTGAAGAGTAGATTAAAGAGGAGAAAAAATCTTCAACTAAGCTTCTAAATGCACACTGAGGGACACAGTAATGAACCTAAAACATTAATTTAAAAATTCAATAACCACAGCTTACAGTTAGATAAGTGGAGCCCTCATGAAGGAAACAGTGAGTTACTTTTAGAAAGCTAGTTCTTTGTGTTTGGGAAATCTATGGTCTACTTTGATTTTGGCTGTTTGACTTTACTGCCCATATAGTTGCATTGAAATAAAATTTATCCTTAAAACTTGTATAACAGCAAAAATTATTTGAGCTCAAATTAATTCTAAGAAATCAATTAACCAGAGTTCCTTCTCCAATACAGTTTCTTTTCATTTGATTATTTATTTTCTTAGCTCAGTTCCTGGAAAAAACTAATTTCATGATTCTACTGCAGTGGTAAGAGAAGTGCTAGTAAGATCCATCATCTTGCCATGGTTTGAAGAAAGTAGTCTGAATTGATCCTAATTTATTAGACATATTGCTCAAAACCCAGCAGCAAAGTAGCCAGAGAAATCCATTTTGCTACATATTCATTAGCAATTTTCGTCCTCCCAAACACAGCCAAACATTTATTTATGTGTTAGAGAAAACATTAAGCACACAGAAACCAGCCGAGCTACTCAGCAGAGGAGCAGGCTCATGTATTGTCCTGGGTCTGATTTGTGTACAGTAGGCTGAGATTTTAGGGGATTATTTGCAAGACTGATTTTGAAGAATGAGGCAAGATGATATGCTTGTATTTCAGAGACTTTACAGAAAATTTAAACTTGCATGTCCACTCAGAAAGTAGCTGCTGCTGGAAACCCTGTTTCACCCTAATGATGCAACTTCTGCTCTATCCAGAGGAAAAATACAGTGAGCCAGTGCTGCTGTTTCCTCTACGCTACCAGAAAACATCATTGGCCAAACTTTCTCAGTGAGAATGGAAATTCCTAGGACTGTCTCTTAGCACTGGGTGTACTGGAGGACACTTGATCTGGACTGCACAAAATTAGCAGTTTTCAAGTTGTTATTAAAATTTTCCTGTGTGAGAAATATGTCTCTGGCCTGACCTCATCCTCAGCTGAAAGATACTGACCTGCAGTGACTATTTTCATTTGAGTTTACCAGCTCTGTATAAGAAGCCAAGTATTGTAATTTTGGTTTTATTCTTCTGTCATTCAACAGAGACTCGAATTCACAGGCAAAAAGATGGCAAGCTAATGCTAACATGCCCAGTTCTGACAAGGGCAGCAGGTCTGATTGTAAAAAAACACACTACAAACTGCTTTTTAAGACCTGGCTTAAGAGTGCAAATGAAACCTTTGGCCTGATTATTTTCCTGACACCTAGGATATCAGTCTGTGCCTGCCACTCCAAAAATGCAAATTCACATTTGAGCTTACTTCCACTATATATGCATGACCTATATTTCTCCATGTACACAGTGCAAAGTAGAGAAGTCGACCTAACCTTCATCAAGCTTTACTTAATTTCCTACCCTCAAGGATGAATGCTTCCTCATTCCAACCCTCTAGCTGACAAGCATTAATGGCAAAAATAATCTCCTGTCCTGTTGAGCCCTTCAATCTAATAGTGCAAATCATAGTATTCTTTTTGATCTAGAAATCAAACATCTTCATCCTAGATGAAGACCCAAGCAAAGTTCAATGTGTGCATAAAGAAGGCTGTCCATGATGGGAAGCAACCCATCACTGGAAAGTAAGAAAAGGCATCTGAGCCAGGTTTTAAAAATAAATGAAGAATGTTGACATTACTTTGATACATATTGGTTTAAACATGGAGAAACAGCCTCAATATTCCATTATTGTCCTTTGCAACGTAGATGGTATTCCACAGGCATAGGCTGTACTACTGTAAATTGCATCAGGATCAACTTAATATATCATGTCTTCTGGCCCCATAGTTTGCATATTTCTTCTTTTAGTCTCTGCTCAGACACCACTCAGTTAAAAGCTATGGAAGCAAACTATGCCACTAAAAAGGTCTTTGGAGGCCTTCCGAGGTACCATTTTCAGAGCAGTTCCACATTTATTCCAATATGTGATTCAGGTAGTCTGGATGATTATGACCCTCAGAAGATGAAAAACGTGTAGAGATACCTTTGTCCCTCCCTTGAATTTACCCCAAATATTAGTTGGAAGAACAAATTTGTTTCTTCTCTTCTTCCGTCACTATGTAAAGAATAGAAATTTCATATAGCTTGCCTTAGTGATGGCAGTTCTCTCTGAGCCAGTGCTCAGCAATGTACACAAAGAATTCCAGATTTTTTTTTCCAGAATGCATCACTGTGCATTACTTATTCCTAAATTTCACCTGTTATCATTCTGCTCATTTCAAGGCCTCTTCAAAATTTTCCAGTGTTGATAACATCTCTGTGCTCTTGTTAACTTTGCTTTATTACTATCTAATTTTTCAAATTATTAATATGGACAAAAAAAAAAAACCCAAACATTTGAGTCTAATGGTTCTTCCACAGAAAATTTTCTCTACAACCTAAAAAGCAGAGACATAAAAAAACCCTGGGCACCTTATAGAATAATCCATCTCTCCTCTCCTTATATATGCTGTACCATCAAAATAATTTCAGCTTCTCAGTTGTAAGCTAGCCTGGGTACTATCCCTTCAATACCAGTTACCTTAATGGTGAACTACTGCTCCAGTGGTAGGCCTATGACTTAACTGGGTCAAGATTTCAATATCAGTCTTTTCAATATGACACATTTTTGAAAAATATTAAGGTACAAAGTCTAATTTCAGACCTATGAAATGTGATATTGGATTATCCTACATTTAATAACCTTCATTATAGAACATTTTACTTTCAGCATGCCTAGAAGGAAGTCATGGGTGTAGAATATAGACAGATCAGGGCTCAAGCCAAGAACGTGTCTATTTTCATTAACTCTTTTGCTGATAAGAATTAAATTCTGTACAGAACTTTCTACCTCACAGAAACTAGAGCTTTTTAGAAGGTGTTTTGGATAAATGAACCTCTCATGTCAGAAGCAATGGGGTGGGTATGAAGGCTTGACAGGAGACTGAAAGGGAGTAGTCAACTTGTAGTCAAGACATTTAATGGAAACATGGAGCAAAATGCAGGTTACTTAGGCATCAGTTTTTGCTTCCATGTTCATTTAGATAGCTTTATAATCACTTAAAAACATAGTTTTCTCCCTGCATTTTTGTCCTGTGAATTATATACACAAGTAGCAGCAGGAGCAATTTGTGCAAAATCAAGAGGGAAGCAGCAATGCACAAAAATGTGAAGGAGGTGATCCAAAGTCCCCAGGAATCACTGCAACTGTTTCTGTAGATATACATGGTCCCGAGACATATAAATATAATGAGTCGTGTTTCTTTCCAACTATAATAAATTCTAAGGGTCATAAATTATTCTCGTAAAGTATCTGTGGACACTAAATTCCACAAGATGAATAATTAAAGTCATGGTACCACATCTGTTGACTAATAGTAGTGGCTTTGTAAATTATGCCAAGTCTGTGCCATCATACTGCCACATGTTTCAAAGCAGAGTGGAAAGCAGAATCATGCAATTTCCCTCAAATGACTTTTTATGATTTATTTTTAGTGACTAGGATCTCCGTAACAGCCAGTTGATGAGATTAAATGATATCTGGGGGTTGCCAAATTGGCAGCACAGAAGATGGAAACCTGATTTTAACATCTAAGGGAAAAATAAGACAACACAGAAATATGATAGCTTGACTTTAAGGTAGAAATAGCACATCTATGTTCTGGTTTGACTCCCAGGTGGAAACACTAATTCATGTGGTAGTTTTACATTCGCTAATTCTGACCTTTCTTGGTCAACACACTAAATTTGTGATGGGGTTTGTGCTTACTCTCTTTTCTTTTTATGAGATAGACTTTGGGAGGAAAAAGGCAAAACAGGCCCAACTTAAAGGTTACAAAGATAGTTTTATTAACACACACTAAAGGAAGGAAAAAAGGAAAAAAAATTGAAATAAGAAGAAAAATTAACTCTTCAGAATCCTTCTCCTTTCTCCACAGATTGTTCACTTTCTCACAACCAACACAGAGAGACAAAACTATGATTTTCAGTCAGTTTCACCATTTAACGATAATCTTTCACCACTTTGGGAGAGGAGTCTCTCTTGATGTCCCATGGAATTTCCCCACTGGCAACTTAAAACAGTTCTCTGGTAGGTTTTAACTGGCACAAAAAAACAGCCTCCCAGTAAAAAACCCTGCTTCTGTGACCCCTCCCATTAGCAGTTTCCCAAGCCACTGATGGGTCATGGGTCTAGATTTTGCATGTCACCTTTTAAAGATGCACAACTCAAAGGAACAAAGGATTCTTCTCAAGGAACAGAGATATCTTCTCACTTCTTCACTAGCACAAAAGACTTATCTCTACCTCTGTTCAAGTATCTTACAAGATCAGTATCACTTAGTCTATCACACACACTTTTGTTCAAATCTACACACAAATTTGAACAACATCTCCCTAAATGCACATGTTCCCACGATTTGAAGGGTTATGTTAGTCCAGTTTCTATGTTTACATCCAGAGAAGTCCAGTCAGAAATGTCTACTTCCTCAATCCTTTCTTCCAACAATATGAACAACATCTCCCTAAATGCACATGTTCCCACGATTTGAAGGGTTATGTTAGTCCAGTTTCCATGTTTACATCCAGAGAAGTCCAGTCAGAAATGTCTACTTCCTCAATCCTTTCTTCCAACAATATTTATCAGTTCTTTCACTGACTTTATATCATGCTGTCTCTCTACACGTTCCTTCTTCTCTCTCTCAGAGAAAAGTTTGGAGTTCTGAAAGCTTCAAGTTGCTAAGAGAAGGTTAAATCTGCACAGGCCTGCGATAGTCAGGTGATCTCTGCTGGGTGAAGTAAACATTCCTCCAGAGAATGGGAAACCAAAGGTTGTGGGATTTTGCTGTATTGGTTGGAAGGACAGTTGTTGTTGTACAGTTGTCTTTGTGCCGTTATTGTACAGTTCTGTAACCCCCCCCAGCTTTTGTTAACTTACCAGTTCTAAGTTATTTTACAGCTCTGAGACCCTCATTCCTGTTCCCCTGCCGTCCCCTTCCTGCGTGGCCTCCGCTGCTCCCCACCCGAGGACAGAGACTCCACCTTCACTGCTGCCACTCCGTTTCCATAACAACGGGGCCTGCCATCTTTGCTGCTACTACGAGGGATACATCGAGGGCTATGTCGTCACCGTGGCTCCCCTTCATAACTTGTTACTGTTGCTGGCCCCACTTAAAATGCAAAGACCTCACAGCCCCAGAGGACCCTGCTACACCCGGAAGTCCAGCAGAGGGGAATAAGCCCCCTGGACAACTGACCGGCGCAGAGTGGGTGCTTGCGAGGGGCACAGGTGAACTGGGAAAATCACCCAGCTACTGAAGGGAGCCACTTCCTCTCTCGCCCTCACCTACAACGGACTCGACAAGGGAGGCACCCCTGGACCGAGCGAGCCATAACGAGCTTCTATACGCTCCCGTGAGGAGAGAAGCCCCGGACCTGCGGCGGCAGTGGCAGCAGCAGACCCGACGGATCCTCCTCCGCGGCGTAGACTCTGTGGGAGCAGCGGCGGCGTGCGCAGCCCCTCGAGCCCCCTCTTCCTAAAAGAGCTGATTAATAAAGGCGTTGCGCTGGAGCAGAAGGTCTCCTTGCCCTATTTATAACACTGGGCATCCCTCCTCTGAGCGGCCGTGCTTCCCCCTCCTTCTCCTCTCTGCCCAGGAGGGACGAGGGGGGTTCTGCCCAGCCCTTGGTGTCAAACCGGGGTGGGCTCGGCCCAGCTGGGCCCAGAGGTGTTATCAGGGGCCCTGCTCCGCCGGCTCTCTCCGGGCTTGGCTGGCCCCAGGCCTTTGGCCATCTCTCCCGCTTAACAAGAACTGCGGCAGGGCCCAGCTCTGAGCCGGGGCTCAGAGGCACAGCCAGGCCTGAGCCAGCTCTCCCCGAGGGGGTAGGGAGTGGCAGGGCTGGCTGGCCTGGGCCGTTCTAACACAACACCCCAACCAATGTTACCTGTTCAAGTGGCCTGAAAGAAAAAGCTGACTTAGACTCACCCAGAATTTTATATGAGTATTCCTCAGAGTTGCATCTAGCTTCCTCAATGGTTTAAATATGTCAATATTTAAAATTGAACTGTGATAAATGCCTGTCTAAAAACAATTCCAAGGTCCTGACAGGGAACTGTTTCCACTTTAAGTAAAAACCAAACTGTGTCAACCTATAACAATCTATAAATGACATAACTGTACTATCTACATCTAATTTACTTCTTAGCTTTTCTAAATCATAATGTCAACTAGCAGCATAAGTTCTGGCCAGATGTCTGTGGAAGAATCAACATCCAGCCACTCCTTTTGTACAGATGAAAATGCCACTTCCTTCAAGCACAATCCCACATAACTCTTGTTTTGGGGGAAAAAAAGATTTTCCTGCTGTAGAACTGGCACTAAAAAAGCTTCTTTTTAAACTGTTCCTGCTGAGATACTTCCAAGTAAAATGAACAGCAGGTCTTGCTGGTGTCATCAGTTCTTCAAGGAAAGGTCTCCAGCTCAACAGCCATGTGAACTGCTGAGAGTGGCAGTAGATGCGGAAGATTCATTCACGGATGCTGGATTACTCACATTTCCTCAGCTCCTCCCAAATCTTTGAATCCTCTGAAAAGTGAGCAGGAGCTGAGGAAATGTGAGTAAGCCAGCATCTGTGAAGTGAGAAGAAAAAGGAATCCCCTTATTTTTTTTTGTCATCCTCCTTCAGTGAATTCATCACAGCTGTGCGTGTGTTCCAGGCAGCAAATGGCAGGCTGGGGCTGCAGCTTTGGACCTGCTGAGTGTGGTGGCTTGTGATTCAGGCTGCTGCCAATGCTCAGGGAATCTCACAGGTACCCCCACCCCTCTCCTTTTTGGGTAAATGCTTCCTGTCATCCACAGCAAGACACTCTTGACCTCAACTAGGGAGTCTATAGCAATTGTCCTTTTTTAAAAATAGATTTTGAAAATTCTTATCTGATGAAAAAATAAAGCTTCTTAAAAAATCTTAAATTTTAAACTCAGGTTATGGAAGAAGGATGCTATCAAGGTCTACCATAATCGTATCTCTAACATTCTGTTACCATTCTGTTACCATTTATTCTCATACTTAAAAAACCTTTCAGATGCCTGAACATGAAATTAAGCCAAACACCAGATATTGCCTCAAGAGCACTTTCACAAACAAGAAGCGATGAAGAACAGTAATCTTGACCACTATGGACAAATGATTTTGAAACTCTATAAAGATAAGTTTGTACTGTGATAATAATACCTTGTCATGTACTGGAAATTGAAAGCAAAAAAACCCTTCAGTATAACTGTTGGTTCCTCCATAAATCAGCAATTTCTATTTTGTATTTTGACAAAATTTCCATATTTCTATCCAGTGTCTGAAAAAAAAAGCTTTTGGGATTAAATGATGAGACTTAATAAATTATTTTGTAAAGCATTAAAAACTACATGACTCATCAAAACTTTTAATTGTATTTCTTGCTTAACTTTTTATCCATGGAAATGAAACTCTCTGTTTTATGAAATGGACAGGTTTTATAGGGCCTTATTAGTAACACTGTCTATCTCCAGGGCTACCCTCTACAAATCTTTCATCTGGAAACAATTTTGAGAATAAATAAGAGCAAAGTTTTCTATTAGTTATAGGACTTATGAAAGTGGAAATTAATAAGTTGGACCAATTGCATGTTGTGGATGACCCTTCCTGATGGCCAACGTATCTTCAGTGCTCCCGATACATCTGAAGACTTTATTAATAGGCTCTTGTAGCTCCATATTCCTCTCTTCAAGTAGAAAAGGCCCATTAGTGTCCAATAATAGTTCTGCCAACACAATCAGTAAAGGCTCTGACTCTTTCTATATGCATAAGAAATATGTAATTCTCTATTATTCCATGCAAGGCTATTTGAAAACATAATTTAAAAGTATTGTAAGAACTTGGAATCACATCTCAGCTTTCTCAGTGTTTTTTCTTTGCAGACTACTTTCAAGATGAATAAAAATCTGGAGAATGGTGATGTGGCTGGTCTGAGTTAAAGGGCAGTGGTACAGAGGAGACTTCCATCACTGGTGTTGCTGAACACAGTAGCACACTCAGCAACTGTAAGCTCTTCTCTGTGCCATTTGTAAGCATCGTGAAACTTCATCCAGAGCTCATTCTGTGACTGCTTTTTGGAAAAAGAAGATCTAGTTGATGAGAGCCTATCTTTCACCAAAGCCATGCTTCAAGGAGAAAGAACTCCTCCCGTGGACAGATGTCTAATCAAGTATATCCAGCCTCCACAGATTTCTTTCTTCCTTTTTTTCTCTCTTAAATAGCCTGTAAACACTTCAGTACAGATTACAGGAAACATCTTTTGTTTTCAGGTCCTTCTACAAACTCCACTATAAATATTTCTTTGAATGTAGTGTCACCATGAACTAAATAGTTTCCCATGACTTCAGTATCAGTTTTTAAAAAACACATGAATTAACTGAGCTTTTCATGGTTTTGTCAGAAGTAAAACAACCTGTGCTCAAAGCATCTATTATGTGACATAGCAAAGCCAGGTAAGTCTTACCTTACAAGATCCAGTGGCTGGTATTTATACCATACTCCCCAGGAAGCCCAGCACTCATAGAGAAGGTGCCTGTGGTTTTCTGCTCCATGGGTTTTTATTGAATTCTTACTTTTATAACTTCCCTAAAATACAAATCTGGACATTAATGAATAACAGCAGTAAAAAAGAATATTTAAGAAATCTCTCTTATTAGCAGTATGGATAAGACAATTTATGCAAACTCCATACTTGTACTCCAAAAGCTAAGTATGGCATTAAAAAGTATCAACTGATGTCACTAAGATTTGAGATTATTCTTCCTAAGAAATTTATAATAAATTATATTCATATCATAGCCTATAAAGGCCAAGAAAATCTTTGGAGAATATCAAACCCCCCCTCCCCCCAGAGTGTGGTGGTTTTCTTCTCGGAAAACATACTGCTATATCAACTGAAACAGTTATTACAGAATAGATCCAGAACAATTCTCTTTACTCATCTCTTTTTGCAAGAAAATACCCCTAATTTTTCCCAAAGGGAAAAAGCATTGCTAAATGGTAGCATGTCAGAGGTAGACATTAATAAGATTGAGGTTAAATAATTACACAATTAAGAATTCATTTTATGAGAAATGGCTGTTCCAAAAGAAAAAACAAATAGCAAAATACCTCATGAAGAGGAAATGCAGCTTCATAGGAGCCATTACTGAGCAATCGATTCAGACCTAAGAATCAAAAGTATTCAATTATTTACCAATAGGAGCAGAAAAATTGCTAAGTGAAAAGCAAAACACATCCTCATAAACTGGCTAAATGAAGATTGAAGCCAACTGACAGTACAGGATACATGTAAAAAAATTGATCTTCTATAGACTGTGATAACTAAGATATACAAAGAAAGATTTGTTCAAATATTAATCAGAATCTATCATTTATTATGTTAAAGGCTCATTTTCCAAATCCATCCTTAATGTAACTCCGGTGAAATTTGAGACCTCCCACCAGGTTTAAAGTTCGACCTTATAAAATATGGTCTAACAAAGCTATTTAGATGAAAGGCTGCATATCTTGGGAGGTAAAAACTTCAGGGAAGGTCTTGACATTTTTGAATTGCAGACTACTAAAGCAACAGAAACTTTTAATTTCCATATGATAACAACTTTCTAAAATGTGTTCAGCCTATGTCTTATGAAAGTTGCTGGACAGAAAGCAACAAGACAAGCTGCAGCAGTACAAAACCAGAAAATAAACAAGAACCTGAACTAAAATCATTCCTGTGGCACAAAAACAGGAACCATACAACCCACTCACTCAGGCCTTGCCCCTCTTTAATGAGAGCCTCGAGAAATAATGTTTGCTAAGATGTTGCTTTCACTTGGAAAGTCACCAAAGTAGGACTGAACTATTACCAGGCAATGAAAAACAAAATGTCCACACTAAGAACCTGAAGGTATTTGAACCCTATTGACCAAGAGGCAGAGTCTTGATTCCTCTTCTAACTCACAAGGGACAGAAAGCTGCAAGAACACAGCAATGAAAAAATACTTATTAAGTCAACATAACAATTTCAGTGGTAGCATCAGTGTCTGTCTCACAAAATATGCTTTCTTCCAGTGTCTCTGTCAGAAAAGTAAAACTTGTACAGCTGAGATGGGCTTTGCTCTGCCCAGTGATCAATGCAAGGTTGTATTTTTATTGGTATAGCACAAGCTGATATGTGAGGAAGATTGGGATCTTGAGGCAGGCAGGGACTGCTGTTGTTTGGGCTAGATGCAACATCAGCTCTGCTCAGGGCTATTGCTGCCCTCATCCCAGCAGCTGAGAAAGAAAGAAAAAAGTGAAGTTCTGGGATATTTCTCTTCCTGTTCAGGAAAGGTGAGGTTTAAACAGCAGGGAAATGAAATAGACTGCAGAGTTTTATGGAGATTATCTCTACATTTGTTTTTGTGTGACACTCAAGCAATATGTGCTCTGTAGGACTTGGCCATACAGAAGGTTGCCACTGTTTTATATTTTACCCTCCTCTGTCACTGCCTGCTCTCCTGGACCTGCATATGTGCCACTCTGAATTTTCACTCCACTCACTGACTGAAAATGAAGCCACAGTTATGCATAGTGTTCTTTACACTGAGGACATCAATGGTGAACTCCCTTTTGACTTACAGCAACAACAGAGATACAGAGTCTTCCAGCTCCCTTAGGGATGGATATAGGTATCCAGGGAGAAGCCTTGTATCCTGAGATGTAGATCAGCACAAATCTTGCCATCCTTCTAAGCACATTTTTATGAAAGAATAAAAATTTTCCTGCATGAGTCTCTCTGCTTCTACACTGCTTGTAATCTGTTCATATTTCACATTTAAATCAGCCTCTTTTCCTTGCAAAGGTGATAAATTATGTGTGGTGACATGTGCCTGTGAAAGCTGACTGATATTACAGGGGGATGGTCACATCTTCCAGGCAAAGCCCCTACAGCAGCAGCAGGTGAGACATAAACAGTCAAAACCAAGGTGATTAAAAAGGAAGGAAAGGAGTCTGTTATGAGGCCAGGCAGACTTCTCCTTTCTTTTTTTAAACACACATTTAAAAGCACATTGCTTAGTACTTACCAATTTTGTTTTTCCCTTCTTCATATTTCACTCTTTGTAAGATATGGTGTACAATTCTACTTCTTGTAGCATTATTGAAGAAAGTATCTTTGTTGTGTATTATGAAGCTACATGAAAATAAAAATCAAAGGCATCTCAGAAATATGTAATAGCCTGTTTAAGGCAAATATCTAGTTCCATTGCTTTCTGTAGCACTCTGAAAACCTACAGCATGTAGGCAAGGAGTATTAAAGACACTTGATTAAGAGATGATTAGCCAGGTGAGATGCTGTTAGTAACACTATTCATTCTCTAACAAAGAATTATGTGGAGAAGTCTGGAGAAAGAAGATATTTAAGTATTCATTATGAGAAGCATCACTTTTAGATAATTCACTGAAAACTACAAAATTATTGCACAAAAATTTGCATATCTTTGTAAGTGCACCAGTAGAGTTCTACATCTGTTCCTGGCTTTTTTGTTATGTTTTACCATTAGGAGTCAGTTGGAAACATCTACTTGGTAGTAGACCATTCTTACTGAAAACTATTACTGAATACTATGTTAGAAATTGAAAGTATCATATACTCCTACATTTGGTCCTGGAAGCTAAAATACAGTAGAAAATTAGCTCTCAGAAGCCACTTAGCAAGTTAAGTATGGATGCACATTCTATGTTCAATAGGTTAGATGGAATTGTAGTGAATATGAATAAATTTTAAAAAACCCAAGAAACCCTGTGCATAGGAGGCAATATTGATTTCCTCATCTGTGTTTTTGAAGAGCTGCAGAACTGAATAAACTGATAAACAAAATGTTAAGGTTATAGAGGTGTCATAGAGACATGAGTCTGTAGAACACTACACAAGAGAAATACATCCTGAAATGAGATCATCTTAATCAGGAGCTTGGCGTGGATTCACATCACCACTTTTGCGCAATGTGAGATTCACTGCTCAGTTTACCCCTCAGGTAATTTTACCCAAATGAAAATTTGTTTTTTCAGATTGAATCTTTACTCATGGGAAATAATATACAGCTTTTCACCCCCACAGTAATTTTGAAAAACAAGTAGTCCAACTTCTGGACTTTGAGAACTTCATCTGCTCCCTCTTTATTATCAAAATTCTCAGCTGGATTTTCAATAAAATACAAAGTGTACATAAGTTCCTTATGTTCTGCTTCAAAGGCCAACAGTAGAAAAAAATCCTAAAGTGGAGTTATGTAAGACGAGTTGCTCCAAGAACACCAGAAGTAATGAAACCTGGTTTTCTAGAAGTTACTATCTCACATCTCCTTTTCCGCTCCACCTGAGATACTCACAGGCCATTTCTGTGTCTACAATCTACTCACTACTGTGCTCAATATTTCTGGCTTCCTCTCATTTCCCTGCTATTTCTGAAGTCCTTCTCATGCCCTACAGTACCTACCAAAAGTAATTTATTTATGCATATTGGCTGACCACCACGTGCATGCTGATTTACCAGTGGGCTGGTATCAAAGAGCAAATGCAGTTGGTGTCCACTGGCCACTGCCTTTTCTGTATAGGAACAGTTTTGGGCCACTATTCCATTTCAAGCTGCTATTATTCAAAGGGTATGTAAGACTGAGCTTATCTTTCAGATACAGAAAGATATATGGATATAAAGATGTGTTTTTACCTCTACATCTGTATCAAATTCAGTTGAAACAAATCAGTAAGTAAAGTAATAACTATTAAAAGCAATTTGAGAACAAATAAATACTGATATTTTTATGCTGATAAAAATATATTTAAAAAATAATTCTGAAGCAGGTAGAACAGTGTTGTTTTCAGCTGAAGTTGGAACTCTGTTTTAGGCTGTTTTCATAGCAGCAGAAACAATTTAAAAGGTAGGAGTAAGACAGAAATGAGCAATTACAGATTTTTGCTCTTTATTTCATTTTCTTTTACTGACTGACTATCTAAGACCTCACCTCCCAGAGAGCAGCACTAAATGTTAAAGATCTGTGAAAATAACTTCACAGGTATCAAAACAGCACAGTAATATTCATTCTAACTGAGCTACGAGCTCTTGTAGGATTCAACTGTGAGTTGAATCACCTTATCTGGAAAACCTGCAACATGGAACCAGATAACACCTTAATCTATTTTCCTTGTAATACAATTTTATTTTGCCCATCTGTTATCACAACTATCTCATACTGCAACTAGAGGTACCCATTTCAACATATTTTCTGAAAAACTTGTTTAATAGTTTTATTTGTATTTAAGCATTTCTATTTTCATGAGTCATGAATGCAAAAAGATAAAAATCAAGGATTATGCAAAAAACCAAGAAACATTCACTTGTTTAAAGAAACACTTTAGTCATTTGCATTCTTTTGCAAACTTAGCAATTGTGTTATTATAGCTTTTGATCTCACATGGACAAGAAGAAATAACCAGATGTGTCTGTGAAGCAGATATATACACCTCAGTATAACAACTGGTGTGAAGAACTCTGCCTATTCCAGAACAGCTGAAGCAGTCCTAAAACACCTGTGAGAATATGAGCTGCAGAGCTTCCATCCTGCCCAGTCATGTGCCAGTAAAAGGCATCTGAGGGCAGGAGGGGGAGAGGAGAGGAAGAACTCACCATGATCAGAGTGGCCAAAAACCATGACCTTTAGTGTTTTCCAAAGTTATTCACAAAGACATGAATGAAGAAGAGATACTAGAGTTCAGCAAAGGTGAGAAAGAAGTGCCAGAGGGAGTTCTCTGGATGTTCTGGACCATCCTGAACAATATCATTATTTGGGGATAGAATTGCACATGGTAATATTTAAAAAATAATTCTCATTTAGTTTTGAACACAAAAATCATGGAGTTTTTAAAATTTACTTAACTCAAATACTCTGGGTTTTTTTCTGTGAAATTGTCTGTAGAGTAGACCCAGAAAGAGCAGCATGACCATAATCAGTGGGGCAGGGACCTCTGGCACAGGAAACAAAAATAGGCAGATGTGAATGGAAGGCCTTGAAGGGTTGAAAATATCTCAGGTAGTTATAGCTGTGTTACAACATCTCAGTTAGACATTGACATAAATTAGGACAATGTCAGGGAGGTTTCAATTTATCTCAAAAGTCACAGGAGTTGTTCTTGTCAGGTGAGAATGAGGCAGCTCAGTATAGGACTTACATCTTTCAAACATTACCCTTCTTCCCATGTTTCCTGGACATTTCTTCCCCCCAAATTTTTGTGCTTCAATTTGTCTTATTTCTCAATGTGGGTGGTAATTCCATATTCACAGAATAGCCATCAAAGCTATTCCATGTTCCACAGCATTCAATGAAGAATTCAGAGAAAAAGGGTTTTCTCAGTATGGGAAGAATCTCACACTTCAAATTTCAGTTCACAGGGGCCAGAGTTGAAGACAATTTCAAACTAGGTACACATAAACATTTATCAGATATTACTGAGCTATAAACTGTATAAAGCAGAGGCTTTCTAGTCAGTTTTTTAACCCTTCTTGCTTTTAGGTGGAAGAATTTCCCCAGCTGTTCTGTTTCTGATGCCCTTGTTAGATTTTCAACATGCACAAGGATTTGAATATTCATAGGAGCAATACAGCTTGTTTTCAGGTTCAGAAGGGTTTAGACTTTATTTATGGGACTCTTCACTGAAGGTTTTGATCATTTTGTCACCTCATTTGTAAGTAAGGATTAATACATTGTGCTTTTTATTACCTGTGAAGTTAATGTATAGGTAGATAAAGCCAGTGAATTGTTCCACTATAATCATTAACTTGGTCCTGTAAGTCTTATTTGTATGAGCTATCCTTACTCAAAAGGAAAATCTCAATGAGAGATTGATAATGAGCTTAGTTTTAGAAGGAAGGGTTGCAGAGTTGATCCATAATTAAATTCCCTTTTAAAAATGTCATCCTGGAAATACTGCTCTTACCTTCATGCTGTAAGAGACATGAAGAGTCAGTGAAGGTGAATTGCTTTGAAACTATATTTGTAGCCTTCTTAACTAAACTGTGAACTGGAAATTTCAGACTATCTTTCTGTGGATAGCAAAGCACTGCAAAGGTAACTGTTGTCTAAAGAAAGGCCTCAAATTAGTGCAAATTCAACCAAGAAAAAAATTACCAATGAATTCCTGTTTATACATTCTCTTCAGTAATTTTGCAGGTTGCACAAACCCTTAAAGGGTAAATGTATCTGTTGAATCTTTGAATACACATTTGAAAAAACTGTGGGTTTACTTTTCTTGTTTTATTTTACTTTACATATTTAGGGAAAGCAAAAGGCAGAGAAAAACTATTTTCAGCCTTAGTGGCAAGATAAACAAGCTGCAATCTGAACACCTGTGATCTAGTGACAAAAATTTCGAAGGGAGAATGAATGCATGCACTGATTCTTGTGTCTTTGTACTGTGGGATCCACAGACACTGAAACATTTGACATTCACCATATCTAAAATTGCCTTCTGCTGGAAGCAGTACAAACTAAGAGCACAGATGTTGGTGGAAGTAGGGTCTCTGTGTGAGTAGTGTATTCTTTAGCACCAGGAATATACCCTACTTTCTGTACTCCAAGGTAAATCACAGAGCCAACAGCCAACCTGTTGTTGGCTGAGGTAATAGCAGGTTTTTAGCTCATTTCACATAGAGAAAGTAAATCACCAACTGTAGTAGCAGCAACAATGTGAGTCTGCAGTATTCCCCTGAGAATAATACCACACATTTCTTTACTTTATTTGTTTGAAAATGGCTATATTGTTAACACTTGCTAATTTTCATTTTGCTTGACTTCTAAGGCTGTAGCTGCCTGTCTTTTTTATGTAAAATGACATCTTTATTAATGGTTAGCAGGATTTTTTCATATCATATGCCTAAAACAGGGTCACTTTGGGATGAAGACTGTTGTAGTGGCTCTCTCTGTTTCCAGTTTGGCACCACAGCTTCAAAACTACCGAAGTAAAATAGAAAGTCATGAAAATGAAGAATCTCTCCTCTACCTCCCTCTGCCCTTCCCTCAGATGAGTCTTCCTCACAGATCACTACTTAATTTAAATTGGTTCACTCAGAAATATTCACCTGAGATAGAAGGAGCTTTTTTTACTTTTCAGGAATGTCCTGCTTCCTTCTATTTGTCAAGCAATTAAAATTTCCAGAATCAGAAGGAATTATGAAAACCTGTTGCGGGGCATGTCCAAGTTCAGTAGCACAAAGATTTGTTTGAAAGCAGGATTTACAAGACCATGATTCCCCATTTATGAAAAGCCATTTAAAATTTATTGTTATTATACTGTAGATGTATTTAAGGACCATCACCAGAAAGACCATCCTGGTTAAAACAAGTAAGTGTCCATGCAGTCCCGTGCCATGTCTCCAGTTTCAGCAGCTCCCTGACCTCCTTATGATTTTGGGGTGAGGAGGCTCAAGGGAACCCGGGCACAGGTGGTCTTGTAGAGATGGGGTTTGTTAACATCAATTTGAACATCAGGAAAAGCTTGCAAAGTAGCTCCACTCTGAGAGAAAATAGCCATTTGATCCCTTTAGTGATGTAATTGAAATTCCAGTGAATGAAAAGGAACTTTTCCATTGATTTCCTTAGATTTGGGCTGGACTTTTAATTAATAGAAATGTAGACTGTCTATCTCTCCCTTTTTTTGAAAAAGTACTAATATGAAGGCACTAGTCCTTAAGATATGAACAAAGAAATCAATTTTTTTCCAAGGAGAATCCAGAAGGAAAAGTTTTCACCTTGCAGCTGCGAAATGATAGAATACTCACTGATGGATCCTTTGTTGGCTGAATGGAGCAGTATAGCAGTCATTCTCCTCCAGATCTGGCAGTGTTTCCTTGTCCAGTTTCATTGGCTTTCTGGGTAACCATCCTCGGAACCTGCTTATCTGTTTCTCGATCCTGCAGCACATGATAAGTACGAGCATTTGTGATAATGTTTTTTTTCACTACATTATGAGGCACAGGTTGTCAAACCAGGGCACTTAATACTTACAACTAGAAAAGGTGCAATGTCCTTTGACTTTTTTTGAGGCAGACCAAATTACATATGCTGAACTTGATCACCAATAATCAGCTTTCTGCAGAGGAGTATTTATTTTGTCTCAACAGAAATGCAATGCTGATGGTGCCTGCTGCCATAAATCTTACTAAGCCCAGTGAGTGCTTGGCATGCCTCCAAACCTTTATTTCTCAGATTTTCAGTTAGTTTAAAATTCAGGTTTAACCAACATTAGATTTTGGGCTTCTAAACATTAGAACAGAGATTGTGACAAAGATCTTTGGCAGCTAACCCCAGCAAATTACTGCTCTACACGGATTCTTACCTTGCAATTGATGCTATTAAAAATAGGCTACTTTGTTAATTTTGTTCAGCTGTAGGTTCTTGCAACACTAAAACCTTCATGAAACCAGTTCTCTGGCTGTATAGGCTAAGAGGTGACTGCTATGCAGATTCTTACATTTGAAAGATGAAAACAAACATTTGAGCTGGAGAAAGGGCAGATTTGACCACAGGTGCATTAATGCAAAGATACACAGTGAAATGAAGGGAAGAATCAGAGCTCATTGGAGAAGACAATCTAAACTGAATTCAAATACACACTAGAATGTTTTAATGAAAAATACCTAAGAAAGCTATGTTTAGCACAGTAAGCCCTACTCCAAGTCCTAACCACTGATCCCTGCAAAAATCACATACTACAGATTATGAAGTGTGCTCATACTACAGATTATGAAGTGTGCTCATACTTCAGTCACTGGATGAATGTTGCCAGAAGTGGAGCTAAAGAATAAGAATTTACTTCCTTTGAAATTGAAGCGCAGTTCTGAAATAAGATCAAGGACTGGAAATACAGTGGGTTTGTTTGTTTGGTTGGTTGGTTGGTGTGGGGTTTTTTGTAGCTGTTGTTTTGGGTTTTTAGGGTTTTTTTGGCAGAGCCAACATAAGAACTCTAAGACCAGCAAATGCTGGTGCCTCTGCACAGTTAGTTTGAGGGAAGGCAACCCATATCCAGGCATCTGAATATGTGGAGAAGTGATGTGAAAATGTTACATATTTTCATTTAAAATTCATACTTTTTTTTTTCTGGAATATTCAGCCTTCTTCCATCAGGTATTTTTATCTTGGATAAGGAAGCTAATGCTCATTTTTAAACATGGGCACAGTTCAAAATTGTAAATAAATCAGCTGTACCTGTTTCGGTCCCATTTGTGCACTTCCAATCTGGAATAGCATGAAGGGGTGTCGATTATTGAATATGTGTGCAAATATATCATCAGGACTGTTTGGAAAAACTGGAATATGTATGTAAACTTTATATAAGATTTACTCTTAATTGCTCCATGGGCAGTGTTTGCACTGACCTAGCAATCTGGAGCCCAAGGAGAGGCAGTTTGCAAATGCCTGTGCTGAATGCAAGTGGGATGTCAGATCCCAGGGTTCTAAAGGGCCTGACCAATTGTAACTCTCCAGCTGCAGCATCCAGCCTGACAGCCTTGAGCTAGTCTGTGTTGTCACTGATAAAAATGCCAAGGGAAAGTAAGTTCTCTGCCAGGAAGGGGAAATCCCTGTCTTTTGGCCTCTGGTTTTCCTCTGTAAATTCATGAAGCCCTGTGTTTTACTCTATTCAACAGGCTTGGTGTGTTTGGGTATGGAAAATGGAGGAGAAATTAGGGTGAAGGTTTTTCTAAATGTCTTGTTCCATTCTTGTTAATTAAACTCGTTTGAATTCTCTAAGCTATTAACACCCCTGCCCATCTGCAACCCTTCCCATTCACGCTGCAAGTCAATGTGCATATGTGCATTTAAGATAATGCCCATTGCAGGTTTATCACACCACACAAGCACAGCACAAAGGGACTGAGTGCTTTCCCCACTTAACAGCAATGCATTATTCATGCTGGCTTCCCACTGAAGTGTACCCAGAATTCAAGTGGTTTGCCATTCCCAAGACTCAGATTACTTGGCATGCTCAGTCAGCCTGCTGGCAAACGGGTCTGACAAGGTTGCAAAACTTTACTGCAAAGCACAGAACATGCAGTACAGCCTTTGCAGGGAAGGCAAGCCCCTCTAGTTATCTCCTTAGAAAAGAAAAATTTTTAGGTTTTCTCCACTCCAACAGTGCTGTCAGTCAGTTGCACAGGTTTTGTACTCTACAGGAGCATCACATGAAAGGAAAAAGCTGAAAAAGTGGTGTTGGTGCTAACAAACACAGACACAGTGTTAAAAATATATTTTTATAAATCATTTCTTCAAGGCTAATCCATGCCTCATTTTCCCCATACTCAGCTGAAACGGGGAATAGTATTTGGAAAGCAGTGTCACCTATCCAGGAACAATGGGGTGATGGAGTGATAAAGGCAGCTGCTTCACACAGTGCCTCTAAGACAGAATCTCTCCCACTTCAATCCTGCCCCTGCTCTCCAAGTCTAGCCTTTACTCAGCACCCTCTTTCTGAAGATGCATATTGTGTTTAACTCACACAAAATGTTTCTCAAATAATTTAAAAGAAACTGTTTTCTCACCATAAAGTCAGGTAGAAATAAAATCGTGTTTCAAAGGAAAGTTAGGAAAATAAAAAAAGGTTTTGAATTGCAACTGATTTTTATGAGTAAGTCATCTTTCATAGAACTTCATGCATATTGTGGTGCTGGCTATTTTATTAGTTTAGTTTTTAACCATAATGCAGGTGCTATAAGATGTCTGATACCCCTCCTTTCCTTTAAAGTAGGGAAGTTTTGTAATTTGAAGTTTTGAAATCACTAGAATTTTTCAGAGAGAAAATTGGAATCAGGTTCTCAAGTTGAAAGAGAGCTGCTCTGGGCTTTGCTTTGTGATGAAACTCCTCTCTAAAATAAATTTTGCCCAAATGTCAATGTAATGTTTGTGTTTACTCAAAAAATGGACAAAGGCGATGGCTACTTGTAATCTACACTGAACTAGGAGCAATGGAAATAGATATTTTTATTGAAGCCGTATATCTTAAGTTTCACATAAGTGAAAATAAATATAGTAGATGGTGTCAGGGAGCAGAATGGTTCCCCTGTTATCCAGGAGGAGGCAGTCAGAGAACTGCTGAGCTGCTTGGATGTTCATAAATCCATGGGACCATCCCAGGATGAGGAGGGAGCTGGCAGATGAGCTTGCAAAGCCATTCTCCATCATTTACCAACAGTCCTGGCTCACTGGTGAGGTTCCAGATGACTGGAAGCTGGCCAATGTGACACCCATTCACAAAAAGGGTGGGAAGGAGGATCCTAGTAATTATAGATCAGTCAGCCTGACTTCAGTACTCAGAAAGGTAATGAAGCAGTTTATACTGAGTCTCATTATGCAACACTTAAAGGATGGCCAGGGTATCAGACCCAGCCAGCAGGGGTTTAGGCGGGGTAGGTCATGTTTGACAAACCTGGTCTCCATTTATGACCAGGTCACCCACCTGGTGGATGCAGGACAGGCTGTGGATGTTGTCTCTTTGGACTTCAGCAAGGCCTTTGACACTGTCTCCCACAGCACACTCCTGGAAAAACTGGCAGCCCATGGCTTGGACAGGAGCACTCTTTGCTGGGTTAGGAACTGGCTGCATTGCTGAGCCCAGAGAGTGGTGGTGAACGGTGCTGTATCCAGCTGGGGCCAGTCACCAGTGGTGTTCCTCAGGGGCCTGTGCTGGGGCAGTTCTATTTAATATTTTTATGGATGACATGGATAAGGGTATTGAGTATTTCATTAGTAAATTTGCAGATGACACTAAGCTGGGAGCATGTGTCAATCTGTTGGAAGGCAAGAGGGCTCTGCAGAGAGACCTGGAATGGTTGGATGGATGGGCAGAGTCCAATAAGATAATGTTTAATAAGTCCAAGTGCTGACTCCTGCTTTTTGGCCACAATAACCCCCTGCAGTGTTACAGACTGGGGATGGTGTGGCTGGACAGAACCCAGGAAGAAAGGGACCTGGGGGTACTGGTGACAGCAGCTGGACATGAGCCAGCAGTGTGCCCTGGTGGCCAAGAAGGCCAAGGGCATCCTGGCCTGGATCAGGAATAGTGTGGCCAGCAGGGGAAGGGTCATTCTTCCCCTGTACTCGGCACTGGTGAGGCCACACCTCGAGTGCTGTGTTCAGCTCTGGCCCCTCAGTTTAGGAAGGACGTTGAGACACTTGAATGTGTCCAGAGGAGGCAACGAGGCTGGAGAGGGGCTTGGAACACAAACCCTGTGAGGAATGACTGAGGGAGCTGGGGGTGTTCAGGCTGGAGAAAAAGAGACTCAGAGGTGACCTTATCACTCTCTACAGCTTTCTGAAATGTGGTTGTATCCAGGTGGGGGCTTGTCTCCTTCTCCAGACAGCAACTGACAGAATGAGAGGACACAGTCTTAAGCTGCACCAAGGGAAATACAGGCTGGATATTAGGAAAAAGCTTTTTACGGAAAGGGTGATAAAGGACTGGCATGGTCTGCCCGGGGAGGTGGTGGAGTCACTATCCCTGGATGTGTTTAAAAAAAGATTGAATGCGGGACTTGGTGCCATGGTTTAGTTGAGGTGTTAGGGCAAGAGTTGGACTCAATGATCTTGAAGGTCTCTTCCAACCTAGTGATTCTCTGATTCTGTAAAGCTGAATATTTTTTCTTTTTTCCCCTCTGGGGCTATCCAGTAACAGCTTTTCTTCCTTAAGTAGCTATTTATAGACCTGAACATACAAACTGAATTTCACCAAGTGTTCTCATCACTCAGGAACTAAATACCAGAAAAATATCATACCTCTTTTCATACTGACTTCAAATTACATCCTGACTCATAAGAAAATGAACATGAAGCAAAACTTCATATAACACATAGAAATGATGGAACCTTCACCTTCTTCTTACTATTGCTTTAGTCAAAGCAGCCATGTTTTCTTTAAAGTAGAGACCAATTCCAAAGCTAACAGCTGCTATAGTATCTATAGTAAGGTGGGAATGGAAAGTG
The DNA here is from genome assembly GCA_013400215.1 of Cisticola juncidis. Classification (NCBI taxonomy): domain Eukaryota; kingdom Metazoa; phylum Chordata; class Aves; order Passeriformes; family Cisticolidae; genus Cisticola; species Cisticola juncidis. The sequence continues at coordinate 131,013 of VXBR01012077.1, read as the reverse complement.
GGGCAGCATCAACAAGTTTTAGAAGATCTGTGTGCATCAGTTACCCTGTGCCAAAGAGGGATCAGATGGGTCAACTCCACAAAGTGTTCATTTGGTGCTTACTAATATGAAAAGGCAAATTTAATAATGTGACATCAGTGCTGGTGCTGTCAAGTTACCAGCACACTGTGACATAACTTAATGTCCAAAATGCTTTCTAATATGCTCATACTGCAGAATGATCATCCCATGGATGTAAATGTATTGATATTATGTGCAAAGTGGTATGGCTGTTTAGTCCAAAATGCACACTTTTCAAATTTAATTTTTGTCTCCTAAAGGTTCTTGGGAATATTTCCATGGACCTCAGTAAAACAGTAGATAAGGGCTAAACCCCTTTGAAAATTGGATCAACAGTACCGTAGCATTAAATGCCACAACCAGTGAGAGAGATAACTGTAGATGTATAAATGATCTGTTTTTTACCAAGCATGTACTATTTTTAGGCATTTTGGAGATATTTTCATTTAATTTTCCAAGATATCAGAAAGGAAATGCAAACTGCTGCAAGAAAAGAGTTTCAAGTCAAGACTTGATGCAAGTCTTTCAAGACTTGCATCAAGTCAGACATAAATTGGGAATCAAGCATAACTTAAAGGTATTAAATAATTGAATGAATGCACTTCAAAGATTCTTGGAAAATACATGTCTCTCCAGTTTGGTTAATTGACTTCCTATTTGCCAACAAAGTACTAAGCATCCCCACAGAGGAAGCAACAAATAACACCATCACTATTACAAGTTAGCAAGTTTCATTTGTTTCATTCATGGAAATGAAAAAACCCTGTAACTTTGGTACTCTAACCCCAAGAAACTTCCTAAAGAGCTACATAGAAGGAAAGAGAAACAGCATTTGCACTAACACACTTCTATTTCTTTAAAGACTCCATCATTTGAAAAATATGCAACTTCTGTTTGGTTTTTTTTGCACATGTCCTAGTATGTGACCATTCCCTTCAACATTTCTACAAATACAACTGATAAACTTTTCCTTCCAGCTTGACTTTAACTATTATTTTTGTTATTGGGTTCAAATGAGCATAAACCGGGCTGGCATGAGAGCTGTACTCACCTATTCATGAACTTGTATCGGCGATGCAGGTAATAGATTTTTCTCCTGGAAGAACAGCAAAAATGAAGCCAGTCGAGAAGAAAACCCATCGTCAGTTACAGTATGAACTAGCAAGGAAGGAAAGGAGATTGAAGACAGAAGCCTGTAAGAGGTGGAGGAAGAGACTAAAAGAGAGATTAACAGAATTGTCACAGGAAGCCACATAGACACTGGTGGCTTGAATTGCCAGAAGGTCATATTTTCCCACTGTCTCCTCCTTTTCTGCTATTTGTCATGTGTGAAAGATGGGGATCCAAAGGCATTTCTATTTCAGAGTTCATAAACTGTTGCAGGAACTCAATAGGACTGACATGAATATGGATAAATTATATGATGTCTGCTAGTGAGTTATTAAAGCTGCATTTGGTGAAACACAGGGGAAGTCACTTAGAAAAGCCAGGAAAGCTGTACCTTACGCTGCAATATGCTTACACATGCAGTACCAAGCGGGGTCAGTGACTGCTGTTGGGATAACAACCCTTGAAACAGAATAAAGGCTACACAAGCAAGTGCACATGTGCTCAGCACCCCACCAAGTGTGCAGCCAGCCCCTCTGCCCCTTGTACAGGCTGGTTTCTGTTGTCAGTGCAACAAGCCATGTGTGAGAGCAAATGATGAGCAAGTGAGCAGACAAGGAGACACGAGCAGACACATGCTGAACCCACTCCCAGCCTGCCTCCTGACCAGCCCTGCAGTGCAGAGCAGCCCCTAACCATCATGAGTAGATCCTGAACAGGGAGTCCACCTCCTGGGCCACTCCCCTGTTGGCAGCTCTTGTTCTTCTCATAGATGCCTATCATACCACAGCTGTCAGGATTTGACACATTGCCTTCAACACAGAGATAGCATCTTCATGAGAGTTAAGAAAATCTGAGGGTTCTTGAATGTGGATTTGGGACTCCTACTCCTTACTGGAAGGTTTGGGTGCCTGACCAAACCCTGATTTCCTCCTCCAGAGGCTGACTTTGTCACCTACTGAAGTTCATTGCTAAATCAAAGAGGTTTCTGAGTATTCTTAAAGGTTCCATTGTGTAATGCAGAAACGTACCACTTCTGGAAAATGAAAGCTTACATCACACATGTTCTAAATATTGTAGGAATGCTGTTAGTGCTTTGGAAGCAAGTCCTCTAAAATAATGTCTTATTTTATAAAGCACTAATGTTGTTATTATAAAGCACTAATGCTTTATAAATAATAAAATTTGGTTAGTATTCCAGATTAATTTCCAGAATTCTTGGACTATTTCGTTATCAGAGTTCCTATTGTGCTGGTAAAGTAAAATTTTTTAAACTATTTCATGTTGTCCAACCTTCCTTGGATAGTGTTATTTATCTTGCTCTACTCAATAGGAGCAGAGAAAGGTCAAAGCTAAGTGTTTCTGAAGATGCCATCCACTTCTTGATCTTGCTTCCAATATTCAGAGATATCCACCACTTTTTCATTCCTGCTTTCGAACAACAAGGATTTAATTTAGTGATGCATAGACCTTGCACAATTCAGGCCTTCCAGCCTGAATAATCAGGAGCAATCAGAAGCTTCTAAAACAAGGGCTTAGACAAAGGCATCTGGAAACACACCATCTAGACTTGTGGATGTTCTATAAAAATTTTTAAAGGGTAAACTGTACTGCTGTTTTTAAGATAGAATTGAAGAACCTGCCCAGCAGTCACTAGTGAATTACCATGATTTCCTCTTATTAATGCTGTAGTAATTTTCTCTCTATGGATGGGGAAAGAACGAAGCCATGATCCTGAAGCAGGTCAAGAAAACCTCAGAATTTTCATAACCTATATAACACCTACTTTGCTATCTGCTGAGTGATCAGGAAGAACAAGCTGTTCCATGACTAAATTCAAAGTTCCTGGTGTATTTCCGAATCATGAGACCTCACTGTATTGCCAGAGAGGGTCCTGCTCAAGGAATGCCATGGAAGTCAAAGAAGGTACATTTTTGGCCTAATCTATTGTTTCTATGGCTAGAATACCTTTAAAAAAGAATATTACTATCCTGCAATGGCTTGTGATTGCTTTTAGAATTTTCTCTTTAGTAACAGAGGCATAAGCAAGAACAGTTGAAGATTTGCTGTGAAAATGAAAACAAAATAAATACAAAATCAACCTGCAATTTTGTCCTTCATATATATCCATTTTTCCTTATGAGTTCTCTGCTGCTACAGGGTGTCTCAAACCAGAGGCATTTTTCATACTTAGGTGAGAAAAAAACAGAAGGAATCTTACAAAGGCACCAGCTCACTAGTTGCATATTCTGGGTCTGATTCTTTTCTTGTTCAGGAGTAATTACATTAAAATCAATGGAGCTTTATATTGCAAACCCTGCTAATTGAAGAATCAAGGCCTCTCAGTTCATGACTTGTGGTCAGTTCCAGTGGAAGTCTTTATGCTACTTTAAAGAAGTTCTGATAACCAGCAGAGTAAAAGCAATATTTTACATAGAAAATTTCATAGCCCAACACGCAAATAATATTTAAAAAATTATAAAAACCTCTTGAATTTCAATGTGGAATTCATCTGGTTATCAGTAGCATTTAATGAAAGTTCTCTATTTTCTCCAGAGAAAAAAGCATTTATAGCTTAAACTGTTTTCCTATTAGATGAGATACTTATTTATACTTATTTATGGGATACTAATTACATACCATACAAGCAATTTACAGGTGCATACCAGATACGTCAAACAGACATGCACTTTCTGTGCTGCCTTACGTACCTGGATCTTCTTGACCTCCCACTGATTTCAATGAAATGTCCATTTAAAAAACAGCAGCGCACAAGTATGCAGGGGGCTCCAGCATTGAAGGGGTTAAAGGGCCTAAGGACAGAATACCCCATGAAAACAGCTGCACTGCTACAGCCTATTTTAATCTCAAACCAGTATTGTACTGAAACTGTTCTTGTTTAACAAGAAACAGAGATGCATATGGTAGCTAAGGAACTCCATTTATATTTTCCAAAGGTGTGTGGTATCTTAGAGAAGAGCTTTTCTATAGGCATTTTGGTGTTACTATCACATTAACTTTACAGTATAGTGTGGTTTCGGAGGTTGAGACAAAATATAACTCCACCTACCTGAAAGGCATTCTTACATTCATTAGTTCAGCATATTTGCCCAGGACCTCCCAAGGGGCATGCAGTTTCACAAAGATGATGTCACTGTTTGTTAGGGATGACTGCAAAATAGAAACAAAATAGCCACCAGAGCTTACTTTTTCAAGTAAAAAAAAAAACAATAGTCAGTGGTCAATGTGCTGTGTTGTTGGGACCCTGAATGTTGAAAATATCAAGCTTTCTGCTTTGACAGGTAGTGACCCTCAGGAGTGCACTGACTTTGACCTGAGGCCATGGGAACGCCTTCCAAAACTGAGTGATAGCACTGGGAGCATGTACATGTAGTTTGCATAGAAGCGTGTGATGGCACAGGGTGAGATACTGAGAGTTTGGGGTTTTAGGGATATAGAGTATAGTAATATATTTAAAGAACAATATGGAGGGATTTGGGTGTTGCTTGGGTCCTTCTTCTTCACTTTGTTCTTCTTCTTCTTGGGTTTTGTGATCTTTTCTAATTGGTTAAGTGAAAACCCAGATTGCGGACATTAAGTGATTTTTAATTGGGTTATAAATTGTGGCAGTGAGCAAAAAGTTTATTACTTTTGTTATATTAGTTAGCTTTATGTAGCAGGTTCAGCCTCGTGGGCATTCCTTTGTTTCCCTCAGTTGTGTTAATGCATGCACCTGCCGCTATTGTGTAACAGTCCATTATTTGTCTATCATTCTTCCCGCCATTGTAAAATCCACCCCATCTATCCCGGTTGGTCCAGTTTGACTTTCCTGCCTGTGTAACTGCCCCAAAGACACCTTCCANGTTGGTCCAGTTTGACTTTCCTGCCTGTGTAACTGCCCCAAAGACCCCTTCCATTGGTTGCTGTAACTTTACCACTTCCTTTCACTTATTCAGATAAAACCCTTGGCCGCTGGGCCCTCCCGCCAGAATTGGGAGGCAGTGACCAGGTGCAATAAACGCTGCCACTACCTCACGCTCTCCTCCCTCCCTGCCTCTGTCTGCGTCGCTTTATCAATCGCTGCTGAGAAGATTCTCTCAGAAACCAAGAACTCCCGATAAGAATCAGCTTAGCCTGCATCGCTTGCTGGCTGATCTTTAGTCACTGTGCATGGTGTCTGGGCTAGCCCAGGGTGCAGAGACACAGAGGTCTCAAGCAGCACCGTGACAATAAATAAAAATAACTAAGATGTTGGGTTTTAATTGGTTTTGCTTACTGTTTAAAAGTCCTTGAAACAAAGCAGAAGTAGCCATTTTCTTGCCTTCTTAGATAGAACTCACACCTTGTGAGAATGTATCTTAGAAAAGAAATACTAAACATCCAAACTCGAATGAGATACCATCGTGTATAGCGTCTTTGATCCAGACCTAGCGAGAGACAACAACCTCCACAATGTGTCACCCTCCCCATTCCTTATTCTTCTTGGAAGGTTGTATCAGTATTTTGTCAACTCATTTTTTTTCTGCTGTCGTGAAAGCCATGCTGTGATGGGAGAGGCAGTCCCTTCTGGTGTGCATTTGTGCCTCCGTTACATGCAAAAGAGCACATGGAGGGCAGACAGATACATCTATGGGTTGAGTGTACACAACATGAAGACAGCTTTATGCAGGGCATACACATCAGCATGGCTGCTACCTAACACAAAGCTGTCTGGCAAAGACTGCAGGATGTGCAGCAAAGAGAAGAGGAAGAATTTGGCTCTGTTTACACTCAGGAAGAGACACAGTGTTCTACAAGAAAGCTACAGCAGGTTTGGCTGAAGCTGATGTGAGAACACAGAGAGCCACATGATAATAGTGGAAGATGAAATGTTCAAATTCTAATGAATATTAATTAAATTTTCATGAAGTTACATACAGTTTTAGGCAATCAAGTGCATGGCATTCTAAGAAATAGGTAAAGGTGTACTTAGTATGAGAAAAGGAATATATTTTGAAAGAAAACCAGGCAAGAAAATTGTTAGTTAGCTTTGGGGATGAGTTCTTCGTTTTTTAGATGTTGTCCTATATTCAATGTTTCTCACATAAACTCTTGGTTAACACAAGTTACTAGGAGTTCTTCAGTCTAGTAGTGTTTATCTGGAAACTACTGTGACTATATGGGTGAGAGGCTGACATTTATATTTTTTACACTGTCCCTCCACTATCCTGATAGATGCTGAAATTATTGAATTTGCATGTCCATGTCCTTAGAGTAGCTAAAAAACTATTACTAGTTTGTGGCATGATAGGAATGAAAATTCCAAAATTTAAGAAGCATATATATGATTTTCTTTAGCACATAAAAAAACTTCAACAAATAAACGAACAGACAAACAAACAAAACCCCAGAACTAAATCAAAGGAAAAAAACTCAACCCACCCACCCAAAATCCCAACCCAATCACTAGAGAGTTAACATTTTATAAACAAATACAATATTGGACCTTAACAGACACAGAGAAATATTTGTACTCACAATATTACTGGGGTGCAAATATAGATTTAACACATAAAGGAATAAGTGACTTTCTGGTGCTAAAATCTGCAGAAAAAAATCTTTTTTCTTTGCTGGTGAATTTCTGAAAAATATTTCAATACAAAATGATACAACAGCAACAAAATGCCCCCAAGAGACTTGCTTCAGAGACAATGAATTCACTTGCACTCTTTCCTTGACTTTTACAGATTCTAAATCAGGCTTTAATTATGTTTTTCTTTATAGGTACATTTCACAAATTAGCTGTTATTTCCCCATGAGAATTTAGCAAGGAGATACCACAAAATCAAAACTAAATTCTGCCAGTAAAATTCTCCTGCTAACTGCTCTCTCAAAGGTGAGGTTAAGTCAGTAATGGATTGGTGGTTTTGTCATTAATAGCTTGATTAAAAAACAAAACAGAACAAAATCCACCAAAACTCAAAAGAACTACCAAAGAAGCCCAACATAAAGAAAGTACAGTACTGACACACCAATAAAAACTGAGAAATGGAGGGAATTTATTAAAAACAGCTTCTAAACTTAGTGATGGCTGTTAAACAGGAAGCTTATAGGTATTTTCCAGCATATTGTAGTTTAAGCCATACTAGATATGGGAGCCAGAAATGACTTGTGAAGATGCTGTTTCACAAGTAATCACTATCTAAATTTGGTCTCTTATGTGTTACATGTTTTCATGTAGAAACACTAAAAACTTCCAAATAGTTATCACAATACAGATGTTTAAAGAATATTTTTTTACTCTCTATGTTGAAAGGTTGGCACATCAAAATCTTTTCAAAATGACAATCAGCTTTGCCAACAGAAGATCTAACCAACATCTAATCAAAATACACTTTGCATGTTTAGTTATATTAAAAAAAAAGAAATAATAATGCTAAATTATTAATATAAAAATCCATTTCTCTTGGGTTTGTTTATTTTAAATATTCTTAAAGGAAAGCACTAAACAAGGCTGAGAAAAGCAAGGATGGAAAAAAGATTGGAAAGAGAATAACAAACCCAGACGCAGGTCAAATTGAATGAGATGTCACACTCACATAGTCTAAGGAGTAAACAGCTACTCAAAATATCTGGGAAAATGACAACATGAAGACCATCTTCATTATAAAAATACTTTACTGAATGGAATCTCCTAAACTCTATTGGTTAGATTAGTTTTTAGACTCAGTATCCTTCATCTTATAAATGTTTTAACTGAGAATAGAGGAACATTCTTCTGTTGTAATTGTCTTTCAAGGGTTGGCTCGTTAAATGATTTCTAGAAGTAAATTCAATTTCACATTACGGGTACATGCAAACAAAAATCAATGTAACATTACTCCCCTTGGAAACTTAAATAAGACAACTATTGACAGGAGCAATCTGCTCTGAAGTGATGTCCAGATGATGAAGAAAGAAAAACAGAGGAATTAAGGGGGCAGACCAATGAGATAAAAAACTGAGCAAACACAGAAATGGAATAAATGTTTGGTACTGACCCGTAGCACCAGTGGCTATAGTTATCACCATGCAATAATTTTCAGGCCACTAATGTTTAAATAAATTGTTTGTTTTGAACTAATTTATTGAGGAGGAATGTGCATAAAAAACATGACTTTCTTCTGGTCACTAACAAACATTCTCAGTGATTTTCAGAACAGCCTAAAGCCCGGATGACAAAAGACTTACCAGAATCAGACAACTGTAGACTCATCTAGGATGGAAGCGATCTCCAGGGTTCATCTGGGCTGAGCCTCTGGCTAAAGCAGGGCTAACTTACCTTGCCTGATTGGACAGGAGCTTGTCCCATTGAGTACTGAATATCTCTACAGGCAGAGATTCACAGCCTTTGGGCAACTCACTGACTGAAACTGGCTAGAGAAAAGAATATTCTCTGTGGAAAAACTGCTGTCTTCAACAGAGAAATGTTGGCTTAAAACTATCACTTTCTAGACTTGTTTTCCTTTAAAAACACCCTTACTTATTACAAGAACTGTATTTAATTGTTATTTTCATTGAGAAGTGGTAGCAAGGTATATTTAATTTAATTGACCTGATCTTCAAAATAGGTTTGTATGGTAAAATTCAGATCACCAGAGTATGGATTATAGATAGTCAATATACATTTTGGCTTCACTGACAAACATCATCAGTACCGTATCACTGCTGCCAGTCCTAGAATACAGGCAGTACTATAGGTTCACATACTATAGACTTGCCCTTCTGAGAAGGTAACCTTTCTATTTTGCCATTAAGTTTATAAAGACATTGCTATTTCTCAAAGAAATCAAATCAACTGCAAACACATTTAAAAACAAAGCCACATTTTCTTCTCCAGTATCACTATATAAGGAGTGAAAGAGACTAAAGCATGGGCCATTTATGTAACTCCAAAATCAGAAATACCTGCTGTGGTGAGTTGCAGTCATCCATTAGGTTGAGCAAGGCTTGTAAAGGTCAGGTTGTGGTTGTCCTTCTAAAGCAATCACAGAGTAGTGCTAACTGCTGGTTAAGTCCTGGCTGCTAACGCCCATCCTGCAAGCATTCTAACATCTTTTGATGGNTATATATATATATATATTTGCTATTGCCTTGATTGTTTATTCTGAATTTACCATTGCTAGTCTGACTAGAAGCAGAGTTATGCTGACATGGAATGTCTCTTGAAAAGCCCATATTTTGCTGCATTTGCAGGCTGCCTTCCAGGATCAAGGCTAAAGATTAGTATGTTTTGTCAAATATCCTCTTGAACATTCCCCTCCTGTTGCTAATTTTGGTTCATTATCAATAATATTATCAGCTCATTTTAAGACAAAAGCAGCTGTAGGTACTCACCTTGATATAAGCCTTTCTTGAGTCTAAAAGTTAAGAAAGTTGAGAAAAGCTATTTACAACATATAACCTTGAATGATAAAATTATAGCGTCTCCAATTGAATGGTGCCATTGTTTATTTGCCTTGAGGCTACTAGGCAGGTTTTCATTCATGTATGAAAAAACTATGGTGAAAAAACTCAGGATGTACCATTAAGTTGTTTACCCTATCATTTAAGATAAAATTTCTCAAGGCTAAGTCTCTCTTCACCTTTAAAAGCCTTCCTGACAAAAGTAAAATAAGTAAGATTGTGGCAGTGCATAAGATTTTGAAACAGATTCAACAACCAGAATTAATATCACCTGCTTAAGGAAGATCCTACAAGGCAAGTTAAATGACAGAAAAGAAACAGTTCTTTACATTTTGGCAAATCTAGCTAATTTCTGGTAAGATCATAATGCATGGAAAAACAGAAGGTATATTCTGCCAATAGTTTTCCAGTGCATACATTACCACTGGGCAGTCATTTAGATATTGCTGATATATGTCCGATTTCAGGGGAGATATTGCATGCTCACGAACATTAGCCTCCACATTCATGCTTCTGAGGAACCTAATGAATAACAGTGCCCCTATGTTTCCCACTTCTACTCTCAATCAAAGCATGGATTTAGTGAAAAAGGGGAATATAGTTCAAACATTTTAATTAGGATATTAACTTTTTGACTCGCAAGAAACTGTAGGGTAAAAGCAGTAAGGATGAAAATAAGAGTAAAAAAGATACCCTACATAAAAAATAGGAAGCCATTCATAAAAGCAATTTTGACCTGAGAACACTGACATGTGAAATGTAGAATAACTTGATGTAAGGAGACAGAGGCACATGATTACAGTTTAGAATGATTTTTATGTGAAATCTCATGACAAAATATGATGATGAAGTGAAGCCATTTTTTCACTTTGCAAAGTACTTGTAGAGGCCTGCTCCAGTGGAGTTAGTAATGCAGGCATGTGGCTGCTTCCTGCCAGCATTCAGGCAATGTGTCATCTAATCCAGCTCAGAGCAGGTCATTGCTACAGTGCCTAATTTCTGGCAGCATTTGACAGGATGTCAATTCTGGAACAGAACAAGGGGAAATGCTTGCAATGTCCTTCTATGTAGACAGAAATGTGTGAGTGGGAGGACAGCTTCAAGAACAGGGTAGGTTACTTGAGTAGAAGTAAAATGTAAATACTATCTCATTGCTCAAATTTACCGTGCAATGATGAGCTCATAATCTGCAGCAGAGAAATACAAATTCCTTTGAGATAAGAAATGACATCAGAAGGAAGTCTTTAATTCCAACAAATATCATCTAAATCCTCAGAATGGATCTTACAGTAAGGTAACTTAGATGTAGTAAATCAACCATGGAAACAATATCCTCTGACTCGGACTGCACTTTCGAGAGAAGAGAATTAGAAATACCTGCAGCATGACCATCTTAATGGAAAATGTTGATATGGTTGTGAGATAATGATAACACATTGCTTGATAAATCCACCAGCAATTCTGAATGAATACAGGTTAGACCCATCTGGATAAGATCTCTGTGGCAAAAGAGCTAATAATATGGTTTTTATCTGACAATCATCTTTTAATTCCTCTGGACTGGAAAATTACTACAAACTTGTGAAATAATTTAAAAATGCAGCTAATTAAAATCTCTGGGCAGAATAGTGCATTTTTACTTATGAAAACAGTATTTGACATTGTCTCTACATGAAATATAAGTTATGGGCTCAAATTTCAGATTAAAAAAAGTTAATGCTTTATACAGTGGTAGTTGACATCATCAAATCTTTTTGACTGTTCTATGAGTTGAAGAAAGGCCTCTTAATCACATTATTTTACTTTTGACATCAGAGGCCATTAAAAATACATCACACAATTGAACTGCATTTTATAAGGCAGCTTTCTTTGTGATTTTTCTCAAGTGTAAAATATGAAGCTGATGTTTTTCCAATATGCATTTATTTATCATTAATAATTTTTTGAAGTAGAAAATACTTACACTTAATGAATTGTCCATTAAATATTCATGGTTGCTTTTAGAGCAACCATTATTGGAAAAACATTGCTTTGGTAAAGAAAAAGGCAATTTATTTTTTCTCCAACAGTTAATTTCACAAACATGATGATTAATCAAACAAACAAAAAGTGCAGCCAGGCTTATGATAGCTTTTTCATACAAATAACCTAGAGAAAGCTGAATAGGCTTCTTATTGCATCATAGAATATTATAGGACATCTAGTCAAATCTCCTACTCTAAATAGGACAACTAGAGTGGTTTGGGGATCTTGAATATCTCTGTGGCTGGAGACCTTGCAACCTCTCTGGGCACCAGAGTGTCTCTGGAGAGAAAGGTCACAGCTGAACTTCCACGTGGATGCAGAAGTGTTGGCAGCAGCCCAGGTTCTGAACACCCGCCCATGCTCCAGCAGTGTGAAGCTCTTTGGTTGTTCAACTCCCTTTTCAGAGTCTTGTTTCTCAGCTCATACAATCAAGGAAGACAAGAAATACATATATGACTATCAATCTGGACTGTAAATTCTTTCCAGAATGCAGTGAACTGCTCTACAGTTCTCTGTACACCTCTGTATTTGATGGTGCAACTCAAAATTCTTTCTAAAGGGAGATATCCATGAGCTCAACAAGAGCACAGCTGAGGAGGAGACTATTCTTAAGGTCACTGTCAGTTCAGTTCACATGAATCAAGCCCCAAGTTTTCAAGCCAGCTACACATCCACCACATGAGTAATTACAGGCAGAGGTGTCAGCCCATGCCATAGGGGAAGCAGTGGGGTAATGCAGATGCTCTTTAGCACAGCTTGTTATCTAGGGTGCTATCCTGTGCTGGCATGACTAGCAACACTGGCAACACCCAGGTGGGTTTCTGCATCATTCCTGGCTGTGCAGGACACACATGTGCCTCTGCTCTGCAGGAAAGTCACAGAAGAGCACTCTGACTGCTCCTTCTCAGACTTAATGCAGCTTCTCATTTTCCAGGGAAGAAAAAGCACCAAGGAAAAACTAAGATCCAGTTAAATGAAGGGGAAACATGCATGTAAAGAATGTGAATCACTCAACTCCACCAGTTAGAGTTACCCATAAACTCTGTTACTCTGGGTGACTCAAATGCTTGTTCACTCAACTAATATCTCAGTTTTCTGTGCCTTACTTATCTTACTGCAAGGATTATTAGAATTGGAAAGAGTTTGAGGAGCCATCTTCTAATAATTCATTTGACATTGTTCAAATCATTGTTGCAAAACTTTCCTTCCTTCCTTATTTAAAGGCAGAGATATGAGCAAGCCATTTACCCTTTCTTCTTCCCCTTTATACAAACTGTTATACAGTTGTTATATTTCTTTAATAAGATGGACAAAGTGAATTTCTGAACAGTGACATTCTGTAGTCTTACTGAGGTAAGTAATCTGATACATTAAAAGGATACAAACAAAATTTTACAAGAAAAGTTGTTTTATAAATATGCCAGAGCATATGGTAGAGCAGCCCTCTCTTCAGATACATCACCACTACTACACAAAAGGGAAATTCTTTCCAAAGCAAAATGTGATGGTGTGAATAGGCTTGATCACTACTATTCAGTTCACAATTCATATTAAAATAATTAGATAGTTTGACCTTCTTTTAAATCCCAAACCATGCTCAGACTGTATAAGACTTCCCCCCAAAAATTAAATACAAAACCCCAAGAGATAAAAGAAAATCCATCATTGTAGAATTGCATTTTATGGAAATGGTATACTCTGTTTCACCCCTGGAAAATGTATGGTTTGTCCCAAGTCTGTACCCTCCCTGCAGTATCGTATATCTGTAACTCTATTGGCTAAAGAATCTCACCGCGCCTACTTCGAAACTCCCTGTTAAGAGTGCAGGGAGAGGTGGGCTGGGCTCTCTTTTGCCCTGGCTGTCTCCGGAGACTGCTCTCCCCTTCCCTCTCCCCTTCCTCCTCTCCCCTTCCCTTCCCCCTCCCTTAGTGACCATGCTCCCGTCCTGGAGGGAAACTCCCAATAAACCTTCACCTCAGCAGCCGTCTGAGTCTCTTTGCCTGCCAGGACACGAACACCCACGATCCTAGGAACCCGGGGGGCTCCCGGGGAATTCTCCCCGGAGTCCCCCCTAAAATGCAAACTACAACACATCATAATGTGTTGTCTTCAGCTAACCACAGTTCCATGTTGATCATAAAAAGAAATCTCATAGTTTAGTGCTGAGTGGAAATTTCTAATAATTGGTGGTGTGCATGATTTTTCTGCACAGCTAAGCTTGAAGTAATTTGACTTCTGTATGTAACTAGATCATCTGATGTTAAAAACCAGCACACCAGAAAGAGAAGAAAAAATCCACTTTCTTAAGCAAAGATAGAGTAATGAGAATCTAACTGGAGACAATGTGAGATTGAAATACATAACATCTCTATGAAGGCAAACTCTGGATCCTTTGTGCATCTGTGTGCAAATCCCTTCATTTGTTAGACATGCTTTAAATGAAACAAGGTCGAGTTATGACAAGGACAAATTACAAATTTGCTTCACACTGTTCTAATTTATTGTGATAAACAATGACCATACGTGGCACAATGAATTGTGAAGACAGACACCTAAACACGAGCTCTGCTATTGATCAAGTATTGGTGTTCCCAGTGTGCCTACTGACATAAAGTGCTGGATGAAAACACCTCATGTTTGACACAGAAGAGCTGAGCAGCACCAGATGGGAGTCAGTACCTTAATGGTTCAGATAAATGTGATCAAGCACAGAGATGATTTTCTCTCCTAGTTTAGAGCTCTAACATGCAGATTTAATGAGAGGAGTTGCAGAAAACAAACAAGTCCTCTTTTGCTTGAAAGATAACTATCACTATCACATGAGGTAACATTAGTTTTCATCTGATTGTATATGTTGCAAAGTAGTGGTACTAATCCTGAAATGGTTTTCAGAAAAATTTTGGATTTTGAGATCCCTATGATGCTGTGAAATGATGGCCACACATACACTGGAAAAGAATTCTCATTTCCAAATTCCCTTGTACTATGGAAATTGTAATAAGCTGTAATAAGAATTCTTTGCTTAATAGACAATACCGTCCTTTTCTAGAAATAAAAAAATATTATTGTCTTTAAGAAGCCCCCAGCTAACAAAAGGCAGTTTGTTCAACTTAGGAAAAAGTTGAACAAACTTATAAAAGTCTTTTTTATCTATTGACAGATAAATATTTCTAGGTTTTTATTTTGCCCATTATTTATAAGGGCTGTGCCTTTCAGAGCTGCAGCAGAGAATTCACAGTCCAAAAGTGAAACAGAAGTTATGAAGGAGATTTTTGCTCTGTGGTAGTATTCAGATCCTTTTATTCAGTGGAAAATTTTGGAGTAGAATTGAAATTCTCATCTATTTTACCTCTGGAGAAATATGCTTACAGCAATCTGTTTCATTCTCTTCTACAGGGAAGTATAGAAATGTAGCATGGAAATAAAATTATGATCTCACTTCACTTAATAATCCCAGTTTTTCAAGCACTTTATAGATGCAGTGCTATAGACATTTTCTTCTATTACCAAGATTTCCTGACAGGAAAATCATAACTCCACTAGATAATTTTTTGACATAAAGCAACGTGGCTCATACACCAATGGCTCTATAGATAATAATCAATTTTTTGAAAGGAATTTTCTTAAAAACACAGCATTTTTGGGTCAATGAATATTACAAAAGATATTTTAAAATGGGAGGGAAATTTCAGTAGTGTTACATCTCTATACAATGGGGAAAATTTTGCAAAATGAAAACTATCTCAACAAACCACCTCATATGGTACTATAATTGCACATACAGTGCAGGCTATTTTTCCTGACAAATATATGAACTCTAACATTCAGCATGTACAAGAAGTATGGTATAGAAGTGTACTTTGCATCATTTGATGCAGCTTTACAGAATAATTATAATTACTTGCGCTGTACAAACACACACTGTCATGCATAACCTCTTCTGAATGTCAGAGCAGAGTGGTGAATTGCTTAGGGAAGAAATGGTATTTAAAATTGTGTGGCATATACCTCTCCTAGTTCTTGGTACTAGGGACTGAAAGCTTTGAACTGAATTGTTATCATCAGAGTTGAACAGCTGTTGATTTTCTTTTCTAAAATACTGTTAATGCCCTATTGTCCACAATTGCCATATTGCTCTTCAAAAAAGGAAAGATTACAAAATTACAAAAAATAGCTAATTTCTGGAGCATAATATTTCAAAGCATTCCCCCTCCCCCTCTCTGTGTCTTACACACACATATCCAGAAACAAAGCTGACAAATACTGACAAATAGTGGTATATTTGTTTCCTCCTCCATAATCCCATCTGCATCTTGCTTGCTTGGTTCCTCATCAGTCACAGTCCCATTTCTCTTTCCAGTTCCTCTCATCACCACAGAGGGCAGCTTGTCCTGCCCATCTCTCCGGCTGTGTGTGGTGTGCCATGGAGGCAGCTCACATGTCAGATCTCTGCCAATGGCAGCCTCTGGAGCACAATGAATTAGAGGTCTCTGTTTTTTAAACTTCAGTTTGAAAAAGTGACAGGAAGTCATCTTAACTTTTGAACTGGAGAAACCTTGTACAAAATATACAAATACTAAATTTCCCAAACTACCAAGGGAACAAGAATGTGGGCACTCTTGCTTTGTCCAGGTGGTATTTAAGCACAAAATGGAAAAAAAAATTGAAAGCATTAAAATATTTTTTCTGGCAGATTTAAAGTGAAGAGCTCACCTAACTCAGATGCCATCTCCCCTTTAAAACATGAAAGGTTAACAGGAAAATATCAAAATACTAATAAGGAAAGAGCTCTGGGCAACAACTGAGCAATCAACACCACTGTACATCATTGGTGGAAAGTGCAGTGGCAGCAACACTGACAAGAAAATAGAAAGTGTAATGTTGGAAATGTCACCAAGTGCCTAAAGTGATGCACTTATCTAACATCTGAATATTTTTAATATATAATGAAGAGCAAAGAAAAGTGGGGGAGGGGAAACCATGCTCTGTGCTTAGGTGAATGGCTTCTTGTGTTACACTCCAATATCTGACAAACACATTCTTGTAGCACAGAAGATAGAGAGGTTAAATGCAGAAAATATGAACACATGAAGTATCACTGCTAGAATCAAGAAGATGAGCCAGCAATAGAAGCTTGACTATGGTAAGATGCAGGAAGATTTAAAAAAATTAAAAATCAAATTAAGAGCATACAGGACATATGGTACTATAAATAATACATTAGTAGGAGACATGAATTGTGTTTCCTTTCATAAGACAGACAAAAAAACAGCCCAAGATGGAAATGTAAATTGGCATGGCAAGCAGTCATTAATTCCCAATCAAACATCAAAAAACAAATAATGTCAAATAATGGAAAAACTGCAGAAACATTAATTCATTCCATAGCTTGGTGATTTTAGAATGGAAACTTTCGGTTGTCACACAATTCAATTAGTTGTATACTTTACATTACACCAATACTGGGGATGATCTTGCAATCCACAGGTCAATTAATATAAATCTATAGGTAACACCTGGACTGAGGGCAAACAAAATGCCTTATCTTGAGTAGTTTATAGATATGGTGTGTGACAGATATCTGACCCAATTTCCCATGCTGGATACTGGCAGGCCACTGTATTTGTATCAAAATACTGGCAGTATCATGTCTCTAAGCCCGTTGATCCTGAGAAGTTCCCTGAAGGCTTACTCCCAAGGAGCAGACAGCACAGGTGTGATTCAGGGCAACTAAGTTTAGATATCTGCAATGGAGAGGAACGGGCATCTTCAAGGTGTAATAAATTTGTTCTATTTTCCTCAGAATGAGATGAACTGATGCATATTAAGGGCTTGTTCCTACCTAGTCAGATTATGTACATAGTCACAGCTACAGTCAGTAGGTTTGGGTTTTTTTTTCCTCTTGGGGCTCTGCAGTAGAACCACTTTTTTTGCCCTGGACTCCTGTTACCTTCCTCACCACCCACAGCAACTTCTGCAGTAGCTGAGATGTGTTACTTCCCACAACTGCACCTTCATGAGCGCCTCTAGGGCACTGCTCAGCTGTCTGGGACATATCACAGTGACAGCATTTGATACAGAACATTTTACAAGACCTTGGCTGCCATCCATTTTCCTCATCCTACCCTATTCATTCTTCCCTCATAGAATTCATAGAGAAATGCAAATCTTTAAATAACAAAACCTCCCATCAGTGTCCTCTGTACTTTAAAAGGCCTCTTGAATTTGGTCAGTACTTTCTGTGTTTCATTACTTGAATTCTTCTCTCCTGTGAATTTCTGAAGCTCATGACAAAATCTATAAATTTGCACAAGAACACTGACCTGGAATGTTCTAGAAATCACAGCTTCTATCCTCTCAGCTGCTGTTTCAGGACATTTGTTTAATCCAATCTTGTCTCAGAAAGTCACAGTTTCCAATAGCAATAGCACTCACAGTGCAACTTCAAGAACTCTGGTTATTGAAGGGCCAGGCTATAATCTATAGAAAATCTACAGGATTCTATAGAAAAAAGCCATGGCCATCCTGATCTAGCATTGATGACAGCTCTCCTTCATGAAGTTGACCTTCAGACATGCCTTCCCATCAGCACTCTGGAGCTTCTCCAGATTCCCCAGAAAATCAAGTCACAGAATAGATTATTAATTTATAAGGCACAAAAAGACGCAAAAGTCTAAATATGAAAAGACAAATTTCTTGAGAAGAAGAACACGCATTTTGCATATTGCGTGTATGTATGTATGCATATTGTATGTATGTATGTATGCATATGTATTTTGCATATTGCGTGTATGTAAAGTTTGTAAGACAAAGTACAGAGTCATGGTTTACATGTATAGATGTACATCTCTATTTTGTTCTTTTCCTATCTAAATTTTCACTTGGAGGCTTTATTATTTATGAAAAATTTTGAAGTTTAGAAAGATGTAAGAGGTGGTCTTTAGACAAAAAAGCTAGCACAAATTTCTTATATTTTAAGAAAGGGGAGTCAATCTTGTTATAAATGGAAAAGTCTATTTGAGTCTATTAACAAAAACCAGGTGTACCTAAGAGGAGTAGCAAGTAGAGTACCACAACGACCTCTGAGAGGAAAAAAAAGGGTTTCCACACTGTTTTGTCTAAAATGTACTTTTACAGATTCTTTCAAGAGGTTTCAGATAACAAAATAAAAGATAATTTGTGCACAGAAGAGAGTTTTGTAAACCAGATAAGACTTTAAACAGGAGGACTTGACTAACTGGCTGACAGAAGTTTCAGTTAGCATGGCTATCTCAGAAACATTTTTCCTTCAAGTCAAGCTATTTTAAACTTTATTTACAACATCACATTATTATTGTTCAAGCAGCAAGAAACAAATATGTAAATATGCAGCGGATAATTCTGCATTTCATTTTGGCCCAGAGACCCATAAATTGAAAGGCCTTTTACAAGAAAGTTGAGCCCTGATGTAGTTAGTTGACTAGTTCTACTTTTTTCTGTTGCCACTACTGAAATACAGGTAATCCAAGGCACGGGGCACCAATGCTCCATTTGCTCCATCACTGACTTAAACCTGTGTAAAAAAGAAAATCAGACAATGAGAGGGCCTGGAGTTCTTGTGCCAAGGGCAGTGAGAAAGGGAACTGTCCCTTCCAGGTTCACGCTTCCCTCTTGGCACTACTTTCAGGGGGGCAGCCCCATGCCACCTCAGGCTTTAGGGGAAGATGTAGATATCCACCACGACAAATCATTACTATTTGGTTTAGACGCATAATGCCGTAAATACCATGATGTCTTCTCAAAACAAGCTCAACCCCAAAACGTTAACATAAAATGAATACACAAAGCCTACTGCTGGGTTTCTCTATACTCTGTCTTTCTCTCTTCCCTAGAGACAACTTTAGATTTGTGCTTATTAAGCCGTCACTTTAAGGGAGTGTTGCAGCAAACCAGTCATGTCACCTTTAGACAATGAAAACTCTCACTCTGCATTAAGTTATTGTAGCCTTGGTATGCTTATTCCTGATGCTGCTGGAAGATCAAACAACACCTCAAAAATAATTGCAGTTTCATGAGACTCTTAATCTCAGGGTCGTGGGTTTGAGCCCCACATTGGGTGCCATTTGTTGTAATTTAGATTTGGGGGAGGTCCCCAGGGAGGGTTCCCCGGGAGCCCCCGGGCTCTAGGTTTGTTGGTATTCGCGTGCAGGCAGGCAAGGAGACTCTAGACGGCTGGTGAGGTGCTGATGGGATGAGGATTTATTTGGAGTCCTACCCCCAGGAAGGCAGCATGGTCACTGAGGGAGAGGGGGAAGGGAAGGGGAGAGAGGGAAGGAGAGAGGGAAGGGGAAAGGAGCAGAGCCTCCGGAGGCTCCAGGGCAAAGAGAGCGAGGCGTCTCCGCTTGCACCCTTAACAGGCAGATTCAAAGTGGGCACGGACAGATTCTCCGGCCAATGCGGTTACGGACACACGATACTGCAGGGGAGGTTACAGACTTGGGATAAACCATACACTTCGAGGGGTGAGCCAGAGCAGCCTTGCTGTGGAATAGCATTTCAATAAAATGCAATTCCACAGCAGTTTAAGACCAGTTATTGTAAAGAGAAAGGTGACTTTTGACATACAGGGTACATTTCATATATAACCATGATTTTTTCTTAATCTATTTCCTGTCTGTTTTATTTTCTTCAAAAGATTTTTGATGTTCTGGTTTGTGATTGTTGATGATAGTAAATTCTTCGACAAGAAATTTTATCTGTTCCTGAAAGAGGTATGTCAGGGACTTTTAAATTCCTAATCAGTTATCTATGTGTTTTTCTGTATTCCTTGAAAAAGCCATATTTTTTCAAAAAAGTGGATCAAGTTTTCAGTAACATTTGCTTCGTCTACTAGTTTTACAAAGCCCTGTTAAAGGCTGGCACTCATCAACTCAGAAACATTAATTTATGGGCTCCCTCAGATAATCAAGAAGTTTATCTTCAAGAACTGCATTCTGAAATTTTAATTCTGACCCTATCTATCCAGACTTTCATTTATCTCCTCAAAATTTTCCTCTGAATTGCCATTGTGCTGTACAGTGGACATACCATCTGAAATCTAAAACTTTTCTCTCAGAAGTCCAGGCAGCTTGAAAATTCTCCACTGTTTAGTGACCATGTTTTTTTTGTACAGAACAATTCCTGGGAAAGGACATACCAACACATTTTTCTGTAAAACTGCTGAAAAGAGACTCCTTTTGCTATGTGCCTTACATAATAAGACCAGTCTGATTTCCACTTGCTCTGGCTGAACTGGGATGAAATTAACACCCCAATGTTTAAAATTAAATAGCTGGAAGCACTTTCATTTATAATGCTTGCGGTAAGGTTTGCATTTCAGTCTGGTTCCCTTTGTGCAGGCATAGTTTATGCCATGTTGCTGTCCCTGTCCATGATTTGTAGATGCAACCAGATGCAGTGCTTAAAACATTAAACAACAAACTGTATCTGCTAATAATATTATTATGCTGCTCATAAAAATACAAAGCCTGCAGGCTGCATAATTTGTACTGTAACTTCATTAGCTGTAGATATTTACATATTAAATAATAGGATCAGAAAAGTGAGAGACTGAAACAACTTACTAGAATCCATGAAAGCTACGGAATTTTTGATACTGGTTACAGTAGTGGAGTAACACTGAACTACATCTGTGGTGGGTTGACCCTGGCTGCATGCCAGGTACTCACTTAAGACACTCAATCACTCCCTTTTTCAACAAGACAAGGGAGAAAATAGAAGAGGAATAGAACAGGTCTAGATAAGGACAAAGAGAAATCACCCAGCTGTTACCATCATGGGCCATATAGACTCAACTTGGAGAAATGAGTTTAATTTATTATTAAGCAAATTAAAACAGGGTAATGAGAAATAAAACCAAACCTTAAAACAACTTTCCCTAACCCTTCCCTCTTTCCAAGCTCAGCTCCACTCCAACTTTTCTCTCTTTCCTCCTACCCAGTGGTATGTAGGGACAGGGAATGGAAGCTGCAGTAAATTCATTACCTGTTGTCTCTGCTACTCCTTTCTCCTCAGGAGGAGGACTCCACACTCTTCCCTTGATTCAGTGTGGGGTTCCTTTCACAGGAGACAGTGCTCCACCAACTTTTTGAACTTGGGTCCTTCCCACAAGCTGCAGTTCTTCACAAATTTCTCCAGCATGTGTCCCTTTCATGGGATGCAGTCTGTCAGGAACAGATTGTTCCAGTGCAGCTCTCTTGCACGGGGTCACAAGTCCTACCAACAAATCTGCTCCAGCATGGGCTCTTCTCTCCAGGAGGTCACAGGTCCTGACAGAAGCCTGCTCCTGTGTGGGCTTCCCACAGGCTCACAGCCTCCTTTGGGAATCCACCTGCTCCAGTGTGGGGTTCTCCAAAGGCTGCAGGTGGATATCTGCTCTCCTGTGGACCTCCATGGGCTGAAAGAGCACAGCTGCCTCACCATGGTATGCACCATGGGCTGCAGGGGAATCTCAACTCCAGCATCTAGACCACCTCCTTCCCTTCCTTCCTCACACACCTTGGTGCCTGCAGAGTTGTTCCTCTCATGTTTTCTCATTCCTCTCTTTTGGCTGCTGTTCTGGAGCAGACTTTTTCCTTTTTAAATACTTTATCACAGACATGCTACCATTGTTTTTTGACATCTTGGAGCTGTGTGGCACTGGCTCTAATAGATGTGAGGGAAAAGTCTAACAACTTCTCACAGAAGCCATCCCTGTAGACCCATTTACCACCAAAACCTTGCCATGCAACCCCAATACAAGGTCTCACCTTCTCCAAAGATCAAGAAAGCCTAGTTTTGTCCAGATACCAGTTTGGCCTAAATGAATTCTGTTAGCCATACATGACATTCTTTGTCATTGCTTGAACGACCATGCATGCACAGTAGGGATAATCACCACTCTCACTGTTGTCCTGGTGCTTCCTAGTACATGCCTGTGTGAGAACATAGGCATCCTCATAGCTATCTTTCTCTCTGTCAGAAAGCTCAGAGGACAGCTGATACAATTTCAGTGGTGGGAACTTTCCCTAGCCACGCTTTTCTCTAGTGGATGGGTGCTTTTGATATGTGCAGAGTAACCTCAACACGACAGGGAAAAGGTATGAGCACCAAAAAAACAGCAGCCAGGGAAAGATTTTCCAGCTGACCTGCAGCTTGCTCCTGGCTCTCACACAAGCTCTCCTAGCAAGTTGCAAAACGTCAGTTGGTCATAGACTAAGCACTCTGGTTTTAACTGTATGCCTGGTTGATTAAATTGACATCTATAGGAGCAATAAACTACAGAAAAATTTATTGTTCTTTCAATAACTGGATAAACTGAAGTCATAACTGAAACTTGAAATCAACTATAAAGGCACTGAGATTTTATTGTGTGCTGCTCAAAGAACCAAATTACATAAGCTACGTTTATAAAACACCTTTTCTACCTCGGATCTGCTGGTGCCACTTGGGGTCTGGAAGTCAGCTTAATTCTTAATTCTACCCATGAATCACAATCAGAAAAAACATTTATGTAACAAGAATCTCATGAACAATTGCAGTGATGACGCACAAACCAGAAAAAAGCAGATCAGTCTCTCATAACTGTTTTGGCTCTGCAGTACTAACAACAAGAACAAAAAGGAGTAACGTCATTTTTTTTCCAGAAAGATGATAGTATTTGATTAAGTTCAGAAGCAATTGCTGTTGATTATAATACCTCTTTCACATCATCACATTCTGAACACAGTTAGTGCTCAGAAGTTTTAGTCTTTGAAGTTCTTAGCTTTTTCATGTTCTTTATTTGTAAGTTTTACCTCTCTTTGACATGGTCATGAGTCTATTTTCCTTTTACACTCAGGGATGTGCTAAAAGTCACAGAGATACTCTGTGTGCTCTTTCTGTCATCTGCAATTTCTCTCAACATTCATCATTTTGGAAGCAGACTCAAATTTGCTGCTAAATATAAGCATCTTACTGAATACATGTTTCTGGCCTCCTATGTCCTTCTGC
Source organism: Cisticola juncidis (assembly GCA_013400215.1). Lineage (NCBI taxonomy): Eukaryota > Metazoa > Chordata > Aves > Passeriformes > Cisticolidae > Cisticola > Cisticola juncidis. Next base: position 107,388 of record VXBR01012077.1, on the reverse strand, counting down.
ACAGGCAGAAAGTTACAGCCTTCAGTTACATTAGAAGAAACTGCTTCACACAACTATTACTAGCTCTTCAGGAACCTATCTACATCTGTTTGCAAACTTGAAAAGTCATGAAATAATAGTGTTCTGTAATTATATTGCATCAACTACTAAAAAAGATTTCAAAAGATAACTTCCAGGGTCATGTTGACAAAACTTAAGACTCAGAGTATACCCACTAGTAGATATTTGTTCATACAACACAACTAAAGCTTGTACTGTGCTTTTCTTTCTTGTTCTTTTGGATTTTCCCCAGAGAACACCTATTATATATTTCTACTGCCTATTGTATACACCAGCTGCATTTTTGCTGCCAGATGTTGCACCAGAAATGTCAGCTGCTGCTTGGGGCAGGGAGCAAATGCAATTAGAGGTGCCCTGGTGACAGCTTGACACTTACGGTGTCAAAGTTTAAATTTTTAATCAGGCATGTAACACAAAAACCCACACAACTTGGATTCTTCCAAAAACCAGCACTACATTGACATCTTTTATCAGGGAGATACAAAGATCAGTGTGCCAGCAGAAGTCCAAATGGATTGGCTGTTACTTGTAAAATAACTGAAGCTTGTTTCTGAAGCACATTCTGCATGCAGTAGCTGTGAGGAGGCCTGCTTTCCAGGGCAGTAAGGAATGCTATTGATTTGAAGTAGTTAACTGCTTTTACACTGAGACATGAGTTACAATAAATATACAAAATATATAAAATAAGAGGCCTGAATATTTTCACTACTTATGTGATTAGTTCATTTACCACATTTCTATCACACTGTCAATTGCTTTTTCAAGTAAACTGTCATGAAATCAACTTATAATCTATAAATTAAAAACTCTGAACACAATCACTAAGCATAACGCATCAAGTACATTTAGCAGTAGAAGTATTCTGTATGAGTCAGTTTAGTGTAGGCATGAGAAGCAGAAAAATAAAAAAAATCATGCCAGGTTCAAATTAAATGTACTCTGTTCCCAGGGCTACATGATCAGATCCTAACCCAACATCAGATTCATTTTGGATACAGAGTTTTTAGTTAAATGCAGTATAACTTTCTTCTTTTTCTCTTGTACAAATTACATATGCAAGTGTGGTCTGTGCTTGTTCATCCAGTATAAATTTCTTACCTCCTTCCTATGTCTGTATTACTTTACAGTGCAGCTTAAAAACTTTGCAAGTGAATGAGCAATACAAGTTAGCTACTGCATGATGGCTGCCTTCATGCATAATTATCACAGTATAGCTTAAAGTATCCTACTGAAAGATATCTGTAATTCTGTATTCGTGTACCAGAATTGTGTAGATACTTTTGACAGCAACTTAGTTCTACCTAGTCATGTAGGAGAGGTTATCAGTAATTCATGCTGCAAGAAAAATTTGGGTAAAGGGTACCTCTCTGATTTTGGCCAAGATGTTAAATTTATAAATATTTATTCTTGTGAAAAATATCATGGGATCAAAGTAATTCTGACTCTTCATTCTCTCTTGAAAAGACAGGTTTTCCAGAAATTGCTGGGCCACAGGGATGAACATTTAATCTGAAATCACAGACACTATATTTTTCTCTTCACATAAAAATGATTACAAGTAATTCTCTTCTGCATGTCAGTGGGTTGATCTAAATCTCAGGTTTATCTTGTATTTAGATGATTTTGAAATGTACCATCAGAATGTGGACCCTGTTAACCTTTTGCCCACCAGCTCTGCAAGGGATGAGTCTCATGTTATATTTACAGTACCAGTGCCTACAAACTTACAGTGGGATTGGTACCCCATTTCCCATAAGAACATGCTCCATTTGGAGACTGTCCACTCCATTTTCCCCACACATAGGTTGTTTTCAAAGAGTATTGAAAAATGAAAGCAGCAGGGTCATCAAGGATCCCAGAGCCAGGATTTCACACTTACTGATCTCACTTATGGGACACTGGAAAAGAGGATAAGGAAAATTTTCACCTGGGTAAAAAAAAAAAAAAAAATAGGGTCTATTTTCCAGGAGTGACTTACCTTTCTGACTACCTTCTCTGAGCATCTCTGCATGTGATCACATGTCTTGGATGTGATCTGGAAGTGTCTGGCTGTAACAGGGTCAGCACACTTATCCTACCCAGAACAAATATACACAGAAAAGGAGGGGGAAGCATCATAAAATGACTTGTGCTGTACCAGCAATCACTCTTGGTGTGTTGTTTTCAATTTAAAATCTTTACTATTTAATTTGATTTTTGCTATTTTTTTTTCATTCTTTAAAAATGTTTTTCATTCTTTTTAATCTATTTTTTCATTATTTTTAATTTTTGTTTAAATTTTTATTATTTTAATGAAATAATTCCTTGGTCTTGGGTCCCTTCATTCTTTACTACTGTATGTACTGAGCACCAAAACTGGCAGAACTTCCAAAGCAGAGTGGTGTGGTAGAGTTGAAGACTGTGAGTGTGAATTCATTGGGGAATATCGGCAAAACATTATCGCCTTTTCCTAGAGTTAAAAATCTGTTCAGACCTTTCTCAGTGGCATGATCTTGACATTGTTCCTGAAGTTATCTCAGCTGTTGTGAATTCATTTCAGATTCACTTTCTCATTTCATGCTGCTGAGTGAACACTCTGCTCCCTGCATTCACCACTTCCTGGGAATTTCACTGTGCTGTACTTGTCAGCGAGCCACTGCAGTGCCTTTCTTTCTCCCTGCAGTGAGGCAAATGGGTTTGAAATTGCACTGTGGACAGCTCTGTAAGTTTTCCTCTCTGCCAATGGTTTCACATTAAAAGGACAGGGCTAACATAATCGAATGCCAAGATATGAATAGCCAGAACTCAAAGGAGAATGAATCAACAACCACACAAAATTCACAGAAGGTAAAAAGTTTCTTTCAGTCCAACAGTTACTACCTATTGCCTCTGGGTGTGTTCTGTGGCCAAAGCCACAGATACTTTTCTCATTTCATCTAGGAGCAAACTTTTTCAGTAGAAGGAGTATATTGCATGTGAACAACTTGAAGAAAACGCTGCAGCTATAATTTTCCAGAATTAGCACTCAAAATGATGTGTAGTCTCAAAAAAGGAGAAGTAATGAGAAATAATCTAGATGCTAGGTGATCACTCACCTTAGTTTAAAGCTAAGTGTTGTGCAGCACTGTTCTTAATCATCTGGGGATGGGGGAGGGGGTAAACTAAGAAAGTACATATTTCCTTCAGGATTATAATTAAATTTAGAAACTAACACAATCATAAAATGTACATGCTAGGGTTTAATTTTAGGTCAGAGTCATATGTTAAAAAAGATTGCTACCCTAGATTTTAAAAACATTAGCCCGATTCATGTAGCACAACCTCATTTTGATCATTCTGAATTTTAAAAATGTACAATTACTGACACTGGCAAGAAGTCACACCAAGGGCAAATGAGATTAGTAAGAAATAAAACTGCATGCCACTAGCAAAATAGAAACTGAAATGAATAATCAAATTGGCAGATCATTCATGCAACCTAGGCAGCAAAGTCCAAATAAATGGTCTTGAAAGCCAAAAAAACCTCTATAATAAGCACTTAAATAATCAATTTGAAAAAGTTTTCAGTGCAGAATTTTGCAGTAAGTTTCCTAATACTTAAAATATAAAGTGATTTCATAGCTTTCAGTGCTGACCTTAGCACAGCAATAAATCTGCAAAAACCACAAAGTAGGAAAAATTTATTTGAAACCATTGGACATATGTATTAACAGGAAGGATTAATTCCTCATTCATTTTCTACACTGCTCAAATTTCAGAGACTTTGTCAGCATTGCTCCTGGTGGAAGCAGGGCAAAATTCTAGCATGTAAAGGTGAAGAGCTGCAGCAGCACTCCCATGTTCTTGGATGTTTGGTTACAACTCCTATAGACAGTAGCATGTATACAGGAACTGTAATAAGGAACAATCTCTGGCACTGAAAACATCTATAAATTACTGCAGCACTGAAGATGATGACTTCCAGCTTATTTGAAAGAACAATTTAGGGTAGCTTTTGGTGTAATCAGTAAATGCTCTTAATACACTTACATACACCATGTTTAATCAAAAACACTTAAAGAAAAGAAACATTTTTTCTTTAAAAGCTTCCCTTTTTTCCTCCCCAGTGTTCTCCAAAGAAGTGTGCATCTCAAGCACGTAGACAGAATATTTACATGTGCACCAAGAATTCACTGAAAGAAAGGGAGATAATGTGTAACACCTGCTTAACTGATCAAAGCCTATATCCTGAAAACTCCTCTTCTGTTTCCATCAGTGGCAGCATGACAATGCATATTAGCATGAATGTGAGCCCACCAGGCACAAATAAAAGGAAACACTCAGCAGTACCTGTTCTGGATGGAAGTGAGGCTTAAATACTGCTTAAGCACATTACCAAAGTTTAAGGAAGATCCCAGGCTTGGAAAAAGAGATATGGTCTCTTTAAACCTTGCTCCTGCTACCTAACATATCAATACATTTTAGACACTTTGCTAATTTCTACAGTCTTTTCCATAAAAGATCCTCTAATTCAGAACATTATGTTGGAAATAACATAGATATAAATGATTCACATGTAGTGTCCAATTATTTTGATGCTTAGGCTTAAGATAGGAGGAGGAACTCTAAGCTGTTTTCAAACTACTGAAATGCTTCTCATGTTGCTGTGCCTAAGCTGACAGATAAAGGAAAGCAGAGATCTACTAAGGTCTCTGGAAAGGGTACCAAGAGCCTCAGCAAACAGTAGAGTAGGTAGATAGAAGAAAATGTAACTGCAGAAATATGGCTTGCACTCAGTTGAATTTAGGCCTTTTAAACCCAGCACTTGTTTTTTTTTTTGTTTTGCACAGCACACTGAATGAAATTCTGTGACCTACTTGTGCATAAGGTTGAAAAGGATGACTGTAATGACCTGTTTTGGCCTTCAGTCCCTGTGTCTGATTTTCCTTTAGGCTACACTTATGCACTGCTCTGGCCTATATTTAGGCATGCTTAAAAGCATTTATCTACTGCTATGACAGAGTAAAGGAGTTTCAGAGTAAACTATACCCCCAGATTCTATATGGTTTCAACATGAAAGTTATTTTAAGGAAGATCTCTTACTTCTTTTTCCATTTGAAGTCCTTCTGCTCTGATATTTCTCTCAAATACTTCCCTCTTCTCTGTCTGCGGATTAGATTTTCGATACACAAGGATGTAGTCAATCCGACATTTCCCATCTCTAAAATATAGTCCACTGATTTTGTTCTTATCAGGTACTTCCTGTAAAGAGAAAATCAAGCATCTCAGTAATGTTAATTTGCCTTGATAATTGCTGCATTGCCGTTTGCATCATCAGTTTTCAGTAATACTCAACAGGAAAGATAAGGAAATCATAACAAGCAGTTCAAGTTTTAGGCTCTTCACATACAGTGCTTCTGACTTCATCTGAGAGGAACACAGACTTCTCCTTTTAAGGGGATCTTAAGGGGCATCAGGAGGCCATAGGAAAATGCTTGGACATATGGGGATGGAATGGGATAGGAAAGAATAGAAAGTACAAGTGGACCTCCCTCCCCCACCCCTTTCCATAAGATTAGGAATAATTTCTTGCCTATAAAATAGAGGAGAGGATAGTGTTACTGAAGTGTAAATTTAAAATTAAGAACTTAATATGGCTGAACATCTTTGTATATGTGAAAAGAGTAAACATTAACATCAACATTATCATTAAAATTTACTGTAGTGAGAAACACTAAAACCTGGCATGGAGATTTTCATTACTTTGCCCCATGTAAAACATGAAAACATGGCACAGAAAACAATATGGAGGTTCTGTACCAACCTCACAATACCTCATCAAACTAACTACAGAATATTCCTGGCTTAAGGTATAGCTGAGGATGGATTTATTTGTATTTATTTGGAAAGAACCCCGGGTGTTAGGTGTAGCAGCACATAAAAACAATAACAGCAATAAATATTGTCNAAAAAAAAAAAAAAAAAAAAAAGTTTGGTCTGACAGGATTTCACTGTTGATAAGAGGACAAATAGGTCCAAACAAACAGGACAAATTCCTGAGATATAAGAGACCACACTACTGGGTTTTTCCAGTAAGTAATGAGAGAAATTCTAATTTAACACTACTTCTACATTATACAAGTCCTGCCCAGGACTTATGCTTTCACTTTCAGACAGGTTGAAATGGCTGGAGTGTGTCATGCAGGAAATGTACACTGTGAAGGATACATGGGAACAAACATCACTCCCTCTGAGCAGTATAAAGGACAAGGACCTTCAGGAACCTCAAGATCAGTTCAGCTCTAAGATGAAGGGAAGGTTAAGCTAATTTACCTTTGTTTTCCCAAAATTTGCTGTGCTATTCCTGCTAAAAATAGCCCTGCCCTACAATACACAATCAAGCCTCTGAAAAAAAAAAAAGAATACTTTGTTTTTCACATCTGGGAGAAGGAGGGAACTGTCAAAATACTTTCTTCATAGAAGAATTGCTTCTGAATTTAAATCACAAAGTGAATATTACAACAGGAAAAAATGTTTTTACTGGAAAAAATATTTTTACAGGAAAACCCTCTAAAACAATCTTCTCATTCAAAGAGTTTAGTGTAAGCTATCTTTCTGATTCTCAGCAAGCATTTAGATTAAATGGAAAAAACAATGAAAGCATCCAAACTGTCCCAAGCCCTAGGTATATCCAGTACACTAAAGAAGAAGGGAATTTTTCTAACATTCTTTCATTACAGTTCCTAACTCCTGACACAACTTAGGGCAAACTGATACAGTGGAACAGTTCTTAGAGCCCAAAAAGAAGGCAAGAAAAAAGATCTAATCTCTAAGGGAAAAACAGTACCTAACTATTTATAACTATACTCCATATCATGCTGATAAATTATATTATCAAGATATAAGAAGTATTTTTCATAGAACATTAAATGTGAAAACAGCTCAGAAGGCACATTTTATCTTTTTCCATTAAAAATCCCTGTCAAGAAGACATAAAAAAGCCTCAACAGCACAAAGGATATTTAAGATTATTTAAATAAAGGAAGAGTGCAGCAGGAGTTTTGGAGGCCATGGGTCAGCTTGGTGGTCCTGTTGTGATTTCTAACCCTCCTGGCAAGCCTCCTGTTCAGTAGTCAGAGTCAACATGTATTTTTGGTCTAATGGGAAAGGAGCTGTAGAGCAAAACAATCCACGATGAGGATCTGCTTATTAGGCTTAGGGGCTCACTTTTGGCCCACTGTAATCTGGTCCAAAAGACTCACTGGATTTACATACATAAGGAATACAGGTTTAAAATCCAACACTGCTCTGGACCACAAAGAAATCATGGGTAGGGGTGACTGAGAGATCCATTTCAAATGTAAACTCCTTATCTAAACTCAGACTCATCCTGAGAGTACCATAAGAAAGGTGTCCTTCTCTCCATGCAGTAGTGACTCCACTGGAAAAATTGATTTGCCCCTTCCTAAGTTTCTGCTTTCTCTGAAGAAAATTGGTTTGCCCTGATTGACAATGAATGCAGAACCTTATATGAAAGAGTATCTATGAGATTTAGAGAAAGTATTTGACTTGTCAGACTTCTTCCGCTACAAGTACGACTGCCAGGGACAATTACTTCTCTTGGACTTGTGAAACACTACCAACTACAGTATTGTAATTTTTCACTCAGAAAGGCATCTTGGACACCCTTATCTGTACTTGAAGGTGCTTTTCATTTTAGGAACACTATGTCAAATCCAGACTGATAAACCCTATTAGACTTTTATGGCCTTTGGGAAGGAATCCTTTCTCTGGCCCCCTGTTACAGACTTTAAGGCAATTTTATAGACTGAGTCTGGATTTGCAAGAGCTTTTGAGGATCTAACATGTTACAGAGACAGTCAGGGCTGGTTCAGCAGTGCCAGCTGCAGGACTTCTGTAGCATCCAAGTATTACAGGCTTATGCTATTCCAGACAAAAGTTTGTCCTGCCATCCTCTAGATACTGCGTCTCCTTTACCTGTGTTATGACATCAAAATTCAGCTTTCCTAAACTAATGAAAAAATATATATATCACCAAGTCTGACTGCTGTTTTTTGGAGAAAAAGTGGTGTAGCCACATATGTCAAACCTCCATTCTTTCATCCAAAAAAGGATGCTGGAAGAAAGTAGAATAGTAAGGACTTCACTCTAACAAGAAGCTTAGCATTTCCGTTTCTCTTTATGACTGTATTGTGATGTGTTGTATAATTTGGACATGTTTTCCAAGGAATACAGGAGTTTTTATATTCTCAGGTGCTCAGCTGGGAACCGTCAGCATTCAGACATGGCTCATACATGCATATGTTAGGAGGGCTTTAGGCCAAAGAGCCCACCCATACATATCCATACAAACCATACATCTGAACAGTGTATCTTTTCCTTCTTGATTTTAGTAGGGACCAAGTACTTTGAAACATTTTTGGCAGGCTGCAGCATCCCTGAAGTCCCATTAAAACTTTCAATTTTCATCTCTTTTCCCCCCCATCTTATACCTATATGTGAACTATATTGATATTTTCCTCAGTTATGGTTACAAAAAGACCCCTTTAATCTGTTCATATTCCTCAAAGGTTTTCCATTTCTCTTAAAAAAAAAAAAAGCAGAAGAACACAGAACACATGAAAGAGGGAAAAAAAGATTTGAGGTATTGTTTTTTCAATACTATTACATTACAGCAGGATGTCCTTCTGATAATTTTCTGTTAATTTTTCCCCTTTAACTTACAAAAATCACGTGCCTTCCACCTGTTCCTTTTTGCCAAAGATCATATGGTACATGGTCCCAAAATGCAACATGGGAATATCATTTCAGATTAACCTATTATGGTACAGGGATGCAAAGAGGATTCTTTGTATTTTGTATAGGAAGCTAGGGAAGAGTTATGATTAAAGAAGATGAAACTGTGAGCAAGGTCAAACATATTCAGTGTGTCCTGAATTTTGTTGCTTTAATTATCTGTCTAAACATTCGAGGACTGCAGGTCTCTATGGGCTAAATTTCTAGAACAAAGAAAATCTCTCTCTCCTCAGCAGTGTTGCACAACAGAACTTGTACCACAAAACCCTCTAGCTCCTGAAAAAGTTGTCTAATTGCCTCTTCTAAACTCTATCAAAACTAGTAAACAAAAGAGGGTCAGGGCAGGGCCCTCAGCAATGTCCTGTGGTTTTCCACTCTTTTTAATTACTAGCATGGTCCCTGCCAGTTCTGATCTGTTTCAGTCAGCCCTCTGCCAAAAATTCCTCAGGGAAAACTTACAGGTAACATCAGACCAGTCCAGTAAGTAGTCTAGATGTAGCCCCATTCCTTGGGTGGAGGAAAGGAGAGAAGTCCCTGTCTCTTCACTTGCTGAAGAAACAACCTTAACATCCAAGAGTGGCATGGCAGTGAGAGGCAAAATTTAAGGATATATTGTTCCTTTCTTCACAAAAGACACAGGAAGAAATTAAGGCCTAAATTTTCATAATGGGTCCATGACACTTTGTCTGCTTTAAGACAGATTTTAAAAGGGACTATGTGCTGAGTGTTCCCTCCCTGGTATGTTCTCTGAATCACCATTAGGCATTATCATCTCATTATTCTTGATTGGAAGGGAATGTGTCTCATAACTGACACCCAATGCTTTTCATGGGAGTTGCAGGTAAATTACCTCTACACATCCCCTTAAAAAGATGAATATAGGGAAAAATTTTCCAGCATTTTCAGAAGCATTGAAGCTTTAGATTTGTATAGATTTTTCACTGAGGGTGCATGAAATCAAAACTTTTGAATTTCAGATAGTTTATATTTCAGCATTATAATTTTAGAATGGTAAACTAGTTCTCATGGGAAAGACTAGTCACAATTTTATGGTAGCGAATGAAATTTTAAATCGAATTACATTTATTACATCTTTATAATGGGCATGAATAAATACTGCATTTATAGTTCCATGTCCTTACCTCTCCCACAACTTCCAGCCTGCTGGCATCATCAGAAGTACTGGTCAAGTTACCATGGTGAAGCAGGGCATCATCATCTTTGGAAGGGCTGTTCACACCTTCTAACTCATCAAAAAAAATGTTGACATCCTTAGCTACTAAAAAACAAAAATAAAAATATACATTCAAATTAACACTGGACCGTATGAAGTCAGCAAGTATAATCCATCAATAATTTCACTTTTTAGTTCTGGTGTAAATATACCATGGTAATTTTAAAATCTGATGAGCATTGTTGGAATGCTTTCTTCATCAATGAGACACATAAAGATTTAAGACACCACAACACATCTCTGATGAAAAATAAACAATCTGCTGTCACAATAAAAAAAGATATTAGCTATCTTCTCAACTTCTTTTGGGGCAAATGACTTAAATTACTACCTTTTGGATTAATACTGTCTCTGGAAGTTTCTTATTATAAGGCGGCAGAATTTTAACCTATTATACAAAGTGTGAAGTTTGAAGTTGTACAGACATGTGGGGCAGCCAGAGGCAGAAGGCCTTAAATAAATACTGTTTTTTGAAAGGCATTGAGTAAATGAACCTGGGCAGATATTTCTCTTTTCACAGTTTGACATGTTTTGATGCATATAAATCTGACACTTTCAGATCCACCCACTCACACAGCCCTCAGTCTTGAAAGATGCAATCACTTACATCTATAGATTTAAGCTGTGGTAAACCAACCCCGATAAAAAGTACAGATATTGAGGTCTGGAGTGACTGCCAGAAGGGAGGAGCAGGGCAGGCGGGTTCACTCTACGCTCCATCCACTACAGGTCTGGTGAAAAACACGATGAAGAGATGTGTGCCAGGAGAAGAAAAATGCCTTAGCTGAGGATCACGCTTCAGCTGTAGATGGACTTCAGCTCTCCAATCTCATGCCTCACAGGCAAAATCCAAAATTATGAAAGTAGAGTTATAACTATTAGAAGGGACCCCCAAAGAGCCCAGCTACTGAGCCTCTTCCACTGACTGCAGCTGGAGCAAATACCTAATAGTTTAGACAGAAATTAGTCTAACTCCCTATCCCTATTCACATTTCTTGCAAGCTTGACTGACTTTTGGAATCATTCTTCTTTTGTGCAATAAACTTTTGTTGCTTTTGCTTGTCCTCAGTTCCCCTAATTCAGTGACATGTGATTGTAGTTCCTATTGGTGAGAATCTGTATTAACATCCAAAACCCTCTAATTTCTGGCAGCAACTTAGTTCCATTTCTAACTACTGGCTGCAGGTGTAAAAATCCATTCCCTCTCTATGGAGAAGCTGGATGGCTGCCAGAAATAAACAACCATTAACTGTTCCTAGCGATTATGAGCATTTTGGGACCTCCTTTTCACCTTTCCCTTTTTCAGGGGTCATAGCCCAGTTTCAGAATCCTTTTAAAAATCGCTGATGATACCAACTCCTCAGTCTCTGCAGGTGGCCTATTTTTCATGCTTACAGGCAAGAGAACTTTATCCATAATATTCAGCCTTAAAACAGACATGTATTGCAATTTAAATATACTACTATTTCCCTGTCAGTCATAAGCATGGGGAAAATTTTCCTCCCTTTTTGTACATGTCTTTTACAACATCTAAACTCTATTTACATCTCTAACTAATAAAAAAAAAGAAAACTCTATCAAAATATTCAATAATCCTTCACCTTTGTTTTCATGCATAAAATAGGGACAAGGTTAATGAAAGACATTGTATTTTTAATTACAAAAGTTTTGCTTGGAAAACAACTATCAGTCTCAGAAACAACAGAGAAGTCCTCATGTCCAAATTAATCCGCTCTAAATACTAGGCTGATGTGCTAACCTAATCAGCATAGTTTGCAAGAGAGATTCTGAGTTTCTGGTGTTATTTAGTTGTATGTGATGAGAGCCTGCAGCTCCTCGGTGTCACTGTGGCTGCCTCCAACTTGTCCTAGGGGAAACTACAAAGGCTTTAGGAGACTTAAAAGGCAACAAACAGATTCCAATTTGTAGCACATGCAGCAGTAATATTACAGATTTTTTTTTTCCCACCTTTATTCATTTCAATCCACAAAAATCATACTAGAGATGCTTATAAAACAGAGGGGAATTACCACAACACAGAACAGCACAAAGTAATCTCATGTCCTTCACTCTTTCAAAAGCCAAGATTTGAAACATTCCACCCCATCAGATAACTGGATGTAGATCATGACCAGATTTTGTACACATGTTCATATGAGAAGAATTAATCTTAATATTCAACAGAAAGAGTTTTGAATGACTTGAACTTCAGTGAATAGAAACCCATCAGTGCCTCCATGACAGTGGCACATGAATCTGTATATGTATATAAAACCTCAATATAATCTGAAAACAGCTGTGGAAAAATCCCTAAAAATAACTAAACAGTGAAGCTTTCTGAAAATTATTCAAGATACATGTATCTTTTGCAGACAGCATCAATGAAAGCTGTAAAAATGAAGTTTTGTGTGTTCACTATACTCAAGGGAATTTAAACTATCTTTGTTCTGATATTAAGACTGCTTTGGTATAAAAGATGAGGCCTCTGAGATACTAGAATTGCTGCTTCTTGAAGTGCTGGTAATGCTTTGGGTTGCAAAAGACATAGTTTTTAAGCGGATGTTTTGAGACACAGAACTTGGTATGTAAGACAGTGAATGTATCTGGACGCTTGAAATACAGAATTACTGAATTATCCTGAGGACTTATGAGGAGGAAAAAAAATCATATTTTATGGTAATTTTAAAATACGGTTCATCTCAGCAGTGAAAAAGTTGTGGAAGCAACTCTCAGCCGATTAGTGAAATTAGCTACCAGGACTTGTCCAGATTGTCTGCAGTGGAACATTGTTTATTTCAGAAATACTCAGATGATTGGCGTGTTGGTCACTACAGAAAATATGGGCCCCCAATGTTTGCTGACATAATTTTTCTACCGCAACTCTCATTATATACTTCAAAATAAATTAATAAAATATTGTTCTACAAAACCAAATCGCTAATTTATATAGCAATTCCTGTTTGCTTTACATTTGCAATGGTGATGGTACTTCCAAGATAACTCTCCTGCTGCTTGTAGGTAGCTCAATGGACTTAACACCTACATGGGCAAATGTTGCTTAAAGGATAATCAGGGCTACATCTCTCTTGTCCCCTTCAGCCCCTGACGTGCATATACCCACAAATGTCCTTAACAGAATGATATATAATGGCTTTATTATATATATAAATGCTATTTGGGAGACAGACTGGTGCTACTGGACAATCACATATTTTTAAGCAGTGAAATTTAACAGGGGTATAGAGCAACGTATGCATTGTTACAGGAGATATTAAAAATTCTCCCTCTGATTTTAGATCAGCTTAAATATGCAAACTCTTTTCTCCCCCTCATGTTCTATTTTGCAGAAAAAAAATCAAAATTACTTGATAATTCTGAATCCTTTGAAGAATAAAAGAAAAAAAAAGTGGGTATACAAATATTTTAATCTCAAATATAGTAGAATACATATTTTGAAAACTGGATGATAAATTCTGAGCACGAGTCACACACAATCTCCATGGGTCCACAAGTCACTTCATATCAAGATGCTGATATAAGGTAGGACTCAAAAACAAGAGAACACCTTTAACTTTCTGAAGGTAGATCCTGAAACTGAAGTGCCTAAAAATAAGAACTTTCATTAAAAAATTGGACATGACTGTGTTATTGTGTGAGAAGATGGAAACATGCTCATATTTCTGTTGATTTTCATTTTATTAGCACAAGTCCCACCAAGCCATCAAGTATGCTCTCACTTTGGATAATGCTAGCTGAAGATCAATATTCCAAAGCTTATTTTAGCAAAAAAAATTATTCAGTTTCTAAAAGCATCATTAGCCTGTTTAAATTATCATTCACTGCTAACAACTGGGAATAAAAGTAACATTGTTCAGAGCAACTACCCTAGAAAGAATATCTAGACATATTTATCTTAATTAGATGGTATTTGCAACAGACTGCAGGTGACAACACCCCCCTGGACACATAGCAAGCCCCTGCAAAGTGGGTTGTACAGAATTCCTTTTGTCTTTGATGTAAGAGATGTAGATAAAGAACATAGAGGTTAACTTCCCTACACCACCCATGTCTGGTCTGGATAAAGGAAAACACTCTCTCCAAGGCTATAAAAGCTGCATTCTTCTCAAATGGCTTGTGAATAATCCATAAATCAAAATGTTAATTATTGAAACACTCCCAGATTACATTGCTTATCCATGTTTGGCAGTCTCGTCTATTCACCTCTGGAAGACTCTACAGTGCCTTTTCAGCCTCTCCAGTCTGCATCCCAACTGTGCCCAGGCCTATATCTGAGCTGTGCTGGTGTGGAGAAAGGAGAAGACAACACCTCACATTAAGATTTGCTGATGGGAAAAGCTTTTTAAATCACAAAACTTGGAATTCATCTTAAATCTCTAGCTTAAGTAATAAGGTGATACAATTTCAAATTGTTACCCCCATCATCATACTAACCCAAGCATTTTCCTCCCACCCCCAAGCTAATACCACCACTAAACAGTCTGATTCTACTACTGTGTGGTTCCTTATTCACGTGTCTTGGGATGCATTATATAACCAAAAGCATGTCTTCTATTCCCAATCTGTCGAAACCAGTTGAAGAGGTGGGGTTTTTTCTTGATCTAATAACTCCAGGGGGAGGGGGCAGGTGCCTTCTGTTAATGGCCAGCTGTTCAAACCGAGGGGCAATGGAGCACATTGCATTGTGGAGCACATTGCACTGTGGAGCAATGTTCCTTATCTCTTCCATGACCCATCCTCCCTCCGGGGAATATCTGCTCTTAATGGGCCATTAAGGCTCACTGCATGACGGATAAAATTAAATCATCTCATTGTGAGATGCTCCACCCAGTGGCTAAAAGCTGAGACTCAGACCAGCAAGCAAGCTGGTTTTCCACTGGATTCCCTGAGAAAGGACAGAATCCATTTCAGCACCACAGGACCCTTCTTTAGGATCATCTTTACTCCAACAGAACCACATCTGTTACTCCAGGATTTATTTGGACTGCTTCCAATAGGAAGGGTCTCAGGTCATAGTCTGACTTTGTCAGGGTTTCTAGGATTTGTTTGTTTGTTTGCTTGCTTTACTACATTTTTATTTTTAATATTCCTAGTAAAGAACTGTTATTCCTATTCCCAAATTTTTGCCTGAAAGCCCCTTAATTGCAAAATTATAATAATTTGGAGGGAGGGGGTTTACATTCTCCATTCCAAGGGAAGCTCCAGCTCTCCCTGGCAGACACCTGTCTTTTCAAACCAAGAAACATAGCAAAAATCAGGCAGAGTCTGGATTTTTACACATTCTTATTCATCTTTTATCACTCTAAAATGTAAGCTGCTGTTTCTCCCTCTAGAAAATTGCTATACCAGTTTAAAATCAAACTGGGAAATAAGGAAGCCAGGAAGCCATGCCTTGCATTTTGATTGTCAGCCTGCATAAGAATTTCAAACTATTATGAAAAATTCTCATTGAAATTCAATATTCTATTGGATTCCAGAAATCCATCCGTTTTGGGTAGGGGGGTGTCTGCCACTTTTATTAACAAAACTACCACTACTTCTAGCACAAGTGTTGAAATCATTCTGCAGTTGGATTTAAGACGGGCGAACCAATTAATTCTCAGTCTACAGCCCATTATATATAAAAAGAGATAATTTTGTGCAGCATCTAAGACATGTGGACCTTCACTTGTTGTGACAGCCTCATGACTTCTTCCAAAAAATATCAGCTGCAAAAATGTGAATACAGCCCAACACTTTGGAACAACTGGAACTTCAAATCCAGTCTTCAAACCCAGATTGCGGCATTTTAATGATATTATTAGTTCACATGGCCACTCAGGAGCGCAAAGAATTGATTAAACTATCGGAAATCTTACTGTTTCTGATTATGTCTGCATAGAGAACATACACTGCTGGAATCCTTTGGCACACAGCAATTCAGATCTTACTCTGATGTCTCTGATAGTAGAAGATTTCTTATTGGCCTTCAATAATCCATTGAACTTCCTGAGAGATATTAATAATAGATTCTTATCAATCAGTTCATAATTTTGTGTGTGCCTTCAGTTATAATTTCAATGCATCTCAGTTGAATCTTCTACCATAAACATAATTTTGCATCCAAGGAAGAACTTACTTTCTTGTATTGCATTAAGAATTTCTGAAAAGTCCACATCTGTCTTCTGTATGTCTGGTTTTATCCATATTTGCGTTTCCAGCTGGTTAACCTGCAAATCCTCTCTTCCTTCTGAAGAAATTGAAGAGATTGATGGGGTTTGTGACAGTGCAGTAGAAAATCCAGTCAAGGGGCTTCAGGTGAGGAAACATACACATTGAATGAAAGTATTTCCATTTTTCCTCCTTAGCAGAACCAAATTTTCTTCAAACCAAGGAGCTTCATATATAATATGGACTGATTTAAAGCCAGATAGAATGAAACGACAACATTCTCTGCTATCAGCAATGATGCAGAGCTGCCACTGGCAAGTCCCTCATTCAGGCAATCATATGCTGCCATGCCATGAGCATCATTTCACCACATCATCTACAAAACTAACTCCCAAATGTGAAAACAAACAAGAGACAAATGACACAGGAAAAAACAGACTAAAATAAAACACACATACAAAGTAAGTTGCAAGACAGAAAACAACCTTTAGGACAAAAAGAGCATGGACAGCATGTTCTAAACCCAGGGCACCGTAAGTTCTCATATGCCAACCTGATGGCATGACATAGTCTAGGAAGAAGTCCTGCACTGGAGTCCATTTCAAATGGATTCACATTGGTATGTAATGGTTGCTGTCTAAAAGCACTGCAGAATAAAACTTACTCTGGCAGGTCACAGTTTCAAACCTATTTACACACAAAAATAGACACAAAATTTGCCAATTTCAATGCTCTTTCAGCATGAGCAAAGAAAGCAGAAAGTTTTGAAAACAGACACTTTCCACGCAGAGAAAGGTGGCTGCATATCAAGAGTAGACAGAAAACGGGCAAACAGACACAAGGTGCTGGCTACAGGGTATTAGGATACAGACAGAGAGAAAAAGGGAACTACTGGGAATATCTCTGGTTTTTAAAGAGTAGCAGGAAAACCTTTCACAAAGGCATCTGGTAGAGATGTTCTTGAGTACCTAATGCACAGAGTTAGAAGAGACCTTCAGTGGTCAGGGAGATACCTGGGGAAGGAGTTCATGTCAAAAAGGCCAAGGTGGAAGAACAAACCTTCAGGTCATTTAGATTACTGTGCTTCACGAGATGCTATCACTCATGCTTTAGAAAGAAACATTTTCCTTTTATCTTCTATCTATCTATAGCAAGCTGCTCTTGTTTTGAATTCTCAGTTAGCCCACTGTATTTTCCCCATCTCTTTGCCGACTATTTCAATACTGCCTTAATGGGAACGACAAATAACATTCCTTGGCACAAAATTATTCAAAAGTATTTTAAAGGCCCTTCTTCACTTTTTGGAGATACAGATCTCAAAATGGGTACACTTTGACCAGCTTAATCCTTTTTTTATTTTTCAATTTTAAAATATTATAAATTCAAATTGTGTCCTGCTTGCTTCAGCGTATTCTTTTGTTCCACAGCAAAGATTCACTGTTAACATCAGAGACAACTCCCCCTGCAGATTCCTGCAAAGTGATCTGTCAAAGCAGCAGCAAGAGTCAGCATTTAATGATGTAGAACAAAGAGAATTTCTTAAGTGAGAGAACTGATTATTCATACAATAGCAGCCTAGGCAAATCTGCAGATGGCCTCAGAGAGGAGAGGCTAAGATTTTCCCCAAAAAGAGATTTCTAAGGCCCAAGAAGAAATATTCCAGCTGCTGAAAAATACATACAATAATATGATGGAAGTAGAAAAGTAATCAATGGACAGCAATTCAGTTAAGCAGCTTCGCATGTTTCTTTCAGTTCATTCAGTTTCTTCTTAAATACTCAGCAACCACTTTTAATATATACCATTTCATACTTGCATCCTTACATCCAGCAGCCTTTGCTCTGTATTTCAACCCCAGTTAGAGCAAATTAATGACAATATGCACAAATACCCTTTCTTCCTCCAAATCCTATATCCTTGTTACATTTAAGTCGCTTTTTCTCAGAAGAGAGGAAGATAGCAGGATCCCTGCAGCATCTCCAGCCAATCTGAACTAATTGGGCCATGGAGAAAGGAAGTGGCAGTCAGCTATGGAGGCCCCAAAGTGCTGATATCTGATGTAGTATCTAACCATAGACCTGTTAATAAAATTAAACTATTGGAGAATGTACATAGCCGACTCAAAGTCCCTCTTTAAAGAACAAAAACCAAAATGCCTAGGAAGTGGTCAGAAAATGACCAGCCTAAACCTGACTGTATTTCAGACAATGAAGTCAAGACAATTTTGCTGCATTCAAATTTGATCTCCTGTATTTGATTATCTTGCAGTATAGGGAGCTTTCAGCGATCCACAGAAATCCACAGTATTCAGTGCTTGTCTGATTCACAGTAGCCTTAATATCTGGCTTTGCTGCACAATTATCAGATTAACAGCATTCAGTCTGATTTCAGTCAAAATTGTAGGTGTAATCTTTTCCCAATAATTTGTGATAAAACACATAGTTAATTACAAACTTACCTTCACCAACACAAGGGAAAAATATGTCTACCAACACCATACCTTTTAAATTAGGAGTTGTAGGAATGCTTTCTTCTCCCATGACCTTAATGATGTCAGTGAAAACTTGAATTTGGGCACTTGGGCTTCTATCCTCCTTCCTCTCTGTCAGCATCTACTTTTCAGGAGGGATTACTGCATTTTTTTAGCTGATAGAAATACCACCTATGTGATGCGTTGTGGACTGACCAAATTAATGATTTCTGGCATGTGGTCAGACAGAGGTTTCAAACTAGTAGCTCCTTGGAAAAAGCCACAGTGACCTCATCCATTTTCCAGAGATTTATTTTCTTTATCTTACCACAGATCTCCAGTACTACATGCAAAGGCATTATCTGATGTTACTGTTGCTATTGATGCATCACTGCCTTTAGCATTTCCTTCTTGCTTTAGCAGCTGTTGATTTATGTTTTATCAATGACGTCCTACTGAGTAATATCTAAGAAATAGTGTCTAAGAGGATGGTAACGATTGTCTTTCCACAGAAATAAGAGCAATAAACATATATAAAAGTGAAGTAAATATTAGATTAAAATTTTTGTGGGGTTTGTTTTTTTTTTTTTTGCAAAGATTAGTCTGAGATTTTTCTCAACTTGCTGAGACTTTCTAGTTCAACTGAAATAATATTTTAAATTACTTCATGGCACTCCCTCTGATTTACTCATTGATGCATAAAGTTGTGCATAAAATAAAATACTTTTTCCTTTATTTGTCTTGAAGGATCCCAATTAACTAGGTTAAGAAAACAAATTAGATTTTTAAAAGACCTTCAATTTTTAGAGGCTTAATGAGATGGCTTGTTCTAAGTCAGAATTTTAACATACTTCTAAACATAAAAATGGCCAAATGTGCCAGAGATGATGTTGCAGTGCCCACTAGAGACCACCGTCTCTGGCCCCGGCCAGCCCAGGCACTAAACCAAATTAATGCACTGCCACAAGAAGGGACTTGTGTATCAACATAGTATGGTACTGATGTTAAACAAGGGCATTCCAACTTGTAGAGAAAGAGATTTTGTCATGTGTGGAATTGCATTTTATTGTAATGGTATATTCTAGCTCACCCCTGGAAAGTGTATGGTTCATTCTAAGTCTGTATCTCCCTGCAGTATCCTGTATCTGTAACCTCATTGGCTGTGCAGTTTTACCGCGCCCCTTCGAACCTCGGGGATAAGAGTGCGAACGGGGAAGCCTCGCGCTCTCTCTTTTGGCTCCCTTTTCCCCTGGGCCCCTCTTCAACCTGGGGGTCTCTGGACTCTCCCCCCTCCCCTCTCTCCCCTTCCCCCTCAGGGACCATGGGGCTTTCTGGAACTGAACTCCGAATAAACCCTCACTCCGTCAGCACCCTAACGGCGTCTGAGTCTCTTTGCCTGCCAGCACAAGAACACCCACGCCTCTAAGACCCCTGCGGGGGGCTCCTGGGGAATCCTCCCCGGGGTCCCCGCCCAAAATACACACTGCAACATCACAGGATTTTCCCCATCTAGCTACAAACATCCACCGTTTTGGAAAACTTTTAAATAATTGTTAATGGCACACATTGATAGGCTTTGGAGAATTCTGATTTAAGACAAAGTACTCCATAATAATAGCATTAATACACAATGTGTTTCCAAGGCTGAAAAAATTTGGTGCACTGTGGAATTACTTGCAGACCTCTGAAAAACTTCTGACCTAGTAGGTGGCTATAGATATGTATAAATATATAAGAACTTTCATATAAGTTTTGATATTCTTAATTGATTTATCAATTACCTTAAAACAAAAGTGTACGATCTATGACTGTTTGGTATAGCTAAACACAACTTCTTCTGGTATGCAGAAAACATCATTTATCTTAATGGTTTTCACATTGTTTATGAATAAAATAATGTGTCTGCCTCTTAGCATCCAAGCGGAGTGTAAAAGCACAAAAATGTCTTTTTTGAAATTTATTGGAAATTTTGAAAATTATTGGAATAAAAATGTTGGGATTCTTCATTTTCAAGAAAGTCCAAGCAATATTAGGGAAAAAATTTCAAACCTCTAATCATTCTGTCTAAAATGAGGCACCTATGCCATAGCTGTCTCTGCATGGTTATGTCAAAGGTACAAAGGTACAGCAATAAAAATACTGGAATTATTTTTGAAAGTAAATTTAAAAATAGATTCCCTTTGCATTGTAATACATGACATATGCAAGACATGACATATGTTTAATTATGCTAGAACAAACTCTTTTCTTATCTTTTCCGGAAGCAGTAGTAGTAAAGGGGAGATTTCTGAACACATAGTATTACTGATTTATCACAAACACTGTTATTTTGATGGCATATGATGCCCATTCTCCCCTCCATTAAACGCTTTCTAGCATCAAACACACAGTTTGTGTCATTTAACTATAGAGATGTGGCAAGTTCTATGTTCAGCGCTTGTTCTTTCTCTTTCATGTTGTGAATGTCTTTTCCAGAGACAACCATAGGAAAAATGGCCTTTGGTGCTATTGCAAAGCAATACCTTAAAAATTGTCTCTACTGTCACAACAGCCTGAACACCAGACTATAGGGACAGGGTCCTGATTGCCCTCAATTCTCATATTTCCAGTTCCATCACTGCCCAGAATGAGCTGTGGGCACGAGTGCAGTCAAACCCACCAACACTGTGTCCTTATCATCAAGAGGGAGGCACCTCTTAAACAGCAAGTTTGAGCAGGAGAACAACTGCAGAGGGCTGATAATCCATGTCTCCCACAGAAGAACCCAAATGGGCAAACTACTGGACTGCTCTGCAAAAGCCCACAATCTCTTGCTTCATTTCCCATCTCAGCTCAGAGGATGCCTCAATGTTCTGATTATTGAAAGAACTTGAATGTTCACACAGAAGTCCCAAGTATAGAATGTCATACATTCCTATGCCTAACATTTCCAGTCACTTGTCTCTGTTTGGCCCTCAGTAGCAATCAGTAGAGTAAGAGAGGTGCACAACAAGCCTTTGAAATTACCTCCTAAAAGGACTTCAGTGATTATACAGAGAGACAGGGCACCAAAGTGTCCCTCCTATGGGGGACAAAGCTACCCTCTTCAAGTGTCACAATGCCTGAGATGAGTATTCACAAGATACACTCTGAAAATGGCACAAAGTCACAGAGTATAACTAAGCAAAGACATTTCTCCACTTGTATATTGCATACTTCCACTTTTATTGTATTATATACTTCTCTTCTTGTATATTGCAAATAAGAATCTTGAAAGAAGTCTAAGATCTAAACACATCAAATAATTCAGTCCATTTCCTACTACCCTTATTTCTTTAAAAATAACAGTAAGAATGATTGCTAGCTTCTCCTGTTTTCTCTTACACTGTGAGCACACATAAAAACCCACAACTATCAAAGATCACTATCACATGTGTTCAAACATTTGTCTGTGTTTGAAAAATCCAGCTACTTGTGAATGATAAATCCCTTTACTAATATCAGGGATAATTAGCAAACAATTCATTTAGGGGAGGAGAGGAAAACCTTTTCTGAACAGTTTATTGCAAAACCCCCACTCAGTTCTCAAGTCAGTAGTTTATTGATGAGAAAAACGGAAAATGTGGCTGCACAGGGAACAACCTGACAGAAAACTTAAATGCACCAAAGATTTACTTTATTATAATGTGGGACATCAAGACAGCTTTTAAAAGATACCAGGTGTCTCTTTCCGTTATGTTTTAGTGTAACAACCAGTTATACTCACATTGTACCACAGCACTGCCTTGACAATCTAAATATAACCTGATAATGAATTCTGGCAGAAAGTACCAGCAACTAAACCATTTGGGAAAATTCAGCTGTCCTAACACTGATGACAAATGAACATAGCATAGGATTGTGAAAATGGTTATCCTGAAGACAGGATAGCAGAACAGAGGTCTAGCCAGGGCAGGATCCTATTTCTGACACCAAATGCTTAGCCAAAGGGAAGAAGAACAGTCCACGTACATCCAGTTCATCCCCAGTCTGTCCCTTCCAGCTTGGAAAGATTAAGAGATTTCTGGAGTGGAAGGTTTCATTTGGATGATAAACCTTCCCAGCTACCAACATCCCTTATCCCACAAATCTGTTCCTTCTATATTCTCTGACACTTTTGAGCTAACAGGTAGTCATCAAATTCCTCCCTCCCCTTTTTACTTACCCTGTTTCCAGTCTCCATGAACTAGAAGGCCTGCTCCTTAGTTAGCATTACAAGCCCTTTCCCAGGCTAGGGCTATGAAGCCCAGAAATCCACTCTCATTGCAAAGTCTTTCTTACTTTTGTCTCAGACAAGAGCTACCATGCAAACCCCATGAAATATACCTTCCTGTACAGAAACTAAACACAGAACAATGAATCTCACCCTAGTCTATCACAAAGAGAGGATATGGATCCAACATACCAGCCTGGGTGTGTGGAGACCTAATTAGGGAGTGGTTATGATAAATATAATCATTCAGTTGCAAACTTGAGTGGAAGAATGGGACCAATACTTATATATGATTTTGTAAAAAATATTCTTTCTCAAAATTTTAATTTGTCTTTGAGAGAACCTTACAAACACCAGGAATCATGCTCTTCATACTGGTGCAGCTGACCTTTCTTATATAGCCTTGCAACATACTATAATTACCAAAACCTGCAAAGGAGAAGTACAGCCCTTTGACACTAAAATGCCTGGAGTAGTATTGGGCTGTTCATGTAAGATGCCTACCCAAAATATTTTCAGCCACTGGCACTAAGCAGAGTCTCCCTCACCAGCAGTAGGAGAGTATCGGAATAGCAAGGGTTATAATTTCCAGGCATTCTGGTAACACAAAAGGTGCAGTTGAAAAATGTGCAGTTTTGATGACCCTTAAAAATCTTTCATCAGTGTAATAGATCCTGGATTCTTTTTTTATGTTTGGTGCATTCCTAAAGCAAGGTCTAAATAAAGTACCAAACTGTACTGCCATCTCTCTTTTTCTATTTAAACCACCCTGAATGTTACCAGTAATGAAGAAGACCTCAAAAAGTCATACGCCTTGTGCTCCATTGGATCTCTAAAGCACAAAATAGTACAGAACTGCACTCCTAAGGATGGGAGCAGCAAATACTGGGCCTATGTGAAGATCCCAGCATGCTGCGATATGCACAGCACAAGAACAGTCAGTGGTCTGTGACCCAAAGGAAGTTCTCAGAAACAAAGGACAGGTTAGAAATGATGTCACCTTTTTGCTTTGCTGCTGCCCCTATACCTGGTCTAAGTTGTGATGAGTTTTATGCAGCTCTTTAGGTCTTTTGAGCTTTTTTTGGCACCACAGTACATTGGCTGGAATTTCTGGTGGGTTCATTTGAACCCTAGAAACAATTACCTGTAGCATATCTACTCATCCAAGGAATAAGCCCCCTACTCCTGATTTATTTTGTTTTGGTTTAGGTTGGGTTTTTTGTTGGTTGTTGGTTTGGGGTTGCTTTTGCTTTAGTTTGTTTGGGTTTTTAATGGGTTTGTTTTGTTTTGGTTTTGGTTTTTTTAAATTATAAAGGAAGGTCTGGTTTAATTTTGAGACATCAGAATGAACCAGCAGCCTTGGCGTTAGGAAAGAGGTCTTGCTACCTTTTGCAATGATACAAACCTTTTGTAGAAATTAGTAACACTATGCAGTCCCATTTTAAATCCCTTAAATCCCTTTTCTGACTTTAAAAGTATCTCTGCCAAAGTAGAAGCTAGTTTGTTCCATCTTTTGACAGTCTTCCTGCAAAAATCTTTCTTTGGAATATATGTAACATATTTAACATTAGAAATAGAGTCTTACATAACACTAAACCCCTTTAAGCAAGAACTACAGAGCTAAGAAAAAGCTTAATTTTTTAGCCAAGCATTACACGAACATAATAACCGAGCATTCAAAGTTTCTCTCACTGTTCCTTGAATTATAATTAGCTTTTTAGATTAAAGAGGTCATTACTTTCTCAGAAATTTTGTAAAATTTTATATTTTGTCTATTTTCTTCAGAGTA
This sequence comes from Cisticola juncidis, assembly GCA_013400215.1. Classification (NCBI taxonomy): domain Eukaryota; kingdom Metazoa; phylum Chordata; class Aves; order Passeriformes; family Cisticolidae; genus Cisticola; species Cisticola juncidis. The sequence continues at coordinate 82,661 of VXBR01012077.1, read as the reverse complement.
GAATGGTCAAGTTGTTTTAAGACAGCTATGTTACACTGGTCTCAGGACATTATAACCTTGCTCTAGGATCAGTGAGTTTAGTCCTTAAGCCTTTTTCTGTTTTTACCTTTTTCCTGTTTTGAAAGGAAACTCTCTGATGGTAGAATAATCAGGAACATCCAAAGAGAGTGGAGGCAGGCTCTGTGAGGTGAGTACATATTGTAAACTAACAACAGCCAGGAGAGCTGAAATCTGAGGGTGAATTGTACTGATTTTAAAGTAACCATGCATAATTGATTACAGGGCTGTAGGAATGATTGTTTTATACAGTAAACAGGAGAGTGATCGGAGTAGGAAGGAAAAAAATACATCTTTGAAAAGAGTTAATTTTAAAAACACATAGCTCCCAGAGAAGCAAAACACCCTCAAAGTCCCCACTTAAAATTATTATTATTCTTTTTGAAGCCCCCTAATTGACGGCATGCTCAGGTAGATTCAGTACTTGTGTGTGTCACACACAGCACAAATTGATACAGAGGAATGCAATTTCTGCCTGCATCAAATACATTTAAATTAAGCAAGACAAACAACACTGGAAAACTGCTTCTTCTACTAGCTTTTGTTGTTGTTTTTGTTGTTGTTTTTAGGGTGGGTTTTTTGGGTTTTTTTTGTTAGCACACTGCTGCAAAAGTGTTCTCCAAAGTGCTAGAATGAACATTCCAGGAGACTTGGTACCTTAGGACCAGGAACTTTCAAAGTTACATTTGTCATAGAAAAGTAAAAGGCTGAATGAAACAGGCTGAATGACTAAGCAAAGTGATAGAAGATTTCAAACTCTGCATCATCTGTGAGCCACTTCATCTCTTGATTGCAAAGAACTACATAATCACCATGTGGTATCCTGCCACTCAGTTAGGTGACAAAAGGTCCTCATGGTAATTGAGGCAAACTGTTCTTCTTGCTAGGAGCTCTGCAGCCTCTGCAGAGCACCAACAGCTGGGAGAATGAACTGTCTGTGTTCAAGCAGGGAGGTGTTTACAGACCACACTTGAAGTACCAACATGGGAGAAATTTTGCTCCATGCGTTGAACTTACATTGCATTGAGCACAGGCTGTAGATAAAGGGAAAAGTTAAATATGCAGACTGGTTTCTTTGACATTAATGTCCCTTCTGCATAGGAATGATTCTTGTAAACAACTGGGGATTTTAACATGAAAATTAGCTTAATGAGGGGAATACTATACTTATTTGAAATCTGCTTGCATTTCCTAGTCTTCATTCCACATAAGAGAAAGTTCTATATACACCAAGCAGAAGGCATATTGAAAAAGATTGTTCCCCTAATAATGTTAGACAAGTAAGATAACAGCATTACTGTTGATGTGAATTCAAATTTCTAGATGAATTTACATCAGCCATCCCTATGCCATGCATGCACTTGCTGCCAAGAGATACTTGCATGACAGAGCTTCCTGGCAGAATTAATAGCAGGGTTTTAATCTAGGAGAGATGCATGCCACATGTCCTGCCAGTCAGCAAAGAAAAGAAAATGTGATTTAACCAGCAAGTCACATCTAACTAACACAGATCTTCTAAAGACCATTTACAATCAAATGTAAATGCTAACAAGCATATGCATGTTTTGTGATGAGGAATGGACATTTTTCACACAGTAAATTATCATTGCTGAAGGCTTCAGTCCTAGACTTCTTTATAATTCAAAGTTAATTAATTTGTGACTAAGCTTATTAAACACATTTCCTTTTTTCCTTTAATTTGGTTGCTAGTTTCAAAAACCATGCCATTTTTCTTGCCTCCCAAGTCAGTTTTTCTGTTAGCCAAGCCCCCTAGTTCTTCTTTCTTATTTAAAAGCTCAGTAAGTATAATCATAAATAAAAATGCTACACATTTATAAAAAGTAAAAAAGAGGATTCAAATGTAAAGAAAAACCTGTCCAAGGCAACCACACCTTCTTTTAAACTTGTAATTTATCAAATACTTGTTATCACAAAATGCAAGAGAGTGCAAGAAAAGTTTCTCAGTGAATTTCAATGACCCCAGTAGACTTTCACCATAATGCCAGAAACCAGTCCTTTCAGCACAAAAACTTCTTTCAAATATCATGGATATGCCTATATAATTTTAGGTAGCAAGGAAGGTCCTTTCCAAAATGTACAGTTCTTCAGCTTTGAATGGGATCTTTTTGAACACTAAATTCTTGAAAGTAGAATTTTCCAGAATATTTTTATGTGTTTCCCAGAGTGAAGCATGTTTATATGTTATCTAAATTTTGGAAATAAATTATTTCAAAGACAACCCCTCCTTCTGGTTGTGTGGGTTACCTGCAGTACTGATTCGTATAAGTGATATAAATTACAATCTACATTACTGTATATACACTAATATAACTAAACCTCAGAATGCACTAAGGTTTTACCAGAAGCACAGAGAGAGAAAATATTGCTGGAGAAACTCTGAATTCTTGTTATTACAAAATGGGTAACAAGTGTTAGGAGATGTTGCAAGTAGGAATAACTAAGAAGATTCCAGAGTTTCACACAATTAAAATATTTACTTTACAGCTGCTTAAACACATTAAATAAGACATTATTTCAACAGCCAGTAAATTTAGGGACTCCTAGAAAAATGTGGTTTGACAAGTTCTGCAGAATCTGAAAATAAAGGTATTTGTCACCAAGAGAATGAAGCAATTGTCTTGATTTGGAATAGATTAACAATGGAAAGCAGACAGAAGCCCAGAAACCAAAGTACTGTTTGTTGCACAGCAAAGGCACAATGCTGTCAGAGGGAGGCTTTTTGTCCCCAGATTTGCCAAGCCCTTACACTGAGGGAATGTACTGGGACGACAGTTTAACACCCTCTAGGCTTGCTTCATACTTTATTCTGGTACTCTTACAGAGAGCCTAAATGCTGAGACCATTGCTTTCAAAATGAGCCTTCTTTGCAGAACACAGACACAAGTATTGTACACCATGGTGCCAATTCACTGCAGCCAGCAGTCTGCCCCAATGGCTTTGAACTGTTGGCTTCAGCAGCCCTGTACCCCACTAGCCACAGCACTCCACAACTGCTCATGGAGATGGAAAATGATAACTGGAGGTTTCTTGAAGCTAAAAATATGCTGTCTCTGATTTTGGAAAGAAATGCATATTTGCCTTGATGCCATTACATCTAAATTTATCATCTGACGGGTTATATTCATCTTTGCTTTTCCTCTTTCTAAGAGAAAGTTCCCTCATATGGGTGCACCTGCAGAGGTGCCAGGAGTCTTCCCTTCCCCACTAATAGTCTTTTTCTTCCACTTGTTTTTCCATTTTCCTCTGTGTTTTGTTTCAGTTAATTGACACCTTTATATCTGCTTAAAATCCAAGCTCAGAAGTTGTAGTTCTGCTCATGGCTGAGCAGTACCTCTTTGCAAGCTTGCTAAAAGCAAGTTTTAAAAATTTATTTATTTTTAAGTAAGGTACAGTACAGACAGCCCACTGGTCCCTAGCCACTCTAATACCCAGATTAATAATAGAAGTCGTGAGCCCCAGGCTCCTTACTAGTTACAAATAAAACTGGCAAGGAAGTAACTGGAAAGGAATGCTGGAACAATGAACAGTATCTATTATTTCTTGTTCTTAGCATACGGCTACCTATGAACTTCATTTAAAGGTAAGTGCTGTCAAATAAATAGAATTCATGATAGATAATAAAAGTCGTTGTTCTTGAAAGAAAAAATGGTGCAAAGGGAAAAAAGTTGCTGTGAAGAAAAGAGAAGTAGTGTGCTATCAAAGAAAAAGAATATCCTCAACTTGCACTTTATCAAGGAACTTTTCTTTCCACGGTCCTGGTCTCTTATACTGACAAGAATTAGAATGTCATTTTAAGTCCTAAAAATACCTTTTATTATGCTGGACTGCCCTAATGTTTGGAGTATATGCTAACTGGACAAAGAAAATTTCAGAGTGAGTACAGCACACACTACTCCAACAGTGAGAGCTACTTGATTGTGATAACAGCAGTCCAATAGAAGGAAAAACTCAAATTGTATGAACTACTTAAAATTAGATGGAACAAAACCCTACAAACTAATTGCATGCAGTAGTGGGATGACAGCTTAGAAAAGAGTGCTGTAAGATCTGGTACCTGAGTAATTAATATACATAAGAACATTATCTTTCTAAAATATCGAGCTGCTTATGATATCTTAGATAAGGCACTACCACTGGACAACTGATGTCTTAAACCAACTATGAAGCTACAGCTGTTAATTTGTGACTGAGTTTGAGTGAAGAACATATGACTTTTTTTGTTTAGATTAGAATTCCTCTTAGGAGTGCTAGTAATTGCTGTTGCTGCTGACCATAATCTTTCTTAGATCTACTTAAATACAACTCAAATACTTGCAGTTTAACCTGGACAGAAACACAAAAAATGAAAAAAATGGGACTGTAAGCCTGTCAAGAGAAGATTCCTGTCATACAAAGAATTTTCTCCATAGATTATAGATGCTCTTGCTGTCCTAAGAGTAGAACGTGATAGATAAAACTAACCTCATATACTGAAAGATAATCATTATCCAAATGGTCACTAATGAGCTCCGTTTTAGGAAACCTCTAGGGTCTGCCTAAAAAGGGATCTTTTTTTCATTCAGAGGCCTGAAATTGCTGCTTGCACATAGTTTAACATTAAAGTACACACCATACTTATCAACAGACAGCTGTAGAATATATAGCATCTCAAAATGAATATTGTCATTGTGCATGTTCAAATACTTTTTTTAAAAAACTCTGATGTGGGTCTTTTTGGTCAATCACTTAACATGCTGCATACATCACTATATATCTTTAGCAACAGCAGCATTTCAGTGGAAGTAATTTCTAAACTTCAATGAAAGAGACAAGCTGAAAAAACAGGACGAACAAGTGAACAGAAGAACTAAAACAAACAAAGTATACGGTTATGAGTCACTGTAAATTCTTTAATCTGTGTTGATAAAGATTGTGGTGACAAATACTATGAGTGCATGAAACTCATGGCATAGACCTGTATAGCAACTTACAATAGATAATCTAAAATTTATAAAAATTAAGCCATTTACTAGATCTGCAAGTTAAGGGTACACCAAGAGTTTGCAGGAAGAACTGTCTTTCTCATACAAATAGACTCTGCCTCCCAGCACCCAAGTAGCTGCGTACATCATATATCATGCTCTTTTCTGAGCAGCAACACTGGAAGATTATTGAAACCCTTCAATAAAAATGCAACAAAACTGACTTCATTTGCTCTGCTCAGGAAAGAAATTTGGAGTTTAATTTTCACTGTGAAGAATGACTGAGCATGGCCAGTACAAATGTATTCCCCTGCTATAAGAAAAGATATTTCTAAAATAGCACTGGCAATTATCATAACAAGGAATGAACTCATGATGCCAATTAGAATTTGATGGTTCCCTGGAGATTCTGACTTTCTTTTGAAAAGTTTCATTTTGCTAACCAGTTAACCTATGTTGTAAGGTCTCGTCAGATCCAAACGTTTTGTAAGTGTTATAGCAAGAAAGAGTGATCTACACCCTGGACTGTGTATTTGGTTAAAACCAATTTTAGTGCTAATTACTGAATTCCATGGGGGATGCCTGTAGAGCAATTAGCTCAAGGCTTATCAAAACTAAATATACATATTAGTATTAAAAAGCAATATCCCAAATGTCTCAGCATTAACATTTTGGATATCACTACACATTGTAGGGGGTTCTATGATTAAACTTACATTTTTATTTCCCTCTTTCAGCTATCCTAACTGCTGTTACTCCCTATAATCCATAATTGACAAAAACATCAAATGTAAACAAAACTTCAATCGGTAATCCTGACAATCAATATACTGATCTGCACACAGGCATTATCTTGCTCTATTAGCACCAGCTTCACCATGTCATGGCACATCATATGGGAAATGGGACTGGAAAAGGTATAAAGGCAAATCTGTTACCTGGCTGATGAGTTTTTGCTTTTCCACCAGTGACTGATGAAATCGTAGATCCAGAAGATGAGGCTTCCATTTTTATTGACCCTCTGGCTTGTGGAATCGAAGGATGCCCATCCACAGGTGGATGCTGTGACACTGGGTAGCTTGCTGCAGGTCTCCTCTGACAGACTTGCACACGCTTTTCAGCCCCATGAATAGATAAATTTATACCTGACAAGAATAGGAGTTAGTACTATTAGATACAAGAGATCAACATGGAATTACTAAAATATAAGTTGTCAGGGTTTAAAAGGGAGCTGCAACAACCTTCTTAAAGGAAAAAAAAAAAGAAAAGCAGAAAGATAACTCTAAAAGATTCATTTTCTTGGAAGATTAAAAATGTGAACAGCTTTTCTGCTGCGTTGTATGCATCAGATTCAGCCACAGTAGTAGATATTTAAATTAATACACAGTCATGGTTTACCACTTTAGTGGCCTGCAGGGGCAAATACCTTCCATTCCTTCAAAATATTCACCAAGGACACAGCTCACAAAGGATAATATTAATGAGGTAGCTACCATAGAGTTTGTTAAATGACAGTTTTCAAATTGATGGATTAGAACTCGCCAGAAATTATTTCTTTTCTTCTGAGCCTTTACCAATACTAGGAAGTCTCATCATATGGAAAAGATGCTACAAGTGAGGTATTAATTATCTTTTAAGGCAGAAATAAAGGTCTGATTTGAGGAAAAAAGCAGTAAGGCTACAAATGACAATAATAAGACCTTAAGCTTGGAAAAAAATCCACTTTGTTCTGTCTTGTGAAACCTTATCATCAGTATTGGAAATTGTCTTTCCCACTAAAATTTTCAAATTTGTCACATAATCATTTTTATACTAAAATTGTGATTAAAGAACAGGCTCTATTTTTCCATAGAGAAAAGCAACGTTGAAATTTCCTATGTGGCTAATGCATAGTCTTAGAAAGAAATGCTTACAGTAAATTGCTGATTCTGACTTCCTCCTCTTCATATTGATGCAATTGCTTCAACTCCACTTAAACTGCTTTCAGCATACTCTGGTTGAAAACCTTTAGACAATCTCTTTTGGGCAAGAAAGCTGAATTATAGTTCTACACTACTGTTTTACGCTCAGTTGACTTGGAACTCTCATTACTTCTGTCAGCAAACTATTTTTGTTTTTTAAAAAAACATATTACAGATATAATACTACAACTAGATATAAATAAGCAAACTAAAAAGCAGATGGAAAAGCAAACCCTGAAACCTGAAAATGTGGATTATTGTAAGCACATTGTAAAGTGTAGTCACTCAAAATCGTTAGATAATATTGATTAGATTGCTCAGTTTTGTGAACTGACATGTCCAAGAATACAATCATGACTCAGCTCTTCCAGCTCCCTTGGAAGTCAATGTATGTGAACCTCCAGGTCGTAGAAGAGGTTTAGAATCTCTGAAATATTAATACTTTGATCCATAATATACAACTATAATATAAGGGGGAGAGAGCTACCACTTCCATAGGCAATTTGTGAAAACAGTGGGGTTGCAGACGGAGCAAAGGCTGTGCAAACCGTGTTCTTTTACAATGGCTTTGTGGATTCAGGATCGAAGCTGTGCACTCGATACTTGTCTTTGCTTCTTGACTCCAGAGCTGATCTGCTGCAGGAAATGTGAAGGCATGAGGAGTTTCCTGCAGAACTGCTCACCTACTTCCTGGTTTTAGTGCTAAAGTAACTGCCAGCTTCTAAAGACTGTTGAAATCACATCTTTAGTATACAGAGAAAAATCCAGTCACCTTATTCTTGGGAAAGAGAGCATATCAATCCATGTGAACAGAATGACAATGAGCTTGCCTGAACAGTGTTTCTTTGACCATGCTAGCTATAAGGGGCTTCAAAGAGTGAGAAGGTAAGCCTCAGCTGTAAAATGAGCTCTTTACTTCTTTTGCAGTCACTAGAACACTGCAATGCTCAAAATATTGAGCAATTATTCTTAAGGTATTAGAAAATTAGCTACAACCATTTTCTTTAAGCATCACCACAGGTTGTCACATCATTTAAAACTATCATCCCTCTGAAGCTTACAGTGGAGTCAGACAATGCTCAGCACTAAACTTGAGCCTGTCATCAACACACACTTTCTAGCTGGATCTCAGCCTCAGAAAGGCTGTGCTTTCATTTTGTCATGAAAATAGGGATCTATTTTAGGAAGTGGTTCCAAACATAAACTGACTGCTACATTACTTGGATGTTCAAGTTAAGTTGCTTCTTCACTTTTGGAAAATGGTCTATAAACTCTTGTGCAGCTGTGACTGAGCTTCCTAAACTATTTCTGCAGCATGTTTTTTTTCAGACCTCAAAATAAAGGATACTGCTGCTAGATTGCTGTTCCTAAGAACTGCAAAATTTGCAGATTGATCACATCCAAAATTAGGTTCCATCAACAACTTGCTGCTGGTTATACACAACCTTTTGCTTCTTCCACTAAAAAAAAAGATAAAAATGATACCTCCAAACTACATGAGGAAGAATATTCCACTGAAAATTCTACATTTACAATTTTCTTTAGACATATTTAAAAGTGCCCCAAATCAACCACACAAAATGTGTCACAAATGTATATGGTATATTTGGAAGTTCTTTACTCCAATCTCATTGGTACTGCAGTTATTATTTGCACAGAAGATATCCTTTTATTAGGAGAATTAATTTCCATTATTTTCCTGAGAGCTGGGTACAGTATAAAGATGCAAATGTCCTTATTTAATTATAATTTCAGTTTTTTCCAGGGAAAGTTCAGGTCTTGCATTTCTATGTGAGTTTCTTTTGTTAAACTACAAGTCTAAAAAAATGTAGGACAGTAATACTGCAGCAAGCTGCAACACTACCTTGTTTTCATGTGGGTGAAAGCTCTTTTAAAAGAGATATTGGCAGTTGAAGATACATCCCCAGATTACTTGCAGAAGAGCACAGACAAAGGGAGGGGGAATCAGAAGTAGAAAAGAAATTGAGAGCAATGCATGTAGCTTATGGCAGATGAAAACCTGGTAAAATATTGGCACTAGGACACTAGAGTAAACTCTCCCTATTCTTCCTGCAAATAACCCACACTGCTGCTGAATCCTGGGGTTTGTGGATTAGAGATATGAGAGAACAGCAAAGAGGTCTCTGAAGAGTAGATATTAAAGTTGACATCAATTACTCTTTTGCAGTGTGACCATACCCACACAAGACATAGAAAGAAAGAGAAGTTGCCAGCAGCACGCTGCAGTCTGAGTCTTCAACTAACTATATTTGGTGGAGATTTTCTCCTGCCTTTAGGCTTGGCCATATAGCTGCTGACACAAAAATCCCCCTACCACCGAAATCCTGGCTGTATGACCTTTGGTTGTACCTGTGCCTGCAGCATGGTAATTTTTAAGTGAGCTTGGTATTCATACTCAGTAGGTAGGTACAAGCACACTAGCTGCTCTGATAGGTAGTAGAGATGTTTGAAAAACCAGGGATTTCTCCTGTCTCACTTTCTGGCTTAATGTAATGGCTCACTAGCACACTTTGAGCCAGGGCTTCAGTGCAAATGCAAGTGAAAGACTTAAACACTGTCCAGCATCCACAGCTGACTTTTCAGTTTGGAGGACTGGCTTCTGGACAGGGCTCAGCTCGCTGCACCTGGCTGGCTGCAGTAAGAGTGGGAAATAATTTAATATTTTGAAGCTGGATGATATTTGAGCCTCTAAGTATTATACATATTACTCAGCTCTTTTCCTTTCCTGTGTGCATCAAAAATCCTTCTCTGTATTTTCAAATCTTCACGTGTCTTTCTCTTCCTTACCTGTATTTCTAACTTTTTTTTTTCCTCATACAAGCTTTTTGTCTCCATGAGAAGCCACTCTTCTTACTGACCTTTTGTTCTTTCATGTCTTGGAGCTTGGAGGTTCATGTAAACCTTCACTACCTTCCTGCCAATACACTTCAGCTGTGCAGTTTGGCAGCAGAGAGAAGCAGCTTCTATCCTGCTTCTGGATAAATTTTATCGCTCCAAGATAAGTCTTTTATTGTAGAATGTTTCAAACCGTCGATCCTTCTGCATTGAGCATATTTTGTCTCTTATAAAGTGGTAATATGCTTATGACATTTAGGGATTTATAACGCTCCAGATAAAACCTACATGTGAGAACATTAAAAGGGAGTCATGAAATACTTCCAAGTCATGAAAAAATAAAATCAGACATAAAGAAGAAAAAGAAGGGAGAAATTATTAAAGTTCAAAACACTGCAGTGTGCCTGCATGCAAAGTTTTGTGTGACTGATACTTGTTTTGTTGGCTCATCAGGTGCTACAATGATGAACAACAACATCCTGCACTACTCCTGCATCCTGCAATTGCTCTGCCGATGCATCTGATGGACATCTGCTTTGGTTGTGCACCATGCACCTCTGCTATGTGACTGAGCACAGTGGCATGGCTCTGGTGCTGATGGAGAAGACTCCTGTGCCTGAATCTGGGTCAGAAAGGCCATGTGTCCAGCTTCTGCTGTGCAGGGAGCGATCAGGTAGGCATCCCCATAATGACTGTCAGGCTTGTGTCAGCCCCAGTTTTCTTCCATCTTGTACCACTTTGAGTACCAGCATTTATTTATAGATTCCTTTCTGAAGTGTTTGTCTCTAGACAGAGATTATATGAACATGAATAGGCAATAATAATACAGTGCTGAGTTACAAAGTTGTACAAACAATCGATTAGCTGATTAGCCTCAAGTGTCCTGACCTGCTTTGTAGATCTTCCCTGGGATAACAAAGTAGTTCTGGCAGGTGCAGGAAGTCCTTTCAGTTTTGTATCATTGGGGTCAGAGCTCCTGTGGAGACCAATTACTCCATCTACTTGTCTTTTCTATGTGTGTCTTTTATTTTGTTTCAGCCCTATGTGGAGGGCCTTAGGAGCAGATTGAGGCAGGCTCTTTGTTCAAGGCCCTTTTCACAGCAGACCAAGTACGGGGGAGCGCAAAGAAAGAGGTGAGGAAGAAAATCTCAGCTGCTACATCATGTAGGGCACAAAAAGTAAACCAGCTCTGGAAAGTCTGCAGTCATCAAGACATAGATAAGCAATATCATAAGGAAGCACTTTGTAAGCATGAGCAGAGAGCAGAAAATGATCTTTAAGGAGCAGTATATAAATGGGAAAATGAGGTATTTAGTTCCTTTCAACTTTTACACACAGGGAAGGAGAATGTGAGCTAATTTGTCCACCTTGATAAGCTAAGCACTCTTTCCTCGCCTTGTGCAAATTGCCATATTTCCCATTAAAGTCAATGATGCTCTGCAGACAGCTTCAGCTTTTTCACATTTTAAAGACAGCCTTGATAGAGGGGATCTCAGATAAAGAAACAACATAAAAGGTTTTTCATGCAAACCCAGTTTAATTTGAGACTCTCTGAGACCTCAGAGAAAGAGGTGTGCTTGATGCCATGATGGACTCTTTTGCTTGCTCTGAATCCTAGGTGGAAATGAAGGAACATGAAAGAAAAATTCTCCCGCCGTCTTCTGTACACATGCCTGAAAGCATTGTTGCCTCTTTTTTCTCACCCTATGTATTACTTAGGTAACAGATCCATCCAGAAAGCATCCTTAACTTGGTGAAAAATATTACAACATCATTAGGATTCCTATATTAGATGAAATCAGTTCTCAAAAGTTTAAATATCATCTCTTTAACGTAACATCAAGTCCTTTGGCACTGATAATATGTGATTATAAAATCATATCTAACATCACATCATGTTTCAAATATTGCTTTGGAAATGTTGAAATACTTGTGACTACATTAAATGTAAAAGATACCCCACAACTGCAAGCCTTCAGGTAAGCAAACAGAAAACCTACTATTTACAAAATTTCCCAGGAACTGCACTGGCTAGAGAGAAAGACTAATGCTGTACATCTTGACAAGATACATGTGTTCAATTTTCTGAGATTTTGCATGATTGCTCCTCCCACCCTACTTCTTCCCTTATATTGGAGACATTACATGATTTCCAAAATCTGCAGTACTTTCAGATGATGCTCCTTAAATGTTACTTTTTTCTTATTTTTTATCAACTTTTTTTCCAGTTGGCTTCTGAATTTATATCCATTTTTAGCATATATAATTTTCCATGGAAAGTAACCACAGAGCTTAGAGGTACAGTTGGTAGAGAAATAAGATGGAGTTTTTTGTCTGAAACATGTTATCCATGGAAGTACTGCATTGAAAGAGATCATGAATGACCTTTTCCCTTTCCCTCTCCATCCACTCATGATTCTACAGAGCTCTATCATAACCACTACTCTATTGTTTCTATTCCTGAGCTTAGGAGACCTAGTTTAAACTGTTGCTCCATACTAATAAACTGTTGTGTATCTCCAATCATCCCTAGTAGTCTTCTGTTCCTTGCCTTTTTCAAAGGACAAAGACCTGAAATGCACACTAAGAAAGGTTCAAGAAGCAATGTCAGAAATGCCCATGATATTCAGGCTGCGCTTTCACCAAGGAGTGACACAGTGAAATTTCTCTTTTTATTCTTGCTTTTGTAATTTCATTTGCCCCAACATACTTGTGGATGGCCTCCCTGACATACTTGCCAGCTCTTTGGGCAATTTTTCAGCTACTCAGGACTCCCATCTTCTAACCATTTGCTTGAGGTCCCTTATGTTAAGCATGAAACAATGCTGCATTATTTTTCTCATTTCTATGTTGCATCTTTTTCCACATCAGTTGCTTTTTAGGACTCATGTTTATCATTTCTCTACAAGCATTGCTGTACAGCCTTTTCCATCAGTGAAACCAATCTTCACAAAGGTGTATTACTTGCCAGTGCATTACCATTTTTTTTCCATTACCTGCCTTTAAGGGGAGGAGGTTAGCATCATCCCAAGCCTGCAAGTCACCAGTGATATTAGGATCTGCATTTGAAGTGGGATCAAAGGCACATCTGAACTATAACCAGGACTCCAGGAAGAAGGGACTTGTGGATGAACTGGGTTTTATTCAGTTTTATCTGCACTGATTTAGAAGTTCACTGTTAAAAGGCCACAGATTCCAGGGGAATATAGGTTTACACTTGCTTATGTGCTTTAGACCAGAATGGCTTATTCTTCCTTACAAAAGTGGCTGCATTACCTGTGGTAAATCTGCATCCAGTGCTAGTGTTAACTTAAATCTGTAGAAGTCCTAATGAATAAAAACATCACGCCCACCTTAGGCCTGCCATCAAAGTTGTTTTTATAGTCCTGAAGGTGGTTTATTGAATTACAACAAGCCAACATTCAACAGTGATTATTTAGCATAACTGCAAACCTCCTGTATAACTCCCTGAGAGGCAAGATAACAACCCAAAGTCATGGAAATATCGTGGAGAGAGTCATAATAGTCCTACTTTATTGGTCTATGTGACACCCTGAAAAACCACTTGTCTTCCCTTGATATGAAAAGTTTAGATAAGTGAATATGAAACTCTTTCGAGTTGCTGTTGAACTAATGGTGATTGTTACAGGCATGTTGCAGGGCCATGGTGCTGAACACAAGGTGATGTCCTTGTAAGCTGTATGTACCCTGGTGAATAAATGGAACATTTTTCCACTCCCAAGGTGCCTAATTTGATTAATTTTTAAGTCTTGTACTTTTATTTCTGTCTGACAATTCATTATCTAACTCCTCTGTATAAGAAACACACTGTAGAGTGTATATATGTTTTACTTACCAGGCTGCTGGAATAAATGCCTAACAATTGTCTGCAAAATAAACCTCACTTCAGCTCACCCAGCAACCTGAAACCAGTGTAATTTGTCACCATCCCAGCTGCTTGAACTCTTCTGGAGATTGCCTGCATTTTTATTGTTACAGTTTCTACTGTTCTCTTTCTGTTTGTGGAGTATCTATTTTGATTTACTTTATTGTTCCTATTGGACTTTCACTAGTGTTAGAACTACATGCATGCTGATGAATAATTTGAAAAAAAAAAAAAAAACACTATAAAAAGCTCCTTTGCTTGCCCCAGTATGAAAATTGCAGCGAGGAAAAATACCATGTCTTGAAATCTGATAAACACAATAGAAATTAAAAACTGAGGCTGATAAAACATTTTCAGTAAAGTGTTTTTCTCTCAACAAATTGTCATTGTTTTCAGGAAAAGAAAACCCCTAAGTCAAGAATTGCTGTCAAAAATTTTGTTTAGAAAAATTTTGTTTAGAAAATTATTCTGAACTTATCTGGACTGGAATATATTGCCGTTTTTTTTTTTTTCTTTTTTTTTCTTTTTCTTTCCTCTTTTTGTTGTTGTTGTTGTTGTGGTGGTGGTGGTGGTGGTGGTTTTTGTTGTTGTTGTTGAAACAACTTGATGCTTTGGCAGATGTAATCTAACAAATTAAATAGAACCAAAATAGAGCATAGAATACCAGTTACCTCTGAGCAAGCCAAAGAAACAATTATCATTTAAATTACAGAAACACTGTCTGTATTGCCAATGATCAATTAAATGTTATTTTAATACACAAATAGTAAGAAATAATTAAAACCATAAACATTCAAACCAGAGAGCAGAACAAATCCAAATAATATAAGAAAATACAACAAGTACAAGAAGTCCAACCAAGATGAAATATTTCAACTGTCCAGAAGCAAATTCTGATAGAAATATTTTAAGCATTATGTAGAAATGTGCGTAGAATAAATTTGAAGTGGGGGGTTGTAGGCAAGAATATTAGAATTTCTGTGGATGGGATATTCTGGATTTTGACTCACAGTTTCTATAATCAAGTGGAGTAGACTTGCATTAGAATGAATGCAAGTAGGATCATACAAAAAACAATAGATTTATACTTCAGTTTCTGTCACAACAAATAACATCACGTCAATACCTCTTTCTTTGAGGTAGTCTTTCCTAAAAAAAAAAAAATATATTGAAGAGTGAATCTGTCTCCTTAAGTGCCTCTTATTGATTTGGAAACTATAAGAGACAGTTAATCTTGTCTTATTCATTTTATTATATATGCACAGCATTTACTAGCTGCAAATAGACTAAGCACTGATATAATTTAAAACTTACTTTCCCCTGTGGTAAGCATTGCATTTAAAATAATTTTCTTTCTTGGCAAGTAGCTATTATTCTGATCTTCAAAATCAAGAGCATTCTCATTAAAGCTGTTTGCACTAGTTTTGAGCCTTTTACCCATAGAATAAATGGTAAATGCACACTCAGTAGTAATACATGGTACAGACATTGGGGGAAACCATAGCACTTTGTGAAACAAAGCATCAAGTCAAATCCCAGATGCTTTTTACTGGCCAAGGAGTGAAACACAGCACTAACCATGCAGATATATTCTAAGTGTAGGTAGACTTAAAAGCAGATTTTCCCCCATTTTAATTTGCTGCCTGAATGTCAACTGCTACATTGCAAATACCACAAGTCTCATTTTATCTGATTTAATCAGATATGCTCCATAACGCAGAACAGTGCAATCAATCTGAGATGTCATCTGTGAAACAGGAAAAAAACTTCAGGAGACTTCACAGATGGGAAAAGAAGATATCTCAGGGGACATCTGAATGTGTCTGCTACATAGCACAGATAGTAACGATTTTCAGCACAGAAACTAGGCTTAATTTAACTTTCTCTGTCTGGATCCCATTCCAGGGGACTGGTTTGCCATTAGTGTCCTCTTGCTGTTCCAGTGCCAGGCCCTGGCCATGCTCTCTGGGGCACCCTCAAACAACAGATCAAGTGCACTTCCCTGCCTTCACCCAGCCTGTGCTATAGCCCCGGATATGGGGTCTTTTACAGGCTTGGTGTTTAAATCCTCCATGCTCACAGTTAGCTTCATCAACCATCAACTGACTTTTACTTTCAATGATAGATTATCATCAAAATTACACAGCCAATGTCTTCAGGGGCAGGCCTTAAGACAGTGAAATTTACTTCTACTTCTCCCTCTGCCAAATAGGAAAATTTGTCTTATAGATAATGTTGCAGCAAAGTGTAACCTTTACTAAAATTTTTTCAAAGTAAACATGCATCTGGATAGAAATGTATCTGAGTAAACACGTCACATGTGTTGGGTCAAGTCCAGTGACTGAGAGGGTTTTTCCCCTCTGAAACAACTGTCCACTGTGGGCATTTCCCAGGCTTTAGCATCTCATGTGTGCAGGATTTGATGCTGGATCCTCCCTGGGAGGAGGCCCAGAAGACCCCCACTCCTGGGGAAGGTTCTCCTCTGGGCTGGAAGGACGTGCTGTAGTAGGTTCCATCAGAACCTGGATGGGCATTGCTCTGCAAGGAAGAACCGCAGCCTCCACGGCCCTGCTTGCTGACCCATGTGTGGATCAGGCTCTTCCATGGCAGACATATTAACAAGGGCCAGTTTTACCAGAAATGTTGAGGCATGTATACCACTTGTATACATGTATACATGTATACTACTTCTTTTGTGCATCATTAGTTTTCAGCACACTCCCTCTTGCAAGTAATGATTTTGGTTGTGATAAAGTCTATGGTGCCAAGATTTCTAAATGGCCATAAAGTGAAGGTGATCCCTGGAAGATATAGCAAATGTAGTGTGCAGCAGATGCCAATGAATATCTGTGTTCATCTGCCACCTCATCTTTCTGGCAGTATTTCAGACCATTAACAGTAACAGAATACCATTGAAAAAAATAAGGAAAGCTGCCATGTTTACACATACGTTCCTCATAGGCATCTAGCTGATTGTTCTCAGCTTGTGCTTATCTGGATAGAACAAAGCACAGGTCTTGCTTATTCTTCTGAGTTAGACTATATTTCTGATGGAAGACTAATAAACCCTGAAGGACAACAATAGCCCCATAATGATTGTCTGAATTTGAGTCTAAGTCCATAGAGATCGAAAAAAAGCTCTCTACTCATAAATACCATTTGAATTTCTTGAGCTCTTTTTAGCAGAATGAGAAGAAATGGTAGAACACTATAAAAACACAATATCTGCATTGTAGGATGTAAGGTCACTAACAGATTTGTTTCTGCAAAAGACAGTCCATGCTCTAACTCCTTTACTGAATAAAAGCCTTGTGCAAGGGCAAGGCCTACTGTTCCTTCATAAATAATTTTCAGATAGGTTAGCAATTCAGAAAAACATGCAAAGTATGCAAGATAGATTTTCAGGTATGTTTTATGCACTACATAATTCTGACATACATTCTGACATACAATACACTTCTGAATTCACCTAAAGCAGTTGGATTATAGAAAGAACCTATAATGAAAGAAACCTGTACCTAAATTTGGCTCCTGTAATTGACATCTTCTCAGAGAAAAGGCATTCATGGATATTTTTTCATAAAACTTTTCCTTTCTTCACTTATAATCCTGACACTCAATGTTCCGTTACTGTTCATTTATTTTAATAAAAAACACCAAATGAAAGTATGAAAGAATGTTTAAAAAAAATCCCACTGCATGTGCAAAACTTATTATAAATGCCTCTAAGGTACACTTGCAAATATTGCAAGTATAGTGAAAATTGTATTTTTAGGAACATTCCAGTCTGACAATGATGCTGAATTTGTTCTGAATGTCACAGTGGTTTTGAGGATTCAAACCAACAGAAAGTTCAGTCAGAGAGTCAGTTTCTCTTCACAAGTACCATTCTGTACTTCACTGAAGCTTCACTGAAAGATGTGTAGAATGCAATCTTTATGAACAAATCCTAAACTGAAATTTCATCACCAAAACTGAAGCAATTTTGACAAGATCTTAGTATGTCGTAACTGGATCTGTCTTAAAGCAATATGCGGTATCTAAACAATTAGGAGTGGCTGTGTACTCTGCTCCTGTGAGAATACAACATCCACAAAAAGAAAACCCAAATACACGGCCAGCAGTCTATTGAGAAACCAAGAGAATAGTCTACTAGTAGGACAATTAAAGGTAAAGAAACTGATGAGCAGCAGGTCAGTGGAAAAAACACCCCAAATATAACATCAAACCTTCTACATGCAAAATGCACNAAAAAAAAACCAAAAACACCAACACCCAAGTCTCAACATAAAAATAACCAAACAATCTACCTGTCTCATTCCTTCCCAGAGGAGATGCCTGGTTAGACGTAAGTCCGTAAAGGCATTTTATATACTCCCTGAAAGAAAGAGCCAAGAGTACCTCTTCACATTACAGCTGATCTACAGAATCAAAATGGCACTGAAAAGCACGGGTTCCACTAGATTCATCTTTTCCTTCTAATGCTTTATGAAAACAATTCTAAATCCTGAGAAGTCTGAGTTTAGAAATAATATTCTTGTTAAATTTCTATGAGTAGTTAACCACCAACCAGAAATATTTTTCTTCATTTACAAAGCAATATGAGCCAACTAACAAGAGGCTTTTGATGAATCACAGCAGTTGTAATTACAATTACATGAACAGAAATCTGGGAATAAATTTGCATATATGATTTTAATGCTTCAATCAATAAAGTATTAAAATCATATATGCCTGATCTGTTTAGAAGTCAAATATGTAGATGAGTTAGAACTGAAGTGGATGAAAGTGGGAGAAAATTAATATTAGATAAGAATATAATCTGTTAGCATTTTCTCTAATTCCAGATAATGTCCATGATGTTTTCCATCTCCTTAAGTGGCACCTCTCCTTGTTGAAAAATAGGCATGGTCTTCATTTAATGACTTCTGACAATAGCACTTTCAGTGATCAAGCCATGGCAAGGAGCTGATTGTGACACATTCTCTTTTTCAAAAACTGCTGGGTTTTGGGCTTGCAACTCAGAAAACCTATTCCTCCCAAAATGCATTTTTCCATTATGGGACTTTTAAAAAGTAAATCTAAGCCAGTCAAGATGAAAACAGTTTAATCATTGACAATACTGAGCCTTTTTTATTTTTTCTTTCAAGCCTTCTGGTTAACAACCCATTTTATAGATAACCAAAACATGAGGACAAATACAAAGATGATGCATAAACATTTTTAAGTCCTAAAAATTGCTGTTCAAATATACTTGAGATATTTGGTGCCCCTATCATTCCATAACTGCTTTTTCATTCTTGGAATTTAATGGTATATGTCAAAATGTTTTCTATATTATCTTCAATCAAAAGACAATATCTCAAAGCAGTTACTTCAGTCACAGTCTCTGAATACCTACAATTTAGAATTCAGTGATAATTTTCACTGACTCTAAATTAACATTCAGTGAATACAAAGACCATATATGTTCTTAATTCATGCAAAGGGATAAATCCCTCTCTGCTTTGTTTCTAATTTTTACCAGTGCAAGATACTATAAATGTATGAAAATTCTTTTTTTCCTCTCTTATTGTGATAGGGCACAGCTCAATTCATCTCATCTGCTTTATTCTAAAACAATAATTGTTATTTATAATGCACAAAGTCTCCTGTTCATCCTTTCAGTAGAAATGAACATGCATTGTCTGTAAATCCAGGACAACATCACTTTCTCAGTAAAAATGATTACACACTAGGTTTTACTACGTGCTGATGGACGGTATGATAAAGATTGTGAGCCAGTGATAATCCCATCTATCAGAAGGGTTGGGGAAGGAGAACATCTGCCAACCTGCATTCAGTCAGTCTGTCAGCCAATTTTTCAGAAATCTGGCTGCAGTAATTCACAACAGTCACTTCTTGTTAGAAAGATTCTTGTTGAACTTGCAGTCACTTGGCATCACCTACTACCACTTTCTTACCTCCCATGCCTCAATGGTATTTTGCAAATGTACTGCTTGCTGAACTGCTTGCTGACCTAACACCTTGTCAAGCTTCAGCTGACTTTGGAATTGAATATAAAGCTCTTCACAGGACCCCGTACACATAAAAAAACCAATCCAATCCTATCCTCCATTACAAAAGCACAAAAGGCAACTTATACCTACCCACGTTTCGCATGAAACAAAAGTACTGCATGATGGCAGAAATATCTCAAAAGAGCAAGCATTTCAGATAAGTTTGCTCTAAAAGTTAAACTTTTCTGAAGATATTACATAACATGAGTAATGCAGTAATTGAGCTTATTTTTATCTGCGCTTATTTTTAATTGAGCTACTCAGGGATTGAACTTAAGGCTGTCACCTTTAAATGACTTGCTACATTAATGTAATAAATTTTTAAAAGTCTTTCTAAAACTTAAACCTGCTTAGAGGTGCTTTACAATCTGTTTCTTCCAGATATGCAGTGCATGGAGAAGTATTAGAGTGTTTACAGCATCAGCTAGCCCTAATCCCAGCAGAAACAGCTCGCTTTTTTCAAGTGGGGAACAAGACCAGTGAAATACAACTTTGGCCATATAGCTGAACAAATAAACCTGGATGGTGAGCTCATGGGCGAAGCCCACCACGCCCACTCCAGACTCCGGCCATGTGGCTCAGACAGCCTCCCATGGGCAGCTCAGGACCTCACAATTACAGACTGCATGAAAGGAGAAAAGAAAGTCCTCTTCTGACCTGCCCTCCTGCTTCCTACATGCAGTGTGGGAACATTCCCACACACCCTGGTACACTTTTGGATCATTATATTCAACCTCGGTAGAACCAATTGGATGAAGGATGGTTTTTTTTAGTTTTCCATGGTACTTTTGCAATTTGATAAAAAATGCCTCTCTCCTACCAGTCCATCAGCCTCCTACCTGAAAATCTGAAATCTGCCCAGAGACTGAAGTTCTCTGGATGTAAGCTCCTTCCCCCAGTCACACAACTATTTTGGACATAGAAAGTTTAATTCTAAAATGCTCTTATTTTGATTACAACACACCAGAGTCACAATTTCAGGGAAAATGTCAAGATTCCACCTATGTACAGTATGTTCACTGGAGAAATTCCAGTGGAAAAAGAAATTACATATTCCTTGGATCTAATACATACCAAAAATAAGATATAAGTTAATCCAGCTGAGTACTGACAGAAATAAGAGATGACTGCTAAAGTTACATTTCATTGAACTCTAATGTGTGAAGGATTTTCTTCTTTTAATGTATAAACAACTCGTTTTCTCCCTCTCTATTCTGTTACCTCATTTTCTTTTCTGATTTGAAAAATATTTCTCACTAAGATTCTGAATATGCATGAAAAGGCAGTCCAGAAGTAAAAAAAAGAAAAAGAATATTTTAAATATGAGAGAAATGTTGGCAAATTGTTAACTAAATATCTACTTAGATGAAATCTAGTGATAGCACAAGTAATACCACCAGGCTTTATCTAGTTCTCCAGGTCTATTTTAAGCCAGCATTATGATGAGATTAGTTAGCATGCAGCATCCTTATAAAAAAAATTCAAATCACCAGGATCATTTAACTTCTTTTGCATATAAAAGTGCCTCTAACTGATTCTTGTGAAACCTTATTTTCTATGGGAGCATTGCTAGAAGCTGTAAAAAACTCACCTTTCTCGTAGATGAGGATGCTTCTTAAAGGCAACTTCCTATGTTTGGAAACTCACTGTAAAGGTTGCCATGGTGATTAATTTTAAAAGTGAAATTCTCCCTTTTTAAAGTTTTTTCTTTAAAGAAGAAATGTTCCAGAGCTCAGTTCACAGCAAGAGAAATTGGAATGAAAATTCCACCTTAATCCTGAAGATTAAAGGACAAAACCTCTGTGTAATTGCAACTTCAGCAGCAGAGATGTTTTCAGAAAAAATTTGGAAACATTTATTTTTACCTAAAAATGAAAGAAAAATTACATCCATATGCAAGAGAATTGAAGAAAAAAAGCAACACTTTCCAGCAGTCAGACTGCAGCCAGCAGGCTAGGTTATACCTGTGATAGGAAGGAGGAAAGGCAAGGAAGGGATGGATGGGATAGCTGAAACTCAATAGAAAAACCAGCAGTCAGCTAGAGATAGTGACATTGTGTGGCAAGAGAAAGAAGTGAAATGTATCCCCAAAGAAAAAGCCTAGAAACCAAAGGTCACTACTGAAAAGCTCTTTATCTAAGGCACTGTCTATTTTATTTCCATGGCTCAAGATGTAATTTCACATGGGTGTTTCCATCTGTTGACTTCTCTCCCCAGTGATGTGCAGAGCTACATTAAACCTCGGCTATCCATACAGCTGTGTTAGCTGTCTGGGAACTGCACAGCTCTGTTCCTGATTTGGGAGATGGAAAAATACTATTTCTTCTCAAAAAAAACATGCTATTTTCAACATTACGTCATCCAACTTGCCCCTGCATAAGCTGTCACTGCAGAAATCACTGGCAAATTAAACTGGTAAATGCTGTGCCAGTTCAATACCCAGGAAATTTATGGCTTCTTTATTCACATAAAGATCACAGTACTGTGAGACAGCTGCATTATTCATTATGTGTTTAATATTTTATCTCTGTAGGCAAAAGTATCTGTACACACACAATTAAAATGTCTGACGTCGACAGTGTTGATTGTAATACAAAGAATCAAATTTGTTCCAGAGACCTGCTTGACCTTAAAGCTCTATGCTTTAAACTGATAGAAGGAAAACCAGGCTGAGATTTACATGGGGCAGTGCCTGGGCATTACTCCTCTTACCTTGAATGACTACCCAAGAAAGCCTCTTTACTTGATCTTACCACATCAGACATGTTAAATATAAAATATTCTATGTTACATAAAATTATTTTACACTCAACACACATGGTCATGATGATAATGAAAGAAAACACCATTTTTAAAATTGCAAAAATGCAAATAATTACTATTGCTTCTTTGTTGTTATTAGAAAGTTTAGTAAATCCATGGGCTTCGTAACCACCTAATAGGATTTCTAGGGGAAAAAAACCCCATTATTTGCATTACATCAGAGTTACAGGTATGAACACAATACAAATCGAGTGGGAAGCAATCACCATCTCATTCTCCAGACCCCAGAGCAGCAAGGCTACTCCTAAATTAGTGACCCCATGTCGTTTCTCCTCCTCTTGCAGGTACAGATCACACCTATTGGCAACTGCATGCTCCCAAAAGAAAATCCAGTTTGTTTTTACTGTCCCAGAGACCTGTGTTTTTCAGAACACAGAGGTTAAGCAATGAAAAATTCATTTTCTGAGCAAGGGGAAAACTGGAGTTCAATGTGCAAACAGTTAGACTGGTACTAACATTTCAAGGCTGTCATCCCTGTCATTAACAGGTACATTCATTCTTTTACCCACTAATCTTTATAGAGAATGCAGTTATGTTAAACTGCAACTATTCTCCATACTCTCTCCTGAGTCTTTGTAAGAATTATGGAGACTAGCCATACTCCAAGAATTCATCCATAGGAATTTCAATCTCCTTATGTACTCGTAGCAGAGAAATTTCTGAAGGTCTCCACAGAGCACCTTATAGCTCAGAACAAAGCTGAGCCTGACCACACTTAAATCACTCCTTAATATGTCACTGAAGGCTGAGGCTAATTTTGTGTTCAGGAGTAAGTTAAGCTACAAAGAGTAGTGAAGCATCATTCATGTGCTTTGTACCATTTTTTTCACCTATATTTTTCCTTTACATTTCCTGTGTCTTTGTCCTTTCTTGTGACTGGCATTATCTTTAGGCTATGATTTGCTTCTCATTTACTCAACATGAGCAAGTTGCAGAAGAGTAAAGTGATCTTAAATAGAGTGCTTGTGAATTTCTTTGGAGCCTGAAGTTGTGTTTTTCATCTACTAAAACACTAAACCAAATAAATGAAACATAGTGGGTTAGCTGAACTTTCTCTTTCGTCACCCTTGCTCAAGCTGATGATGTTTCCCTCATGACATCACCAATATGTTAGTAGCAGCTCCTTGCACTGAAACAGAAAGCAATTCAAGGAAACCCAGCACACAGAGGAAGAGAGAATAGCACTGGGGGCAGGTGACTGGAGAATCAGCTTGGGAAGTGTCTGGGCCAACACAGGCAGATACATTTGCCAGCTCAGCATCATATTGTGATTTCTCTTCCTTCCTTAAGATGTATCTGATGTCTTTCCAGGAGCTTGTCCACTCAGAAGGTAAAAAGAAAGTGAGGACACAGTGGCTGCATACAGGGGCTGAAACATTTGAACACACAGTAAAAGTTCTGGACATTCTTTTTTTCTTGCACAGAATTGGACTAAAAACAGATTGTTTTACCCTACTTTCAAAAGAGAGGGAAAGATTCAGTACCAGAAATAATTACTTACATTATAAACTTGGAAGTTCCATGCTATAGATAATCTTGGAAAAATAAAGGAATCATTTAACCAGAGACCAAACTTTAGTGGATGTTTCCAGCTTACAAGACAGCACTGCAGAGACACAATCTAAACATACATAAATGCTTCCAGATAGGAAGGCCACTCTGGCACTAACTCAAAATGAGGTGTGTTAATGGCACAGAATGAGAAGATTAGGCTTAAACTGAGAGAACCCAGAAATAAGGAAAAGAGTGAATTTGCCTGTCAAAGGAGAAGATACAGCTTATTCCCTTCTGCCAGTATTTCCTCATTAGCACTGGGCAGTGTGACTGGTCAACCTCTTCCTTTCCAATCCAGACCATAGTTGTACCTATCTCATCATTTCCAGATGGGAGTGAGCTGCAGTGTGAATGTAGAACAAAGAACAAGGTATTCAGCACTAGCAGAACAAGCTGCCAGCAATTCAGCTGTTAAATTTGCAAGTTTGCTATTATGTACCAGTATGAACAATTCATTTTCTAGCTGGATGGGGGAATCACTGCAATGTAATCTCCTGCAGCACTAAGTGGCACTATTAGCCTGAAGAATGGTGGCCAGCATTATTAATGTCATGGAGGCAATTTGTGACTGCTACACAAAAATATGGCCCCTAGGATAGCCATAAAAGAGCAGAGTGCCTTTCAGTGTCTGCAGAAGTAGACATGAGGGACATCCCCCACACTGCATGGCAGAAGTGCAGGGTAAGCCAAGGTCTGAGAGCAGTTTTGGCAGATGACAGGAAGATGGTGCCCTCAAGGTGCTGGGTGATTAGAGCTCAAGAAATAAGTCTTCTGCTTTCTCCCTATGCAGCCCAAGCTTCCTGAAACACTTGATTGTTTAACCACAGAGGGGTCATTAAGATTGGACAGTAATGCAATCACACCTAATGAGAGAGTCCACAGCCTACTTTCAGGGAGGAGACCCTTCGACTGGAAGGCTTCACAATCCTAAAATCAGGGACCAAAGTTCTGAATATAAATTCCTATTTAGTAGGAATAATTCCTATCTAGAACCTGTCAAAATCACAACACCCTGTTTATTCTAGGACAAAATTATCACTTCCTGTGGCATTGAGAAGTCCCATCATATTAAGAAAGTCAGTGAGGCTCATTGGTATGTATCTTTGACAGAGATTTCAAAAGTACTGCTGACTTTAATCTGTTTTAAACAGCAGCCAGGGTTTAGAGGTGAAGTGTAAACTGAACCAAGTGTCAAAGCTTCAGCAAGGACACACGAAGGAGAAATAGAGCTGACGTAGAGACAATCCAGCAACATGTTACATTCAATCCTTTACAAGTATTTGGAGAAGAACAGCAAGGGGGGTGAGTCTGCCTATCCATCCAATGTCAGGTATCTGAGCACATGTGAAAGACTCCAGCCAAGTCATCTAGGAAATGCTCAGACCAAAGAGACAAAAGGACTCAAATAACAATCAGTTACAGCTCCATATTCTTCACAAAGCTTAGCAGGCTCTGAGGATGCTCAAGGCAGCTAGCACATGCTAGTGAACAGTGGGCATGGTCCAAGACCTGGCACTGGACATTTGTCTGGGTTAATAGACGACTAAGGAATCCAGTAATCTGATTATATTATTTTATGATTAATACTAGAGAAGAGCTCACCAACCAGTACTGAACCACTATGCCAGAGGCCAACCATAGCAGCCTGAGCCCAGAGGCACTAGGTTAGTACACATGACAGCAGTCCTGATGAAACAGAAGGCTTTATACAGAAACTGCAACCTCTTGCTCATCGCTGGCAGCAATGCACTTTTCTACATTGCCACACTGTTAATCCTTGGAACAGAAGAAAAGAACTTGAGCCTCTGTCAGTAACTTATCTTGCCTTACTGAAGGCTAAAGGTAATCTGGGCAAACAGCAAAAATTAAGTTCTTACAGGGATTCAAAAATTTTCACTTCATGACTGTGCTGATTTCAAGGGACAAAATTTTCATCCTGTGTTTCCTTCCATCTGAGAAATGACATCTCCCCTCAAGACTGGATTTTGTCTGAGGGGACTTGAGCACTGTCCCAGCAGAGTTATAGAATGACATCCTGAGATGAACTGCACCTCATGAGAAAGGACAGGGAAAAGCAAAGGAGTATATCAGTTTATCCACTCTGGGGTATGAGATACACTGACATCATACAGTGCAAATTAAGGAACAGAGCAGAGGGGGGAATTCATCAGTCTGGGGAAAAAAGAGAGGGTCTGTTTACTTTCAGTGGCATGAAGCATGCAATACAGCAGGTGACTCCTTCATATTCTGCACCTGGCCTATGCAAACGCATTTTGATCCTTTGGCTAGAAATACCATATGTAAACAGAACCTTTTCCTAATATCCAACTTACACCTCCCCTGACACAACTTCAGGCCATCCCCTCAGGTCCTGTCTCTGGTCACCACAGAGAATTGATCAGTGTTTGCGACCCCTCACAAGAAGTTGTAACTTCAGTGAGGTCTCTCCTCAGTCTCCTCCAGGCTGGACAGCCAAGTGACCTCAGCCACTCCTCATACACCTTCCCCTCAAGGCCCTTCACCATCTTTGTTGCTGTCCTTTGCATGTTCTCTAATTCAGCCCCATGGAGGCTAAATGGCAAACTCCCCAATTCCATGCAACCCAGCAGAGAAACTTTAGGAAGAGAGAAGGAATTTTACTATATCTCCAAAAGATGAACTATAAGTGGTAGATTATTGAGAATGTATTTAGAGGAATTTGAGGCCTAGTAGTTTGCCTGGGTTCATCTGTGAAGCATTAGCAACCTCTGGCCTCAACAAAAGAGTAAACATTTAAAAAAAAACCCATCCATCCAGCAAAGACAAAAACAAAAATAGAAACCTGTAGCAACCTGCCTACCAGTTGAAGGGAGAAGTAGATATTATAGAAAAAGTATATTGAGGACTGATCAGTCTACACATGTCTCAGTGGGTGGCATTGCAGCTGTGCGTCTGCAAACAGCTAATTCAGAGACACACTGTTGCGTGACTAACAAAAAATAGTGATTTTCTTTTCTTTGCTGGGAAAGATGAAAAAATTACTTCTACGTATGCAATATAAGGAATTTTGAAGTTATCAAAAGAAAAGAGGGCTTAAATTTTCCCCTGCTGTGTTCCACTTCCATTATTAGTCATTCTTAGTTCTCTCTAGTTCTCATTTTTCCTCCTCAGGTTTTTAGTAAAAGAAAAATTCTCCTTTCCCACTTTTATATTTGCTCATGAATTATCAAAGACAATAGAAAGTATGTAACCTCTAAAATTCAGTCATGTATCTACCAGTTTTGGAGTGTCAAAGTAAGAATAAGCATTATCATATAAATATTAAAGTTATTATTAATATTACTACACACATTGAAGCAAAGGTAAGAACAGATGTAAAATCCATGCACCACTGATTCTCCTCACCAGCTTTACCTGGAACTGTGACAAATAGAAAACTCACCTCAAGGCAACATAGGAAACAACACAAGAAGAAACAGGGAAGGTGATGTTTTGTCTGTCTTACACATTTCCCTATGGAAGTCACCCACCTTTGAAGCTGAGAAGGGCAGACTCCCTCCCCACAGTGGGAAAACCCAAAAGGAAAGGAAAGGAAAGGAAAGGAAAGGAAAGGAAAAGGAAAAGGAAAGGGAAAGGGAAAGGGAAAGGGAAAGGGAAAGGGAAAGGGAAAGGAAAGGGAAAGGAAAGGAAAGGAAAGGAAAGGAAAGGAAAGGAAAGGAAAGGAAAGGAAAGGAAAGGAAAGGAAAGGAAAGGAAAGGAAAGGAAAGGAAAGGAAAGCCTTGGCCAATTATTACATATGTTTAATTAAGAGACTTATTTGGAAGCTTATTAATAATTTTTCATTCCCAAAGAGTCATTTTCCCACAGCAGAGTTACACCATAAGCAATGTCACACAGTAACAGACCATTTAGCACCTCTGACATGCTGAAATTTTCTCAGAACGCAGACATTTATGGTTTCATATTAATGTACCTTATGCTGATGGTATGATAATCTTGACCTGCAGTTTTTACATAGAAAAAAGAAAGTAGTAAATAACTGACAAGTGACCATAATAGCAAATATCCCTTCTTCCCAGAGCAGGGGAAGCTCTTCTTCTGCTCTTGTTGTTGGTGACACACGTCCTGTTAACCAGCTCAGTTCCAAAAGACACATGAAGTTGGCAGTGTCATCCCGGAGGTCTCACTGCCTACTACCCAGAGGAAACATGCCATCACACCCAGCAAAGACCTTGCAGGGATCTGCTGACAGGAAGGGGCAGCTCTGATTCAGGCTGATGCCACCAGTGTTGTGACCTTGGGCCAAGACAACAGAGAGCCAAATCAGTCCCAAAATGGGGAGAACTAGGGTCTGCTACTCTGCCCAGGGTATGAAGAGATAGTGTGCAACCTTATCTCTGAGAAGATATCTCAGCTTGAAATGGTGCTGCTTCACATCCCTTTGTCTTGCCCACAGGTCACCTTTTCTGGGCTTGTACAGAAGCACAGAAAATAAAACTGGCTGTTCCCTCCTGCAGTCCTCAGTAACTGTCCAAGGTACCTCTGTCAGGAGCCAGCTCTGTCCTCTAGGCACTCTGTTCCTGGCTTTGCTCAATTCTAGCCCATGCTGCATCGCCTCTGGGGCTACTTTGGCTTCCTGAGTAGCTCTACCCCTTGGGAGCCTGATACCTTTTTGCCACCCAGTCTTATCTACCACTCAAAGATTTTCCTTCTTTCAAAAAAAGTCTTCCATTTCACTTGTTCTCTGTCGCATTTCAGATCCCTTAAAATGTACATTCCTCCATTTCCTCTATCTTTGATCTTTTAATTAATATGGTTGCCATTGTTCAAGTGCAGTACTACGTCTTTGCAGCAGTGTTTTTCTACTGTGTATTGCCTTGGTTATTTAATTCTCTAGTATCTTCTGGAGACAGCTTATTTACAGGACATCATATAATTATAGGAAGGTTTTTAGATTGTGCTGGAAATGAAGTTGTCATTGCAAAACTAGCTCTGAAATATGCTGTGGATTTAATCCACTGTTTCAAGACTTACATCCAGATACAAACAACACCTAAATGCCAAAGCATGAATGTAAATTTCATAGTAACAACAATTTACTCCCAAAAAGAACAAAAACATCCTTATATAATTGCCCTCACTAAAAGTATCTGTTAATTACATTTTAAAATTAGAATTTGGAAAAGGAACATTTCTAGCAGGTAGTAAACTTTTATTCACAAATATTTCAGTTTGCTGAGTATTATTTAGGTATAGAATTTAATGAAAGCAAATGCCTGCTTCTCTTCCATCAGCTGGGAAATAGCACTGCTGAGACAAATAAAACACAGAACCAATCTGTTCTGAAGCCTGTGTGACCCCCTCTGCTCCTTATTTGCATGGAAATCCTTAGGTGCCAAATCCATATACAACATATTTGTACATCAGGCTGCCTGAGAAAACTCACCTTTCTTTAAATGAAAAAAAAACGTGCTAAACACCCCCCTCCCCCACAACCCAGCCNTTATTTGCATGGAAATCCTTAGGTGCCAAATCCATATACAACATATTTGTACATCAGGCTGGCCTGAGAAAACTCCCCTTTCTTTAAAGAAAAAAAAAACGTGCTAAACACCCCCCTCCCCCACAACCCAGCCAACAAACAAACAACTCCCCCCAAAACCAAACCAACAACAAAGAACAAACCCAGAGAATAAAAATCAACTATAAGAAGTCTCTGTCCTACCCACCTACCCACAAGAAATTAATCAGAAAACTAAACCAAACTGAAAATGTATAACAAGGATTCTTTCTGCCTCTCTTCTTCTGTGTATATACTCCTACACACACTTGGAAAAACCACATATATATATATATATGTATATTTTACAAGTCATCAGTCATCATAAGTATTACTACAGTAGCAGTCATACTTGTCATCTTTACAAAATATAGTCATAATGATATTCTGAACCTAACAACACTAACATTCCTGATTTTTCTAGGGAACACTGTGGCAAGAAGGAAGATGTGCCTGGCTGCAGCAAAATGTAGAATCCTGCACAACTACCTCAGGGTAATCTACTTCAAAAAAAGTTGCAAAAATAATGACAATGAAGGTAGAGCAACACTTTCAAAAAAAAGACAGAGCATCCCAGAGCTGCAATGCCAGGTTGCCCATGTAGTTTTTAACTTGCATGGCCCTTGGCAAAGTAACTATTTCTAGTGACATGGGTTCATTCAACTTAGAGCTTCTGAGCAACTGACTGCAACAAAAGTAATTTCAAGGCTGAAAAATATACAGTGTGTAAATAAGTGTGTAAATAAGCTTGCATAAGCTAATAAAAAAGTATAAACACCAAGAGAAGTCAGTGAGGGGAGTGGGATTAGGAGACGTGCAGGATGGGTCTCTTGCCAACACTAGGAGCCTTCCGACAAATGTAGGATTTGAAATGACATAAAATTCCACTCATTTTTTACTCAGAAATCTGACAAAAAAGACCATTTTTACATGACATCCTTTCTTGAACACGTATTTTTCTCTAGCACTATTGTAGTTCCTGCAAATAGAGTAAAAATTACTATTCCCAAATCCTTTGCAACAAAGTTCATCTTTCCTTGTGAAAAATTCTGTTACCTATAGGCTATGAAACACAATGAACTAATGGAGCCTTCTTCATTCATAAGTTGCCTCACAGAGGAAGATCCATTTTAATCTGAGCAGAGTGATTTTTGACTACATAGTTATCACCTGGGATGCCTCTAGAATGATTTTGCTATACAGTTCTTAAAAATGTCGGTGCATTGCTTATCCAATTCTACATATGTTATAAAACTTTTCTTTAGATTTACAATAGCAAGGCAGAGGTAATAGTAGATACTGGGCCTATACAAAACCTGAAGGCAGATAAAAGATGCCGAGTGAACTAACTCTTTTGTTGTCAACACAGATCTGAATTAAAACACCCTTAGAAGTTCCTTGCACTAAGTTTTATGTCATTTATCACCTTATATCCTCAGAATCCATCCCTTTTCCTGTTTAAAGCACGTAAGCATTGCTAATAATTTTACTTAAACCTATTCAGTTTTACTGAGTTGTCACCAGCTCATCCAATAAAGGATGATGATACTTTTTAAATGATCAGTTAAAATGTGACCATTCTATATCATGCAAGTCCCATTGAAACAGAGTGATACTTGTTCAAATAACAGCAGATTGTTGCACAGTGCTGCAGCCACAGCATGCGAGTGACTCCAGGTGCAGCTGAACTCTAACAGAGATGTTCCACTGCAATCCTTCAGGAAGACACAAGTTCCGAGGCCACAGCTGTTCTCGGATGTAGCAAGGGATATTTAAAAAGGAAGAAAAGCTCATTAAATGAAATGAGATTACATAGTAACTGGGGCTCTTTTAAAGTACTGCCTGGAGACATGTACCCTAAAGAAGCCTCACACCTTGCAAACTTGAAACATGAGCAGGAGTTAGAGTACTAATCCTAACAGACACAAAGCATCACAAGGACCACAGACATGAAAGCACACCTAGCTCAGTGCCTGACAGCTTGCCTGGCTCCAAAAGTTCAGAGCCTAGTCTGACGTAAAGCTGCTCTGCAGCACCATAAGAGATACTCTGAGACCTTTTTGTTTAACAGGAGGAGATAATGCCTATAATGATATTAAAATGGTGCCTGAAGTCTGGAGTTGTAATGGTGCCCCAACAGCACCAGGTGGGTGATGGCTGTGTTGAGCTGTCTTGCTGTGGAGTTAAGCAGGTGGCAGCTTTTAAGGGAAATACAAACCCTGCTTTGCCAGGGCTAGGGCCAGAGCAACACAGGAAACAGGGAAGAAAGGAGCTTGCAAGATCACCCAGACTCTCTTCTACCTTCTCTATTGAGAGACCAAACTGTCTTGGGTTGCAACATGCAATCAAAAATGTGTATTCTATTGGCCATCTGTTGAAACTAGTTGGGGAGGTGTTTTCTTTCTTTATCTCTTGTATAACCCATTCCTCATAACTCCAGGCGGGAGAGGGCAGGTAACTTCTGTTAATGGGCCAGCTGTTAAAACCAGGTGCGGCAGTGTTCTTTATCTCTTCCATCTCTTTAACTCATCCTCCCTCCAGGGGGATGTCTGCTGTTCATGGGCCATTAAGGCTCACTGCATGATGGATAAAATTAAACCATTCCATTGTGAGATGCTTCCCCCAGTGGGAGGAGCCAAGCATTCCTACTTGGATAAAATCTGGAATTGAGAACACCAGGACAGCCTGTTTCCATTGTATTACCAGAGGAAGACTGGACTCATCTTGCCTCTGCTGGACCTTATACAGGATCATCTCTACTCTAACAGAACCACATCTGTCACTCCCGGAGGACTTATTTTGAACTGCTCCCAACACCCTGACCAACAGGGCCTCAGGTCATATCCTGACTCTGTCAGTCTTTCTAGGGTATGTTTGTTTGTTTGCTTGCTTTGGGTGTTGTTTGTTTGTTTGTTTGTTTGTTTTTTGTTTGTTTGTTTTTGTTTTTTGTTTTTTGGGGTTTTTGTTTTGGTTTTTTGTTTTTTGTTTTTTGTTGGGTTTTTGGGGGGGGTTTTTTGGGTTTGTTTTTTTTTTGTATTCCTACATTTGTACATTTGTATTTTTTAATATTCCTAGTAAAGAACCGTTATTCCTATTCCTATAACTTTGCCTGAAATCCCCTTAATTAGAAAAATTATAATAATTTGGAGGAAGGGGGTTTACATTCTCCATTCCAAGGGAAGCTCCAGCTTTCCCTGGGAGACACCTGTCTTTCCAAACCAAAAATAAATAAACCCACACAGCTACTTAAACCCACCCTGAAAATCTTCCAGGAGAGATGACACAGGCCCCTGACTGTTCCCAGGCAGTCTCCTCTATTATCTCACTCTCCTCTGGATTAGAGTTTTTCTTCATGTCTGAAGCTCCTTTACTGCATGTTGAGGAGTACATTCTCCTTGATGTACTCGCTATGGACAGAGAGATCAGAGTATTCCTTTCCTGTCTGCCACCACCTTTGATGTAACATAACTGAAGGGACAAATACACTCTCTTCTCAGTCTCAACTCTGCCAGACTGACCAGCAGCTCCTTGGCTGAACTCCTGCACACCTTGTTTTTCAGCTGCCTTTGCTGCTCTCTCCCAAAATTTCTTCCATCGGCCTTTCCACTTCCTCCTAGAAGGGGACTGCCTCAAACTAGGCAAAATACTACAGCTGGGATTTTCTGTGTGCCAGCAACAGAAGGAGGATTTCACCAGGTATCCTCCACACAGCTATCCTCCACCTACACTGCAGTATGTCGCCTGTTTGCAGCAGTACAACATTGGCTCACACTCAGTTTTTGTATCACTGTAACTCCCCCACCCCCAGATCTTTTTCCAGAAAGCAGCCATTTCTTGTTTCCCATCCTCCTCACTTGCAAGTGATTTTTTTTTGTGCCTAAATGTGGTCATCCCAACCAAGTAGCATCCAACTTTTTTCCAGACCATTTTTGTAGTTTATTGTGGCTGTTTGGGTTTGACTCCTGCCCTTCAACATTCCTGCAGCATATCTAACACATTTGTGTAATGTGTAAATGTACTTAGAAACATGTAGATATAAAATATATAACAAAATATCATATTACCTATGCCATAGATTGTGACATTCTATCAGCAATTGTATAGTACCAAACTCCAGGTGACCTCCATAAAAAGTCCTGTGCTACACAGCATTTCAGGGGAACTGGTTTGATATATATCCCATGCCTGTTCTTTTTCAGAGCAATGTAGTACAATATTACACCTTGTAAGAATTCCATGAGCATCAGGCTTCAGTAATTTGCAAATGAGTGTCATGAAAGACTCTGTGAAAACCACTGCTGAAGCCAAGAAACACGTCAACTATTATTTCTTTCATATCCAGTAAACATGATACTCTCTCACGTGAGAAAATCAGATGGTTTCCATGTGATTTCTTTTTTATTCCTAGGACTGCTGCTTGTCTCCTTGTTACTTTCTAAATATGAATCAACAGCTTATTTTCTCAGTAACTTTTCCTATTTTTTCTCTTCAGGGATTAATTCCAAACTAACAAGTTAATAAATTCCAGGCTTCTTCCTTCATAAAGGTATGATTTCTTTTCTCTTTTTTTTTTTTTTTACCAGTGTAACAGTCCTGTACTGTATCAATGGATCAATAATTCTTTAAGATATTAAGTATTAAGAACAAATTAGCTCTTCTGCCTGATGGTAGAACAGGCAAGCTGCCTTGGCAGTATTGTGCTTTCCTTCTCATTACACTAAATAGATCTTTTTAAGTCGGTGTCTCCTCTTTTTCTTCTTTCTGCCCTTGAAAGTGTCTTTCTCTTAGTTGTTAAAATGTACTCACTTCCTACTAGGACTCCACACTGGAAACCCCTTGGTTTGAAACATTTTAAAAAGCATTTTAGCCTGGCTTAGAAGTGCTTTGCACAGAGGGGTCTTTACTTAATTTACGTATGAGTCTTGCCCATAGCCCTGATCTCGGCAGTGCCAGAATACGGAGACTGGAATTTTACAGAGATGTTTCCTTTGACTATTGAATTGCCCTCCAATGTAACCTTACTTTGTGAGTGCCAAAATTTGGGATGTGGGGGAGGGAAAAGTTTAAAAATTACCTTTGTTCTGCTAGAGAACACAGCAAAATTTTTCAGCTGAAGTGAATGGGGACAGGTTGAAGAAGCTTACTTCTGTTGAAACAAGATCTCAAGAAGCTGTCATCTCCTCAATTATTTTCTATTTGTTTCATGAAGCTCTAAGTGCTGAATTAGACTTAAATTCGCAAATAATTAAAATCAACACAAAATTACATATGCTGTCATTTATTTTTGGGCAAATAAATTCTGCAGTGTTTGGTTTGTGCCTCCTTTTCCTCTCTCAAAGCACAATTTTACAACTTTTCCTCTACCTATAATTAATTCTGATTTTTTAAGGTTTTGTGTCTCAACAAAACATGGACAGTTTTTCATAAAAGCTGCAAAGACATTCCAACCTGCCAAAAAGCATTTGTTACAAACCAAAAAATTGCTACAAAGAAAAGATTCTCAAAAACAATTCAGTAGAATTTATATTAAGATTTTTTTTACAATTAGCAAAACAACATTTCTATTATGGTATAAAAAAATAACTAAACACTTTAGCAGATGCTTCAGAGAGGCAAAAATATCTGGCAAAAAACTCTGAGGGATTTTTTTAATGTAATGTGCCCTCTTCCTTCACCCTCACTTTGTTGCTACCACTCACATATCAAATAACAAAAAGCCCAACTGCTCACAGATGAACAGATCAGTTTTGCCCAGAGAAACAGCTGTTCAGTTCTGATACTTACTACTCTGCAGATTTTCAAGACACCAGGACATCACTGTTCTGTTTCTCCTAACAGAAGAGATAGGAGCTGTAAGAGGCATTATTTTTACATAAAGAATATGGGGCTTAAGTAACAGTATGGGAATGAGGAAGGTAAGCATGGAAACATCAAGGTTATCAGTAGAGAACAAAAAGCACTAATCCAAGGTTTGACCTGAATTTTCCTAATGTTGGATTAGCTTAGATGTTTTGCATTAATCTTTTCCACCAGAAATTTTCATTCTGTGATCTGAAAGTGCCTGGTTTTGCACTGCTCTATCCTCATCCTCATGACCTTATATTAACTTAAAATGATACATTTCTAATGCCAAAGATATAATGGTCTTCTCTATTTATCTGTTTTACTTCTCACTAACTAAATTGGATTCCACTTGCCTTCTGAAATGTTATATGTAACCTTCTATTTATTTACAGCTATACTGCCTGAGGGAATAAATTCTTGTTCCTCCCAGGAAGATATATGTGTTCCTTGCAGTACATGGCCCATTTAATGAAAAAAAAAATACTACTATAATTACAAGTTTTCAGGACTTTATGAAAACCCTATAGATGTTTTCTTCTGGCATTCACGATGAATAATTTAATGATTTCAAAGTATTTCCCAATTATTTCCTCAGAACAGCTTGTAGGAGAACAAATTCTTTTGTGTCAACTCATAAAAATAATACAGAAAATGTTCTTTCAGGAGATGCAGACTTTGCTGATATTTAGCCCTGTTGTCAAAAATCTTCATTTATGGATTGCAGTATAACCAGTACATTATGAGCCTTTTATGCCTTATATATGGATAACTCCTTGGCATGGGAGTTTGGGAGAGCCAAACTGAAAGTGAATGGGAAAGAAGGAATGAATGAGAGTAGATTAATCATTTGCCAAACAAGAAATAAATAACAGAGATACAGTCTAACAGCATTATCATTACCTTTGTGATAGGCTGAGAATATAGCATTTAGCTATTCACATTTATTAAAAAAAAAAGAAAACAAAAGACAAAGACATCAATTTAGAGAATATATACTGTAATGGAAAATTGGAGGTTTTGAGGCATGATTTTTTTTTTAACAGTTACCCTTGCACAAAGAAATGTGGCGGTTTTTTAAAGCAGAGAGATGAAATATTTGCAGAAGTGCCTGAATTTTCAACACAAGTTTTAGCAATCAGAAAAAAAAATGAAAGGACCAGCTGGTAGAGGCTGTAAGAGAAACATCAGCAGTGCCAAGTTTTCCCTGGCTTCTCTCCCCTATAACCTGTGGCCTTTCTCTGCAAGCACTGTTCTCCCTTGCCAAATGGTGTTACTCACCAAAGCAAGTTGTAAATTTTAGAAGGAAAAAAACCAAAAAGGCAACACCAGGAAGCCTTTATTCCCAAAAAAAAGTGGAGAAAGCAACAAGGTAAATCCCTACTGCTGTAGTTAGGGGAGCAGAGGGACAACACAGTGATGACACACCTCTCTTTCCACTCTGTTTTAGCACACTTCATGGATCACCATTTGTTTTGCTACTGAGTAGAGGTGAGAGGGAGCTCTGCTGAATTCTGGTGCCACTACTTTAACTTACAAAGAGAAAAATATATTATTGCTTTAAATAAATATTTTAATTTATTTCAGTTTCCAGTTGAATCAAGTTGCCACTGGTTTTCCTCAAATCTGCCACAAATACATGATCTGCTCAGTGTCCAGTAGGGTCATCTGGCATTCAAAAATACTGTACTGAAAAGAATATAAGCAGTATCAAAATCTAATAATTTCTTATGCAGTAAGAAAAACTTCACTCTTCCAGTAGTTCTACTAAGTTACTCGTAATAACATCATTTGAAGTACCTCCATCATTACTATCTAGATGTCTTTCCAGTTGTGTGAACTCCTGCACTGAGTATTATATTCAATATTAACAATAATACAAGTACTTTTAGTATTTATTTGTAGCTTGACTGCAATTTTTACTGCAATCCTTTCTCTCTTTAACCAAATTTTCTATTAGTTTGAGGCTTTCTTCTATGTCCAACATCCAGATAAAATAAATTGCTGTAAGACTATAGAGTTGAGAAGGCATTTTGGAGCAGAGTAGGATAACCAAAACACAGGGGAAGGTCGAAACCAAATCTACAACCCCCGGTTCTGTCAATAGGAACAGCAGCTGATGCACTGCCCTTCTCTTGGGGGACACCTGGGAATGGTCCTGTGGCACCTGGGACAGCCCTGCAGAGAAACCTCAACAGATTAGAGGGTTGGGCAATCATCAGCTATATGAAGTCCAACAAGGGGAAGTGTTGGATTCTGCAACTGGGACGGGACAATCCTGGATGTACAGACTGGAGAACGAGATGCTGAAAAGCTGTGCCATGGAAAGGGACGTGGGGGTCCTGCTTGATGGCAAGCTGAACATGAGTCAGCAGTGCCCTGGCAGCCAGGAGGGCCAGCCCTGTCCTGGGGTGAATCAGGAACAGCATGGCCAGCTGGGAAAGGGAGGGGATTGTCCCCTCTGCTGTGCACTGGGGCAGCCGCACCTCCAGAGCTGGGGGCAGGTCTGGGCACCACAATAAAAAGATACCAAGAAACCATCTGAATGAGGGCAGCAAAGAAGGTGATGGGCCTTTAGAGGAAGGTGTATGAGGAGTGGCTGAGGCCACTTGGCCTGTTCAGCCTGGAGAGGAGGAAACTAAAGGTAGACCTCACTGCAGCCTGCAGCTTCCTCATGAGGGGAAGAGCAGGGGCAGGTACTGATCTCTTCTCCGTGGTGACCGGTGACAGGACACGAGGGAATGAAGTTGTGTCAGGGGAGATTGGGTATTAGAAAAAGGTTCTTTACCCAGAGGGTGTTTGGGCACTGTAACAGGCTCCCCAGGGAAGCGGTTACAGCTCAAATCCTGACAAAGTTCAAGAAGGGTTTAGACAATATTTTCAGGCACACACTATGACATCCTGACCTAGGGATAGTCTTGTGCAGGGCCATGAGTTGGCTTCAATGATCCTTGTGGGTCCCTTCCAACTTAGTATTTTTTGTGACTCTGTGAACAGGGATCTGCTACACCAATCCCACCAACCTAAGGTGCAAAACAAATGAAAAAATACTCCCAGAATGATTCCTTGTCTGTGAGAGGAATTGATGCTCCTCTGCCAGTACATGCTGCAAACTAAACAGATAAGTATTAGCCTCACAGTGACCTTGCTATTTGTTTGAAGACAATGGTCCATTTCCCCTAGGACCCCATGACTCTCTAGCCTTTTGGACTTTCCATATACATTCATAAGTCAATTTTTTCTTTCTTAGAAAAGAAAGAAAAAGAAAGAAAAACTGACCCTCAACTTAAACCCTGCAAGTCTGATAATGTCCTGGGTAACATGTTCCAGCATATTAACTTCCCACAGGAGTGTTGCCTTCACATATAGAGCAGGACAGATCAAAGCCCACAGCAAAAGATGCACCGTAACAAAAAGCAGAAATCCAGAACTCCAATTCACAATGCCAGGCAGCAAGGGTTCTGAATTATCTCCCATCACGTTCATCTTTTGAATAGGTTTGGTCTTGCAAACTCATAGACATATCTAGAATCTTGGCTAACAAAAAAAGCAGAGAAAACAGTCACATGTATAGGAAATTGCAAGCTCAACCCCATTATTTACCAAAGCTGTTAACAAAATCAGTCATTTACATTCATGAATAAGGTACTTAGGCACAAGGCCTACTGTTGTTAATTTTTTTTTTAATTTTCATGGACTCAGTTTATTTCTTTGAGTCACTTAGCTTTTGAGACTAATTAAATAATAAAAATGTTCTGTTTGCAAAATTGGAGCATGTTGCTCTCACACAATGTGAAGAACCAGATGGGTATTTGTTTGGCTACTAAAGTCAGTGATTGTTTTTTTGTCTTACTCTTGCTTAAAAAGCTGTTAAAATTTGGGGCATGGTTTTTTCAACCGAAATTTGCATGAGTACTTTTTTTAGACTACAAACTAGGTTTTTGATATCCTCAGTACAGAGTTAATCTCTGTCTTGCAGGAGTCTAGTGACAACTCTTAGTGCTTGTCTCTCTTGGATTCAGATAATTACTTAATTTCCAAAGATACAGACCCGAGAGCTTTGTTTTTCTAAAATGTTGTCTTAATCAAACAGAAGAAAGATACCTCTGCTTTTTTCAAAGGTATTTACCAAAGTCAACATTTATCCATTTGTTCTTCAACCCATAGTTTTTGCAGTGCTCAAACACCAGTGCACTGAGAGAAAAAGCCTGCAGTGTGATGGTAATCCTTTTGCTAGAAGTACAGATGAAAATGAATACTTTCAAATATGTATATGGCATTTGTTGACCAGAGAGTCAAAAAAAAAAACCCAAAAAACAAAACCTTACTCTTGAGAAAAGATGGGAGTACTTCTCTGACAACACAATATACATCTAATATGAACATAAGAATATATGAATAGATACCTTGTGGGGTTTCTAATAATTTATAGTAATCACATTGTTTAAAAAGACATCAAAGAATTGCTTCAGCCTCATGAAATGAAGCCTTAGAAAGACATACTGCTTTTTTTCCTACCATTAATCAATCTTAGAGCGGTGTTTGACTCAACCCCCACAGGAACTGAATATCTTAGGGTCTCTAATGGGTTTACCCTTATAAAGAAAACATGAGACAGAAAAGTTCCTGGCCTTACACTGCTAAATGCACACAACCTCAGTGATACCCCTTTGGTCACTGTAGAAGACTATGGATGGGCCAGAAACATCCACTCTGATGACCTGTCCATGCAGTTTTGTTAAATGTATCATTTTTAACCTATAGACATAGCAAAGTGAAATTAAGTGTGCTCAGAAAAGTAGAAATATTCAATGTTGCCATGCTAATAGCTCATCTACTCTGGGATTACACAAAACAGAGAGTCTAACAGACTTGATTAGCACAGCTGGTTTGATAACCAAGATGCCATGGCAGGAACAAACAGAACTGTGAAGATTACAGGAGATGGGATTACACCTGCTTATGGGAAGAGAGAAGATTCAGTCAACTTCTGCAAGCAAAGAGTTGTTGTAAAATGCATGAGTTTTCTGTGTGATTTTTAACCTGATTATTGTAGTAGAAATTATTAACCTGTTTGAAATAGTATATAAGCTTTTGGGAAACCTGAGTAAAATCGAATTCTGATCACCGAATCAGTCTTCCCGTCTCTCATCAATCGCCAATCATTTACCACAAGAGTCAGTCACAGACCCACCAACAAAATTAAAGCAGTCCTTGACTCTCAGTTGTAGTGTTATCAAAATGCTAATAAACAAGTACAGTTGATCTCACTGGAAATATTTAGTTAATTCTCTGGAATTAACTAAATCTATTGGTTCTTCTGTGTTCAAATAATCCATGGGTACATGTGTGTTTGCTTGTCTGTGTGTGCAAAACTCCATTTGCATTTTTGACCATTGTCTTTCAAAAACTGTCCTATATTTCACATTTTTCTTCAACTGGAACCAGTATATTTCCTGAGAAGTCAGGTGGGTTCCTTGAGA
The DNA here is from genome assembly GCA_013400215.1 of Cisticola juncidis. Lineage (NCBI taxonomy): Eukaryota > Metazoa > Chordata > Aves > Passeriformes > Cisticolidae > Cisticola > Cisticola juncidis. Next base: position 41,620 of record VXBR01012077.1, on the reverse strand, counting down.
ACACACTACACGTCAGGGGTGCAACTGGTGTCAGGACTTGCAGCCATCACTTGAAAGTCTGCAGAGAAATTCTCTGTCCATACACATTTTAGCTGTGTCCCTTCTGCTTTTTCTGACCTTATAGTTACTTCTGGATTCAGGTATGGTTTGAAGGATCAATATTAGTGACAAAATTGCTACATGATGTTAATGAGTTCAGTACACAAATCTTCTTTTTGACAGCTCCTTCACTGTGATCAGTAAACATTTAAATGAAATGTGATTAGACCCACAAACAAAAAGAAATGTTGGGTGACACTCCTGAAAAAGAACCATCATAAATGGCACAAAACCAAGATTTAGACAAGAGTCCAAATGCAAAGTAAAAGACTGCCAGCAAATTCCATAGAATCACTGCTTCCCAAGTTTTGCTTGTGCATGTAACTGTGTGGATCCCCACTAGACATTTAGATTGGGAAACAGATTAAAATCTGGATTTGTTTGCTTTGTCTACCCCTGGTATCTATCTTTTAGGATCATTACCTTATCAGTCTGCATGTATACTCAGCAGGAAAAGCACTGTCCAACGTCTTAATCTCACAGGTACACATAAAGCCAAGAAGAAACTCTCAGTATTTTCTGAGAAGCTCACAGTACATTGCTAACAGGACTCTTGTTACATCAATAGCAAATGTAATCCAGGTTCAACCATTCTCCTCTTTTTGTTATTTTAATAAAGTTCTAATTTCACAAGGCATACTCCAGTTAAGAAAGTAAAGAAATCCTTGATTTTCTTTTCTGGGCACCAGTTCAGAAAGCAGGAACATGGAGAGATTCCCAATTTTGTCATGTCTCTATTTTCTTTGGGCATTGTCCCTCCATTTGATGATGCATCAGCAATTAGCATTTTGGAAAAAAGAAGAAAACTGAAGGAAAAGACATCTTTTGAATTGCTCAATGTTTTCATTATGTTCTGCAGCCTAGTAGCTCTTCAAAAGTAGTAAATTAGCCTACAGCACTGATTTTTCCCAAGACACCTCTATTACTTTGAATTTGCATCCTTATCACGTATATTGTGTATGCCTGTGCGTCACTGTGCCTGAATTAGACTACAAGTTCCTTGCCACAGAATACCTTATTCTGTTCATAGCACTACATTCAATTTTGATGCTCAAATAATAAAGTCAACATAAGGAACATAATGGCAAGCAAAGTCAACCAAAATTTGCCTAATGCAAGACTGACTACAGGTCTAAGATCTACTAAAAAGAAATTATTAGATGGTGCAGTCTAAAGGTTCACAGCTGAAGACTTCCAAAAGTACCCTCATCATTTGGATGATCATTTCCACAAACACACACTGTGGGAGCTCTTCCACCAAGGAAGAGCAGCTCTTCCTAAAATAACTTCCTGCATAGAAGTACTTACTCTGAGTTCCTACTAATTAACTACTGTCTCCCCATTTTCCTGGCTCTCTGCAAAGCTGATTGGGAGGGAAGGGTCACATTCCATCTCATGGTTGATTTTCAGAGAGAAAGGAATACCCCCTTTTTCTCTCACTCAGGAGTTTGTGGGTTACTATTTTCAGTTCAGTGCAAGGTAGCAGGAAGGATACATCCCAAGGCTAAGACTCCAGGTTAAAAGAGTCCTTCAAGCTCATGCAGCTATAGGACAGTTCATATGACCTCTGTTATTTGTTCTATTTCCTCTGTCTTAATTCCTGCCCTTCTGACATTAAGAACTGCTGGCTTGAAACCACTGGATCAATAACAGGGGTTTGGCTCATTTTAGATCCATAATATGGACAATATTCTGAGAAACAAGCACCAACAATGCCAACAGCACAAAATGATTCCTACACGTTCTGGATTAACGTGTTCACAATTTTGCAAGTCCTGACAATGAATGCCACATGGGATAATAGACCTTGTCTATCAGAGAAATAGACTATTCATCTCAAAAAGTAAAAAAGGCTTAATTTTCCTAAGTATCACCATAATATGATGCTAATCAAACAACCTATTATATAACCATAATTTATTCTGAAGCTTTACTCTTTTTTATAATATTAAGAGCAGTCCATTGCCAACTACAATGATGTAGGTGAAGAAAAGTCTCATTTAGCAATTTCTGCACCACTTTGTAGCATTCACAGATTTGCTTAATCTACAGTACTGACTTGATAATCTCAAATTTTCCATCAGGACCGTGGTTTCTGAAGGTAAAGAGACATTCTGTAACTACACTGCTGTGTATTAAATTGGCATTACCCCAAGCAGTGCCTGAGATTACTAAAAATGTGCAGGATTAGAGAAAGGAAATGGTATTATCTGACTACTGAGTGGTTTTATTCTATTTGCAGCCCTCCATGTATGAGTTGTTTCCCTGAGGTGTTGACTCCTTTTTTTCATTAAGTGTTCTCCTGCATGAATATCTTGCAAGCTCTTCCCTCCCGGCACAGCTGTGCCTGTCCTGTCTATGATAGAACTGGATGTAGCCTTCTCATTTAGCAAAACTATTTTTTAAACTTAAACATGTGTAAAATTTTTATGCATGCTGCAATACTTACAGAGCAAGCAGAAACTGTATTACATGGAAGTGGTTCCTTTCACCTCACCAAGCATAGAGGAGTCAGGAATTTAATTAGCTGGGAGGATGCATCCTCATTTCCCAGCAATGTTTCCTGCTCTCTCTCCACCTGCTCCTGTGATCTGCCTGTTTGGAGCTGAGCAGAGCACAGGGACAGGAGAAAGTGCTATGTCAGCTGTGAGGTGATACAGCAGTTGTTTAAATGACAGCAATCTTTTCAAAATGGAGACCAGAGCTTAATCAGCAAATAGCTAGTGACCTGGAAAGGCAGGTAATTTAGTGCTTGGCTGCAAGATGAACACTTCATTGAAGCCTTATCAAATGCTTGCAGAATTTACTCCCAGAGCTTACAAGCAGGCTCAAATGCACTGAGAAGAAAATGGGATCGCTGCTATCTTACACCATCCAAAAGTCACCCTAGGACACCAGTTGATTTGCATTTCTGAAGAGGCGAACAATCCAGATGGAAATAGATGGGGTTTCCTCACACCTTTCTGCTTCCTCCTGCTGTCAGAATTTCCAGTGCTATCAAACTTGTCACATACTAAGCACTGCAACCTAAGCACCAAAGCTTGACTTGAACAATGTTCAAGTTCTTCAAGCATGCCAACATCCATGCAGCTCATCTGTTTTTGGTTTAGACGTGGCTGCAGCCATGTCTAAAAACCATCAGTCTATTTCTCTTCTACCACTAGGAAGGTGACCTCCAGGCTTGGACAGGCCTCAATGCACAATCAAGCAGCAAAAAAATAATAATCCAGAAACCAGTGGATATGTGCCCATAAATGTTACCTGTTAAGGCCTATTCATTCCTGTGGATTGGCTTAGAAAGCTGGCCTTTGCACTAGGGATGCTTCCACAGATACTGCCATAATGTCTCCAACTATCTTTGCCTCTAGGATTTTGCATTAAAACCTCCAAATTAGAAAAAGCAGGAGGATAAAAATCTTGTACCATTTTTCCTGGAGCTTCAATACAGTTTGTTTGCCACAGCTAAATGTGGGGGGAAAAAGATTTAAAACATAACTGAGTAAATGTCTCCTTACTTTACTGCCCATACCTCCCTTTCCTTGGTGCCTTGTCAATGTTCGGCACAAGAGGAATCATTTCCCAGGGAAGATGCTTTGTTTGGAAATTTTGTCAGTGTTTCTTTGTTGATCAGCAAGGCTTCAGAAATACAAATACAAAGATCACCAGCTCTTATCCAAAACTGAAACATATGTTTATCACATGTGCTATAGTCAGCTAGAAGCTCAAGATGTTCTCCTTTGTTTTCTCACCCTTTATAAAGAGAAATCAGCTAGCAGTTAACTGCGCCACATTCTAAGCGATTTTATTTTTGTGTGTGTGCATGCACTGATAAGAGACATGAATTTAATTTTTTAATTGACTATGGGAATGAATAAGAAATGTTTTTAATTATCCCCTAGGGTAACAACATTCCCATGTGTAATAAAGCCCTGTCATCAGTGGAGTCAACCAGAAATGCCAAATGTCAACTAACAGAAATGCCAGGCTTTGCAGTGGTCTTGCCCAAACTAATCATAAATCCACAGTGTCAGTACTTTCACCTCTACATCCTCTGAAAAGTACAAATAGGACATAACTTGGTGCTGGCTGCCAAAGGGAGACCAGCAGTGATGGAGGGGAACACTGAGCAGGCAGGAAAGCAGCCAGTGCTGTGCCCTGCAGAGTGGGCAGAGGCAGTGGGTTAAAGCAGAAGGCAGAAATCCTTGTTTACTCTTTGCTGCTGCTGCTGACCAAGCAGAGGCATCTACTAAGGCAGGTATCAAGATGGTAGCACAAGAAATTGCTCTATTTTTACCCTTCTTCCAAGCAAAGGACAGCATTTGAGAAAATCTGGACCAATAATTCAAATATTTCTCCTTATAAAGACAGGAATCCATTTACAATTTAGCGATAAGCTTCAGCTGTAAAAGACTTTGTTTTGTTCATGACTGAATATATTCTCCAGAACACAACAGTATGATGACAGAGCTTTAAATACCTTCCTCGGCAAGAATAGTGTAGTAATGGAGATCTTAGCAACAATAGGGACATGAACACTACCTGACTGAGTGAACTTGTCAGAAATACTCAGAGATTAAGTTGAAAATCAAAACAAAACCTCATTCTCTGGAGGTTCGTTAATTTTAAGACACCATTAAAATCTTATGGCCTTTCCTTATGATTCATTCAAATATGAATTATTTTAGCAATAGATGAGACACTACACTCCAACTCTTCTGAAACTTCTGTTGTTGCTGCAAAATACACAGTCAATTTATTTTACTACCCTGGATTAGAGATAAACCTGTTGATTTTAAGACATGACCTTTAATTTCTTTTTATCAGAAGCTCAGGAAGTCTTGGATGTCATTGGTTTGACAGCGTGGCAGAACATTCTCTAACTCACTTGCAAACGTAAGTAAAAATGCACTAAAAGTGAAGTGATAAACTCTAGTTTAACTCAAGGATTGTGCTTGGCACAGCATCCAGTGCTGAATCTGCACACTACATATCACCAGTGACCTTCTTCAACTCTCATTACCATAGCCCACTGCAGATGCTAAATTCTGATCAGATACAGCTATTACAGATAAACATGCCTGTAGGCAGATAATCAAATTAAGCAAACTTGTCTATTTCCCAAGCAATTTAGAACCAAGTTCTTTTGGATAGAAATTTATAACTTCAAATTTGGACATTTGGCTGATCCATCCTTCAAACCTCTCCCACAAGGCAAACTTTATTTTACACACAAGAAGATAAGACACGAAGAACTGTCTGTGCTCCAATCACCAGTGTAACATCATTAGTGGTGAATGTGCTCTTCTTGTGATTCCACACAGAACAAGAAAAGTTGCATCTCTCCTGCCTACGCTTCTCTTTCCTTTATGGATCTGGTGCAGCTAGAGCTGTGTCTGTTACTAAGCCTAATCTGCAAAGTTGTAGTAAGGTTCAAGTGATTTGACCAAAATTCAAAAAGCAAAATATCAACAGAATCAGACAGAAGGTTCCCATCTTCCAGATATGCTGTGCTGAGATCAGTCCCTTAACTAATTTTCATTTTTTTCTCCAGAAAAAAATTAAAATAAATGAGCCATTAAATGATTAAGGAGAACCTTAGTGATTCACTACAGTTTCAAATACCGATCTCTTTTTAGAGAGATGTATTTTGCTGAAAAAGTAGCCCAAAGAACCTCATACTAAAAATTTACAGATCTTCCTGCATTTGCTGAAATAATAGGAAGCTTTTGTCATCATCCTGGTATTGACATAGTTTCATGCTGTTTACTATGACTGTGGTATTAGTGAAGTTTTGTTCAAGTTGATGATGAAACTAACAGCAATGTAGACTGTCTCTGTGTTCACTGTCTCTAGGAAACAGCACTCAAATAAATAATCTCAACACAACACAAGTTAGGCAAAGTGGACAGACATCCACCAAGCCAGTGCTTTTCTCTCCTGCAGCTCCTCTGGACCTGGGTTTCATGAGAAGGGTAACAAGTCTGGTTGCTTTGCACTGCAGCTTTTCATAAGCAAACATACACTGCAAAATCCATTGAGACTGATTCAAATTGCAGAAATTTCTTGCTACACTTAGCAGTGAATTTCTGAACAAGAGAAGATTTGCTGTACCCACCGTTGGATCTCCCTGATGAGACTCCTCAATTGTTCTATGTATCACATCCTTGTGGGTATACATTCCCCTCTAAAATCCTGTACATCCATATCTGTCCCACAAGAAACTGCATTAAGTAGTTCAAAAATTCCTTCACCGCTACTTATATTTCTTGCCTAAATCTCTTTTTTTTTTTTCTCTTTCTTTGAAAAGTTGCAAACCGGGATTATACATATACATGGCAATTTTGTTTTAAAATTATTGTTCCAAATTATTTCTTAAAGTCAGAAAGAAGTCTAAAAAAACCCAGTTTCTATCAGAAGTGCTCTGTGAAAAGGTAGAGAACTACAATTCAGTCTAGATTTTCAAGAACACTCACTTAAAAATTTTTAAGATCCTTCATTTTGAAGCTATTCATATTTTATGTTTCTTGTAGTGTCTTGTTATGATTGGAAAAGGTCACTGTGTGGGAACTGAAGTATTTTTAAAAACTCTATAATTGTCTTCTACTTTTCTCTTTATTTTAGTTCATTTGCTCATAGGGGAGATATAAAAATGTATATGTTCTGTCCAGATACTTTAAGGTGTTTATGGGAAGAAAATGGGTTTTATTTACTAGCTTTATTACAACTTTTTAGTGTCAAGTTTGCACCTATGTGTTTATTTTCACGCCAGTATAAAATTAACTAAGAGAGGCAATCCAAATTGTCCTTGTTTAGGACAATGTTGAAAAACTACTATGGGGCAAAAAAAATTTAAGATAGTTTAACTTTCTCATGATAGTACACCACAGCACAGAGGACAGCATCAATAAGGTTGGCAGTGTGTGAACAAAATTGCCAGGTCTTTATCACCAATGACCAGAATACACATCTGGCAATTCTCCTTGCTAGAATAAAGGCACTCTTTGTGTCTGCAAGTGAATGCCTCACAATATAAATGAATCATCAAGTTAAGCTGTTGATTAATTCAGGGCTATTTCTATCCAATGATCCTGAAATAATACTATTAAAGAAGAAAAGCATTTTTTTTCTTTTCTTAGTTGATCATTCAATAGACTTTAAGCAAGGAATTGTTAATTTTTAGCAATTTAGCCTTCAATGTAGCATTTAGAGCCCATAAAATCCATGGGTCTTCTGTGATTATGACGTGAAGATTTAGACCATTTATTTGACTAATTACCTAATTTATTTTTGTGGTGACTTGAGTATGGCTCTGAAAGAGAAAAATGTACATCAAGGAAAATTTGGAGCTTTAAAGCAGTGAACAATGCAATTTCCACTACATTATATCCTACCCTCATTCACACATTCCATGATTTTTCTGTGTAAATGCTATATCTAAAATATATTTCCTATTCTAGTTCTTTATACTTACTTTCAATTCCCTTTTTAAAAAAAACCACATTTTTTCCTAAAGGAAGAGAAGGGGGAAAAACCCTCCCTTCTCACCTTTTAATTGATTTTTCAACCCTGAGGAATATAAAGTTCTATTTAAACACAAGATGACACAGCACTTTTTTTTTAATAGCAGATTTTTATGGTCTTATACACTATTCCTACAGCAGGTAATTGGCCCGTGCAGACTATCCTTGTATGGACCAGAGGGCGTCCTGCCTCTTGGCTCCCAGAGTGTCCAGGAGGCTGGATGATCTGTGGAGTGAGACTAAATCATCACCATGAATAACTGCTAATTAACATCACTAAGTGACCTTTCTGCTGCAGGCCAGAGAAATTTCAAAAAAACAGCTCTACTTGTTTTCCAGGTACCTGACTTCTTGAACGCCCACAGAAAGATGCAAATTCAAGTTCTCTACATCTGTGCTGCTCACAAACTGCAAACTGTACTGAGAAAACTCTTGATCCTGCTACTCCTCATCATTTACACTTCCACTTGTTACTGCCATTCACTTCTGCTGCATTTACACTTCCACTTGTTACTGCCATTCACATCGGCAGCATCATTCTGCTTCAAACATCAGAAATTAGAATTAGTCAAAAAATTGTATAGAAATGAAGAGATATTTCATGTCTCAGCTCCACAAAGAATCTCTACTCAAGACAACCATTCATTGTCCAAACTAGCACAGAATTGCTCAGTCCTTGTCCCCACTGCACCAGCTGCTGTGGTGACCTCAGCACATTTTACGGGTCTTTCTGTAAGGAATCGAGATTTCTCTGTCAGGACTTTGCCACTACCCAAAACAGACTAAAGAATGTTAGGAGCTTAGAAATCTGTATAAGGCAAAAAATTATTAGGTTTTTAGCAAGGTCCAAGATTACACAGTCTCAGGTGCTAGACATCACATGCTTTTAAAAAACCCAAAAATCTCTTGTCTCAAATGCTTACTGTCTTTGTATGAAAGAGACAAACTGAGCAAAAGAACGAAACTAGGATGATGTACCTAATGTGCCAAGCAGGAATGAGACAAAGCTCATTTGCTCTCACTCACTGCCTGTTACTGTTAATTGTATGGATCATTTACTAAAACTTTCAAAATAATATGCTGTTCTTTATAAAAACTGATATTCATCCATCAAGGAAGATGTGAATACAATAAAAACATTGCATCAAGCTAGGTTTGAATTTTAAACTTTTCTCTTTTTTTCTTAATTTATTCTAAAATCAACCAGACAGGTATTACTGTATGCTGCAAATTTCAGCTACTGGGGTGCTGTTGACTACGGATCAGCAGCAGCTTCTGCCTCAGCCAGGCAATTCTTTTGCAAGAATGAAAACGGCAAGCATGCATTTTTACTTGTAATTGATTTCCCAACAAATTGCAGCCCCAGATTCTCTCTCACTTTTTTTGAAGTTTTCAATTACATCAATTCCTATTGACACACAGAAGATCTGCAATGTGTCTTGCATGACTCCATTTTTTGATAGCACCTGTCTCTGAGTTATTTTGTCGCACTTGCAGTCTGACCTTGCCCAGCAAAATGGCAACACTAGAGCCAGAGGATTAACATTGCACCATAGTGCTCGGCATCTGGCAGTTAACAGGGTATAATATTAGTTGTGTGTCAGGCTTTTCATATGAAGAGTAAGGAAAAAATTTCTCCAGACTTTCACAAAGCATGAAATTCAACACAGAGGTGACCCTTGGCTTTGTTATTCAAGGTTGCAAGCCTGGCTTGTCCTAAATCAACTAATAAATGCCTACTTATACTGAAAGAAAATGGTCTGTCTAGGAAAATGAGCATTTTATGTATATCCTTTAGAGGAAATCAATAAGTCTCTAATTTTCTTGACACAGAATTAGGTGCTTAGTGCCTTAAAACTGCTGTATAGAGTAAGTAAACTGACCATCTTGCTCTGCATGCTTCTAATTATGCAAGTGGCTCCCTCCACCTCCTGAACATTAGTATTTTTAGCATACAATTGTTAGTGTGATTACATGTAAAAACATTTAAATGATGCATTCAAGTTACACTTCTAAGTGATAAACAGTGATTGGAGGAACATCCTTAGTACTGTTTCCCAAGTCCTGCAATTCTCTGGTTTTGACTTCAGAGTATATTCAGCCCATTATATTCCCCTAATGTATCTCAATCCCTAAACTAATTAAAATGAATTATTGTAAAGCATGAAAAATTAGCTCATGATTTTCTGTCAGCTAAAGCCAAGGTAAGGTATATACTGAACCCCAAGAGACAGACAGGTTCAGGCCCTTTCCTGGGATTATACATTAAATAGAACTCCTGTTCTTGCCCTGGAACAGCAAAATGCAAGTGATAAACCCCCACAAAGCTACAGGCATTGTAGGATGCCATGCTGTGACATCTTTGTGCCAACAACACTCCAGCAGCATTTAGTAGGCAATTGCTGATTCAAAGTCTGCATTCCTGTAACCTTGGCTCACTGGCCAGATGCTGGCAAAGCTTCTGCAACAGGACAATGCCCATGCTATTTTCAAGGGCACATGAGCAGAGTATTAGTTGCTTTATTCATTGCACTTAAAACAGGACAGATGATTTTTTAGATTTTTTTGGACTTGAACAGTTGCAGTTTTACTACTTGTGTAAACTCTTTTGCTAAAACTATGTTAAAAAGAAGGAATGAAAACACCTCCACAATTTAACTGGATTTACTTATAACACTGAAACTGTGAAGATAGAATTTGTGCTTACATAATAGCTAATCAACATCAATTTTTCATTTTAAAAAGCAGCTTTAAAGTATTAACCACATCAATGAATATGCTATAAAATCACTAACCATGCACATACAAACACAGATGCCTCAAGATTTAAAATGCCGTTTCTGTCTTGGGAAATGTGCTCTGGCAAATTTAAAAGCAACTTTGTTGGAAATTCAGAGGGAGAACATTAGGTTTAGGATGGACATTACGAAGAAGTTCTTCACAGAAAGAGTAATTGGGCATTGGAATGGGCTGCCCGTTGAGGTAGTGGAGTCACTGTTGGAGTCACGAAAAGACAGGACTCAGTCCCATGGTCTGGTTGACAGGGTGGTGATATGTCACAGGTTGGACATGATGATCTCAGAGGTCTTTTCCAAATGAATTGATTCTGTGAATATCTATGTATCTATCTATCTGTCTATCTATCTACCTACTTACCTACCTATCTCTGAGAGATAGTTATTACTTTTAAACAATTTAAGATTACCTAAAGTTATAGGCTGATTTTTTTTTCTGTCAGAATAGATGTGGTGCATTTTTCCCCTCTTACAGCTCAAGGGCACTACTGTAATGGTAGAAGAGTAGAGACCTTCTCTCCCAGGATCTCATGGCTAGCAGTAATATCACATCATAAAGGAGGAAGAATTATCCTAATGTCAAGACAAAAAGGTCTGTGTCAGTAGAGGACACTTAGTTCCATTAAAATGCCATCAACAGGGAGCTTTGTAGTGAAAGATGTACTTCCCTCTTCTGACAGTTCTGCCAGCCCTGGAATGTTAACCATGGCTACCAAGCTGACCCCCCACTACACTCAAGACAAGGAAGAAGAAAATTGAAGCTGCCAAATAGCTTAAAAAACTGTCAACATTTTTCTCAGTATCAGAGGAGGAAAATTCTGGATTTTATGAAGTCTTTAAAATATTTAGGTGTTGACATATAATACAGCTATATCAGAAGGCTGTTGAGTTTGCAATATCACGTGCCTAAGAAGTGCCAGGATTAAGGCTGCACCTGTGAAATGCACTCAGCACTTCTGTGCATATGCAGCATGATATGGGTTTTAATTTCAGACCACACAGAAATTTTTATCCTCAGTGTGCACTTAGGATGGACACTTCTGTGATAAGCATCAGCTCCACCTGGCCTCTGCTCAGTCTCTGTGCACAGGAAAAGCCATACAGAAACACACACTGAAACTGCATGAAGACAAAGGCTGGTCTCCGGATCAAAGAATCTGTGTTTTAATTTGAGGTACTCAACTGCATACCCTCCTCTGCTTTCTATGCTGCTAAGGAAGTGACTTTAGAGGGGGTATGTCTAAGCACCCAGCAGACAACACTGAACTTATGGTACTGATAGCTACAGTCAGTGTCCAGTGAAGCCTTATTTTGATTATATAAAATGCTACAATGTGATAAAGACAGGAAAAAAATCATGCCCTCAGTGTTTTACATTCAGGACCTTAAGATAATGGGCATTTCTCCCTTTCACATCAAAAACCTCAGCTCCTTATTTATGAAGTAATAAGAACCAATGACACCAAGAACCAAAATAATATCTTCTTACATCATCATTTCCATGAAGAATAACTATTTGCCATATAGACATTAGCAGAAGTTGTGGTGATTGCAATAAAAATACAAATATCAGGAAATATTTGTTTGATTGTTGTTTGAAGCCTGGTTTGGATCACAGAGAGAATGAAATATTTCAAAGGAAAATAAAATGAAACAAAGATAACTCAAGGAAAACACTGCATGTGAACATATGACTAAAATCCCTAGGATATCACATAAATACAGCCAACCAACATTTTGGCATTTAGTAATTGTTAAATGCTCAAAGTTGCCTCCTCCCATGGTATTCAGTAAAATCAAACTAGCAGTGCTAGTATCCAAGAGAGCAATGAAGTAGTCACAAAGCTATACCCAAGGTTTAAAACCAATTGACAGCTTACAGATGTTTCTAAAAACGCAGTTCAAAAGATGTAAGCTCTAACAGAGTGGCTTCAGGACACGTTTTCCCCTGGACTCCTTTCAGCAAAGACAACATTTGTTTGACAACAGTGAAAGAGAAACACACTAATTGCAAGTTACTTAGCCTGGAGTGCACTGCAATCAGAGCACATCAAAGACTAACCAGGTGTCATGCTATGCCCTGGAAAGAAACAACTGGCATTTTCAGACAGGCACTGACAAACTGCGATGTTATCAAATACCCAATAACCTAAATACTTCTCCACATGCTGTAACAATATGATTTTGGCTTTAAAAAATCTTTTATTTTAAAAAAGCTTTTTATTTTTTAAAAAAATTCTCTGAGGTCCTCTATTTGTTTTAGAAACTAGAAGATTAAAAGTTTTTTTCTTTACCTTGTGTATTTGAATGGAGCTTATTTAGAATTATCTGTTTGTATTAAAATTTCCACCTCCCCCATATTGTCATTCTGGAAAAACAGGCTAGCCTGGCATGGGCAGGGTACTGGTACAGGTTTCAGGAGTCCTGGGTTGTACCAAGACATATATTTCTGTGCGATCTTGAGTGTGACACTTAAACCTTTGACAATGAACAAGTTTCTGTGTAGTAACTGCAGTGCTATCACATGATAGCTGAAATCACATAGAAATTCCTAGATGCACAGTTTCTTTCATCACAACCTGATCCCGAAGCAAAATGTCAAAAAAACCCCACAAACCAAAACAAACAAACAAAAACCTCAAAAAACCAAAACCAAAAATCAACAACAAAACCTAACCAAACAACAACAACAACAAACCCCAGCCAACCAAACAAAACCAAAAAATAAACTCCCTGTGCATATGTGTCACATCCATCTCTCTTCTTTCCCCCTTGTCCCTCTTGGAATTGAAAGGAAGTACATGTCCTTCCTTCTCAACTTACAAGCACAGGTGATACCCTTTAGCAACCGATCTCACACAAGGAGAAACAGGACAAGCACAGACCTATTATCCCTCCTCATTGCAACACATATTAAATTTCAATTCAAGCAGTGTACCTTAAGGTAAGGAAATGGCTTAATCATACTGATATCTGAGCCTCCACTTCTGCATTGCAATGTCACCTTTAACACATTGTTTCACAAACAATTCATAGAAAGTTTTTGTTGCTGTTGCAAAGAATGGTGACCTGCGCAACAAACACTGCTGAAGTACCACAACTCAGTTGATGAGTTCATATTTTCACTGAGGCTCAAAACGAATCAAAAAACACATACCAGTATGTGCGTGGGACACCTGGCCACAGTCTTGAGGAGCAGGTAAAGAACAGAAGGAGCAGAGAGAGAAATGCTGGAGGGGGAATGAAGCAGAGTTTGGAAGAGCATTACAGGACAAGAGGTCCAGCAAGAAGCAGAAGCACAAAATGCAGCATTGTAAGAATGAGGTCAGACACAGAAGCTGAAATATAAGACAGAATTAAAACTGCAGAAAGGGAGTTAACTGAATGCTGATCTGACTGAGCTTTACAGCAATTAGACCTAAATTTTGTCACAAAAGTTGTGGTATATTAACATAATGTACTAATCACAAAACAATTGACTCGTGTTAGTTCTTAGGTAAAAAAGGAAAATAAAGTACTATTTTTCTTACATAAGAATGCATACATTTTTTGCAGAACTGTTCCAGGTAAAAACAGTGCAATGAGAAGTTGCAGTAACAACTTCATCATGGGACACTGAGTACTGATGGAAACTTGTTCGCGTCATCAGAATTGTACCATAATATATTAATCAGAATAGTTCAGTGTCTATTATTATTATTAGAAATATAAACTAAGTTAATTTCATGAAGCATGCTGAAATAGAAGGTTATGCAACCTTTGGCAAGGCATTTCTGCCATCCAAATTACAAATCCTACATTATAAAGGGAAATAGGGAAATTCTGTCTATGGCTCAACAGCAGTTTCAGGGTGACCAGTTAGGAAGAACTTGTGTTTAGGCTTATCTGGTTACCATAAAGAGTCAGAGAATAGAACAACTATTAGCAATACTCAGCAACATTGAAAACAAAATGTCTGTGTGGAAGGTGAGTCTGTGGTAAAAACTTGACTACCCTACATTTTATTTAAATGAGATCAGGAATTTTCACCAGTCTGGAAGAGTTTATTTAAACGACACAGGCTACAAAATCAAATGATGCAGATGTTTCTCTGGGAACAAAGGGCAACAAGAAATTAGAAGAGGTAATACTTTTCCTTCTCCTGAGGGCAGAGCAGCATTCAACTTAGTTTTCTCCTCCTCATCTAAAATGAAGAATTTTTATGGCAATAGATTCAAAAACACTAAATATAAACCAAAGCAGCATTTCCTGCATGAAACTGCAGAGAGGTTGAAATAATTCAGACCAGTATCACCTGCTTGATTCCTCTTTGCCATGGTTCTTTGATCTCAGATTCCACAGCTTCAAAATATATTATTTTCCTGCTAGGTTAAGGAAAAGAGTATTATGTTAATAAGGCTGACATTTTACTTGACTCTTAAATTCCAGCCTTTTTGTCCTGCCAAACCTGTTTGTTGTTGCCTCTTGTTCTCCATTTTTCTATGCAAGTTTCAGAACATACTAGGACTGCAGACCAAGCTCTTAGAAAACACTGTCTTTAGAAAGGACAATATTTGCTTTTCACTAGGCACTGAATCAGAGCAGTCTTCTGCCTAGATGAAATTCAGCACAGGATGGCTACTAGTATGGTTATAACCCCCTCCCCCCTCCCAAATACAAAAGTAAATCAAAACTAAGAAAAACATGAAGGCAAATCAAAATGTAAAAAGGCAAAAAAGTACATACCAAGGGAAAACAGTGGAGAGAGAGTGACACAGAGCACAAACAGGAAAATAATTTAATTGAGGCCAGGGGATAGATGAACAACATGTAGAGAGGTTGTATGTCTGCCAGGATACGTGGACAAATACCAATGGACTTGACAAAGCTCTGGATTTTAAGTGGCATTTTACAGGGAATGGGTTCCCAAGAAGTATCAAGCCCATTTAGAAAAAGTCTCTGGTGGTCTAATGTGGAACTGCGTTTTATTGGAATGGTATGCTCTGGCTCACCCCTCGAAGTGTATGGTTTATCCCAAGTCTGTAACCTCCCCTGCAGTATCGTGTGTCCGTAACCGCATTGGCCGGAGAATCTGTCCGTGCCCACTTTGAATCTGCCTGTTAAGGGTGCAAGCGGAGAGGGCTCGCTTTCTATGCCCTGGAGCCTCCGGAGGCTCTGCTCCTTTCCCCTTCTCTCTCTCTCCTT
Source organism: Cisticola juncidis (assembly GCA_013400215.1). NCBI lineage: Eukaryota > Metazoa > Chordata > Aves > Passeriformes > Cisticolidae > Cisticola > Cisticola juncidis. The sequence goes on along the minus strand of VXBR01012077.1, from coordinate 26,022 downwards.
CCCTCTCTCCCCCTCTCCCTCAGTGACCATGCTGCCTTCCTGGTGTCGAACTCCAGATAAACCCTCATCCCATCAGCACCTCACCAGCCGTCTGGAGTCTCCTTGCCTGCCTGCACGCGAATACCAACAAACCTAGAGCCCGGGGGCTCCCGGGGAACCCTCCCCGGGGACCTCCCCCAAATCCAAACCACAACAGTCTAATACATCATGCATAAAGCATTATGCTTAATTTTAATAAAAACTAGTTTCTTCAAAGAAAATTACCTGAAATGGGACTGTATCTCCTGCTGATCCAAAACAGCTAATCACCAAGCCAGCTCATCACCAGCTTTTCCATACAGCAAACTGGCTCAGAGGAGATTCTGTCTTCCTCTCCTCAAGTGATTTTTGTTAATTAACTTCCTCATTCAAAAATGAAGGGGGGCAGAAAAGTTCTTTTATATTTGAAGACTGTAAGCACTATATAAAATAAGAAATCAATTTCAATACTGCAGGAGGCTGCAACAAGACCAAATGGATGAAGGTGGAAAAGCTGTTTTGATGCAGGCTCTATTTTAATAACCTCCCAGCACTAGTGATATAACCTGATAGATAAGTTATGCAGAAGCCTACTCTTCCTAGCTTCATATTAAATAGCAATAATTTCCAAAAGAAGATTAGGACATCTCTTTTAGACATATTTCCAACCACCCTCTGGAAGTGCAAACTTTTGGTATTCTATCTCTGTAGAGAGCATGAGAATCTCATCTCCTACGATCATCATCAATACCAGCATTATATTCGGATCTTAAAACTTACTTATGTCCACAGAATGCGTTCAGAAGATTTAATTTGTTTATCTTTTTAAAAATATTCACCTATGGTAGTATGGGCTTTTGAGGGACCAAGTTGTCCAAAATTCTTGGACAGCAAGCCTCTCTTTGGACAATCAGATTGCAAAAGCTGAGTCTGGAGATCTCTGGATTTATGTTCAAAGTTCACTGTTTGGTGGGAACTAGTCTTCTTTCAGAGCTGAATTTGGAGGCCCATCTGGAGGTGAGACTGCTATAAGTCCTCCTGAGATCATAAAGGGAAACTCTTTTGAAGGATTGGTCTTGTAGCATTTTTAGTATATAGATACAGCTCTTAGAAATATGAGGCTTTTGTGAAAAAGATTTCTCAGGTTTGTGCTTTCCTAGAGTAAAATCCATGCATGTACAGAGAGCTGTACACCATTTAGCTCCCTTATTTGAGGGTCTAATTGCAGCTTTAGTGATATTCATCCTGCTCAGGATGTTATTCATATAGATTAAAACACTTGCATTGCCTGCTCCACTGCCAAGATCCCTTCTACTAGAACACTGAAGAACTAACCCATAGCTCCTAACAAAGCTATTTCTCTTTGTATTATACAATGAGAAGTTCTTGATTCTAGAACAATCTCACATTACCAGAATGCAATGTTGGTCAAGTCAAACACGACTAGTGCTGCTCCATTGTTACCATATTGAGTCTGGAATAACATAATTGTGACTTTTGCTATGCAGGAGAAAGTTCTGTAACACACAGAAGACCTCTCACTTTATTGTCCAGTGTTTCCTTATGCAGAAGTTACATAAGAGCAAACCTGCATGACATGAAGTGAAAGACCACAGCTCCCATGAAGAGTCTGCACAAAACACTATGCACTTATACAAAAGCAGAAAATGCAATCCCCTCCTGAGATATGACAGGCACAGGAGGCAAGCACTTATTAAGAAGGCAGGATAGGCACAGGAGACACATAACAATGCCTGAATGCTAATCCTTCCCCACAGACACAGAGAAAGCACGTAGCACACACACCCCTTGCCTAGTACTTCCCCAAAGCACTAAACTTCTGACAGATTATGCAGCACAGTGTTCACACACAGGATTTCCAGACATCCATGAACTGCAGAAGTATCAACTGCACTGAAGAGAGCTCACGTGTTAAAGCTGCAAAACGTATAGGCAGGTTTGCAATATCTGCAGCGTTAGAGTTACAAAGTCCTTGAAATCATCCTGGACTGAATCTGCAGACTAGGTGGGATATTATGTCCAGGAATACCTTAAAAGTTAGCTCTATAATTAAGGGAGAAAGCCTAGAATTTGCAGCCGGCTTTTGATTATTTGTGTGGGCTCATTAGTGGGTCAGGGTGGATGAAGAAACAGCCAGGTAAAAGCACAACTGATACAGCATGAAAAAAATCACCAGCCAGATTGGTACTGATGACTTCAGCTCTGCAATATGCATATCTCAGTATTACTTTCCAGTCTGGGGCAGAGGGGGAAGTTGAGCATGGCTAATTCACTGCTGGAATTCTTCAGCCAGTGATAATCAATAGCTGTCTGCATAGGTTTTGTCAGAAAGGATATAAGGAGATGGAAAGCATTAAATTATGAAGCTGTATGGATAAATAAGTGAGGTCTCTGCAAAAAACATACTCATTTATATTCACAACATAAATGTATATTTTTGAATATTTGTGGAGTAAAAAGCTTTAAAAAACTTGCTCCTGTAGACAAGTGGAGTGAAGAATGCATATTGATCATACAAGGAAAAAAATGCAATGACTTCATCAGACCATTGGGTGATTTTGGCTGGCTAAGGAACAGAGCCTTTTTTTTCTCTCTCTCTTTCCCTGCAGTTGTTTTGTATGCAGTCTTCAGCCACCCTGCAAAGGAATTAACATGACACCATGCTGTGAAACAAGGAAGTACTGTGCATGCATTCCCTATTAGAGTATTCACACAATTCTCAAGAAATGAACAGCATATCAACCTGCTTGAATTTCATGTAATTTGGGGAATTTCACCCTTCTCTCAAGAGTGTTATAGAGGATTACATCTTTATTTTTCAAGCCTTTTGCCTGCAACAAGATGTACTGGCAAGGATTTTAAAAGCACAGGCTTCTCTGTTGCAGTACACAGATGTTAGGTTCCAAATGCAAACATCCCATTGAAAGCTCATATAGTTTAAACTGGAGAAAATCAGGATAATTTTCCTTTCTTCCTTTTGCCTCAAGGTTATGGACAAAGAACATTACATTATGCACTTTGGCTTTAAACTTTTATTGGAAAAGACAGATATGATTATGCACTTACGTTCAAAATTAGCTTTTACAAGATAATTTTACTTAAACATTAGCAGTTTTTGAATGACAACCACACGTCCAATCAATTGTTAATCTTTTAGGCCATAGGAATATCTGAATTTACAACAATATTTAAAAAAAATAATAGCATGCAGTTCTTTAATTAACTGTGATGTCTTCAGGATAGTTTAAGTGGTGCATGTATTTTGCAAAACCTTTTGGGTTTTATGTTTACAATAATTTTATATGGGAAAAAATGGTAAAAAACTCCAAGTTCAAATGCATGTACACAACTCCTTTTTTACATTTAATCAAGAAAAGCCCAAGCCTAATTCCTCCAAGGCTATTTCACAACCTGCAGCTTCTGCAGGGTCTCAGGACTGCTCAACACACTCCTGTGTGTTACCAGGAACCCTGCATATCTTCCACAGCAAAAAGTTTCTTTGCTGCTGTCATTGTGTTAACACTCTCTGAAACTGGAAGAGAACAAACTCAGGCACCTTCATTACTAAAATAAAGGAGTTAAGTAACACATAGACCAGTCATAGTGCCAAAGCCTTTCTGAAGTAGACAGTGGGGAAGGCTGCACTAGAGGTAAATGTTTTTAGGCAGTTCCTTGAGCTGCACAATTGCCACAACTGGCCTGTTCCCCACCAGAGTAGGAAGTTTGCATCATGCCCTCACTGCATTGGTGAGAAGGGAAACCAGGCTCAGGATCAGCTGCACCAGTGGGTTCTGCATGATGCCAAAACACAAGATTTGGTGGGGAAAATCACTCAGACCACTGAGATCTGGGCTGTGTGCTGACCATTACTGCTCGCTCTGAGGGCAATGCAGCAGGTGCCTCACTGCACCATGAAGTCCTCTACCTGCAGATCTGGGTAAGCCTCCTCCTCCTCCTCCCAGTGCCTCTTGTCTAACCTGGGCTCCCCCCTCCCCCACCACATACATACATGCTTATCAATACCACGGGACACTACATCCAAGTGCAGAAAAGAAATCATGGGTATTGAACATAACAGCAGTGTTCTAAAGTTTGTACTCATTAGAGAGGGAAAAGGAGGTACAGAAACTCTGTTCAACTAATCAGCTCACGTGAAACAAAACTCTGAATTGCAGGATAAATCAGGAACAAAATTGTTTTATTAAGTCACAATGTAAGCTACATTAAACAAAGAAAAAAAAATCCCAGACACCAGTATATCTCTTGTTAAACCCAGAAAAGGCAATGCAAAGACAGAATAAAAGCTTTATTCTCATCCTACCTGAGTAAAATAAAGGTATAAGAACACATCTCCTCTTTGCTCGGCTTGAAGTCAGACTACCGTGTGACAAGTTTGAGCCAGTGTTATATCTGTGCCTTCAGTGCACCTTTGAAGATGTAGCAGAGTCTTTATTATTCCTGCAGCCTGTAAGGGCTATGCATAGTCAAGCCGCATAATGAACCCACAGCATGAAACACATTTAAGTTAAAAGAAATACTTTCATAGTTCTCTCATACCAAAAGCAAAGGAAAATATCCATCTACCAGAAATTTTTGCCAGTATATTTGCTTTAATTAAATCTCATGCAACAAACTAGAAAAGGAGGGGAAAAAAAAAAAAAAACAACCCAAAAAAAAAAATCACAAAACAAACCAAAACTAAGAGCACAGTTTATTGTGGTCTAAATAATAACAACCTTTCCTATTTATAAAATCAGAGCTGTTAAAATAGCTTAGAGCACAAATTAAGCCAGAACAGATTTTCAGACATTTAAAAGCACTTTTTTCCTACTGCAGAAATGTAAAATCACCTCAAAAAGCTAAGAATTTGCAAGTGTAAGCACTAGATAGGGATGAGGGTTATTAGGTTGCCTATTCTGTAACTTCTTGTCCCAGCTAGTTTGCACTTGCAAGATGCCAAAGGTCCAGCTTAAAAACCAGCTGGACATAGGCCGATACTGAAAACGCTGAAAGAGCCCATCTGCCCCATGCCAACGACAGCAAACACCAGTTCAAACCACATGTATGCTCACACCTGAACTCTGAGGGGCTGCAGAGTTTTCCAGGCGGCTGTCGAGCAGGGGGTATCTGTGCCCTCAGTGCGAGGGTACAGATGTAGAGAAATGAGTCAGTCACCTTTACCTAATCTCTACTCCAGCTCCCCAGAGCCGTATCCCGCTGCTGCCACTGGCAATGGGGAGCAATGCTCGAGCTCCCGTTTCAAGGACAAAGAGGCAGTACTCAGCTGGCAGTCAATAATCCAGAGCTCCGGATCAGAGGAGGGAAAGAGCAAAATAAAGAGAAAACTTGTATTTTACTTAGCCAGTATCTGCTATGAAGGTGCTGAAAATTATGACGAGATATTAAATGAAGGTCACGAGGCTTATCTAAGACTACAGGGGGAGAAAAACAGATGGGGAAGGGGGAGGGAGAGAGGGAGCGAGCACGAGCACTGCAGCAAAGAAGCTACGCTCAGCCAATATATGCTGGCACTTACCATAAAAATAGAAAGATCCAAAGAGAATCAGATTAAGGATCCTTTTTAATCTCTCTTCAGTAGAAAGATTTCCACATGAAGCTCTGAACACAGCTGTCCAGGGAAAAAGCAAGGTAATATGATGATACACAGAAAACACTAACACACAAACGGTGAGTCCTTTCACAGCCTTCGAAAACCTGCAAGCAGTTTGTGCCGAAAAACCAAAGGTAAGAAGTCTGAGGACGACTCCTACATAACACTGCAGCTAAACCAGACTGCTGGATTTCCAGTCACTCACACCGCACTGTTTTCATCTTCATTTTCTCACCATTACTTACATCCTAGAGGTGGGCTTGGGGGTGGGGATAAGAGATTTCTCCTCCAAGTGGAGAGGATCGCCGGAGCGGCATCAGCATTTGTAATCAGTCGCCGGGAGCACCCAATCAGAGGAGCTGCGGGTGGCAGCGGCACGGCTGTCCAGGGCAGGGCGGGACGCGCCAGCCGCCGCCGCGGTCCTGCCGTGCGGGAGCCCTGAGGGGCTGCTCGGCCTCCAGCCCCAGCAGGGATTTCTGCACCACCCGCAAACAGGCTGCCTTCCCCACCGTGCCTGCTCCTCCAGGCAGCGGCGCTCAGGAAGCCACAGGCTTCTCCGGGTGCTGCTCTGACAGGCTGTTCCCTACACCTCTGCAGTACAGAGGCAAGAAAAGTTTGGAGGTTTGAGTATCAGAGTCATTTACCTCGTAATTTTATTATCTGGTACCGTCCCTGTATAAAACATACATTAATCATTGCTTCCTCTTCAAAGGTACCTTTTTGAAGAAAAAAGAAGTCTACAAGAGATTTTACAGCGTGGTCCCATTGTTGCGAATGGCCTTGTCAGAGCCAGTGCAGGTTTTGACAAAACATCACAGACCCCAGACAGCATCGAATCCACAGAAAATACACGACCAAAGCTCCTCTCCCTGCACCTGCCAAGATGACAACAAGATTAAATGTGGTGCTGCTTTCTACCTTACTATTTGACACCAAAAAAATATCTCTACCTAATTTTCAACAAGGATATCCAAGACCTGGAGAGAAATATTCCTATGGTATTTAAATGCTTTAACCAAGTCGCACAGTAAGGTAATGCAGTCAGATTTAAAGCTGCCAAGCACTGTAACTTTCACATGATATTCCTGATTCTAAGGAACAAATGGCTGCATTTGACTATGGGGGAGAAATTATTCTGATCCTGCTCATACTGCAGTCCATCGTGGAAGAAACCTAAATACAGCATGGAAATTTGTGTTTGCTTAAAGCCAAAGCTCTGCCAGTAGAAAAAGTTAGATGCTTACCTTTTCAAAACATTTTTAGAACAGTCAGTCCTGAATTTTTGCTGTATCACAAAATAATCATGAATATTATACATCTGATATTCACATTTCAGAAGATGAAAAGGCCAGGTAGTGTAAGGGGGGAGCATGGGGAAAACAGACATCAAAGCATTCCCAGCAGTGGTACCAATATTACTTCATCAGTATCAAGTACTTGTAGATCACACCGAGTGACAACATAAGCCTATCAGGGAAAGAGGAGGCCTAACAACTTCAACAACATTTTTAAAAAGTAGTATAACACAGTTTTTACATCTTGAAACACAGACTAAAATCCTAAAGGCCAATTTAATACAACTAATCTGTTCCAAAATGTTTGAAAGTGTAAATATAGTGCAAAAACACATGAATTCCAGTAGCAACAACAGCCCAACACTAGGCTGTCATCCCATAATGGTGAGGAGATACTACCTTTCTCTATGTTTTCCTTTCTCTTTTGTTTTGGTTTTAGCTTTTTTAATAAAAATATTTTCCCCTCAGATGAGAGGACATCGGAAGGCCCATTACTTTCTTAGATTTTATTTAAGTTTTAATTAGCTGATTTCATACTGTCAATAGAACATGCCCAATATTTATTTCTCCCTTTTCATAAACATAATCAGTTAAAAAAACCATGAGAACTTCTCATGAAGGAGTAGGCACAGGTGAAGGCAGATCAAAAGACTAAATGACAAAGGAGGGCAATTACCATTTGCAACTAATGCACATAAGATTTATACAGACAATAACACACATGTAGATAACCATAATTTAAAATACAGTCAATACAGGAGTGAACATGAGAAAAGAAGGAAGCAGCAGAAGAAAATACATTTAAACTCTGTAGTAAGCTTTCAAAACAGTCTGCAGTGGTAGGAGAAAGATTACTACTTGGCACCTGTGAGTCTTCCCAAGCCCAGTTCCCATGCCTGGTATTGAGGAGGGTGATGAGAGCAACAACTTTATCTTTCTGCTAAATTTATCTTGCCTGAAAGCGACTTAGGAAAATCAGCACTTGATATTGCTCAACTTGAACATCCTTCAATTTTCTGATTTTTCTATTCTTATTATGCATTAAATTGAAATGCTTTCAGTTATGAGATTTTTAACCTCTACATTGATCTATTGAGAAGTGGCAAAAACCCCTGCTTAGTTGTCATATTGGTAAATGATGTTTTTAAAATTTGGATGTTTTCTGATCTTTTCCTCTGTCACACAGCTCCTTTGCAATTTTTCAAGACCTTTTTTTTTTAGTTCAATTAGGAATTTAAACAATTATTTTAAGGTACTATAAAAGAAGTTATCTTTCTACTTATGCTAAAATAATTGGTGGTTTCTAATTAGAAACTATTGAGTGAGTATTGAATGAAGTATTTCAGGTTATGATATCAGTTTTCCCCTTAAATACAGAACAGAAATATTTACTGAATATTTCTGCTTTTAACATTGTCATGGAAAATTCTGCTTTTCCACATCAGAACTCTAACAGACCAACACATTTTGAGTAAAAAATCAATTACTAATATACTGTTATTTCTGATTATAAGAGAAACCTTACTTACTTTCTACTGAATGGAACATGCATTAATATTCATGACTATCAATATAGCAAATATTTTTTCTATTTTATAATTATCTTACAGTTATGAAATTAATATAATTTTATTGTTAAGACTTCATTCCTGAAAATGTCATTTCCTTGGAAAACCTGAAATGTTTTTAAATTACTTCCACATAAATAAAAATTCATAAATATAAAAAAGTGACTTAAATTTTCAAATCTCTTAGTCGTGAAACAGGAATTATCACCCAAATTATTAAATTCAAGTAGAAATTTTATCAACCTCTTTTTCAAGAAAAGTGGGTGGTCCACAAGCTTTTGCTCATATTGTTGCTGCATCATTTGAAATTGCCTAAGGGAAGTTCTGAAGAGCATATGCATGGAAAGGAAGCTAAAAAGTATGATGGACTTAAAAAATATGTCAGCTAAACAAAATCAAAATTACCATTAATATTAAAAAAAAGTCCATACAGCCATTTCTGAAATACTAAAAATATCAAGATCGAGGAAAAGAGAATAAGTCATCATCTAGAGAGACTTCCATTTCTGCAGCGTAAGTTTAAATCTAATGCAGGTGGGAAGCAGTACAGAACTGACAAGACTGCCTGGAGAGAAATGGCTGCTGCTCACTGAGGCATCTTTCATTCTGGTAAGAGAGCTCCTAAGACCTTTGCTGTAACAATTGAAAAAAAAAAAAGGAAAACAACCAAAAAGGAATAAACAAACAAGCTTATCAATGATAAAGCCAAACCCCCCAGCAGAAAAGCTGTTCATAGGAAACCCCCAAAATCTCAAACCACACACCCCCCCTCCCCCCCTCCCCCCCCATGTCTCCTCAGTATCTTTTGGCTGAAAAATCAGTCATGGCCCTGTCTGCATTCCAGAGACTTTATCTAAAAGGAATTTATATAGGGAATAGTAGCGAGTTGCTATTTAGGGATTGTTTCACTTATGGAGAATTTTCCTGAATGTTTTGTATAAGAGAAATAGTTTCATTGTGGTTATCCATGTACCCACATGTGGCTTATGTACCCCCATTTGTTAAGCAAAATAAAAACCAACAAAAAGATCCACATAAAAACACCTCAAAATTCTACAATTTAGGCACAAATAGACAACGAGAATATTCTTCCCACCTTCTCTCCTCCTTTCTGAAGGGATAGTGAAATCAATGCCATACAGAGGTAGCTTGACGGACACAACTCATATCAAGAACACCATTACCAGTTCCAATATCTATCCAAAAGGTATCATTTGTCTTCAACTCAGAACCTCATAATAAGACTTTCCATAAAGCAAGTAAGAAAATTATAGACAGGTAATATTTCTTAAAGCATAAAAAAGAGGTTTTGTTAAAGCAATTTCAAGGAGTTCTAACAAATCAATTGCTGCCTGAAGCCCGAACTTGTAGGTATAAGCTGTAAACATACCTAGACCAACAAATGGAAGTTTTGATTTAAAGTTGTTCTTAAAAAAAAAAAGGGAAAAATTAAATATTCAATGATTAAATATTTTAAAACTTTAAAAATCAGTCATGCTACTGCTACATAACTCCATATTAACTGTATTTTGTACCATCCACCCTAACAAGAAACAAGTATCATAACATATGAAGCAGTTAAAGTACCCTTAACAGATTGTAATTTAATAGTACAGAATATTCCGTTTATTTCTAGCTATTTCCTTAACTAAGTAAATTGAACTCATAAAAGCAAAACAAGTTTTATGATAGCCCAAAGAAAACTACCTTTGTGAAAGTTTTTAAGCACCCAAATACCAGCAGTAGAAGATGGTGAGATAAAATGTTGGTGAAGATTCAGAAATAATAAGCTTTTAACAAAGCAATTTTTAAAAGTTATGGATCATGCAAATCCCTTTCAGACTGGAGTTGGCAAAAGTTTTCTAACCTGCATGGAGATGGGCAGGTTCCATCAGGTCACACGGGATGGAGAGGCTGCAGTACTGAGGTCCTGAGAAGAATAAGAGGAAAGATGACATCTAGAAAGCAGGGGCCACCTTCCAGGAACAGACAGGCCCTCAGACACCTACACGAGCTTTCCAGCCCACTCTTAAAGCAGGTGTCTCAGAGATGTGTCCCACCTTTAGTCAAATTACAGGTGACCATACAGTAATCCTTCAATCTCATGGACGTAAAACATGACCTGAAGTTAACGCTGAGGCAGAGAGGAAGGACCCAGCACTAAAAAAACACTAAGAATGTAGCACAGGGATATGGGGGAAAGTGTTAGATGCCATGAGTAGGCAACTGAGATTTGAAGGGCCTTTAGGGTCAGACAGCCCGACATGACACATGCACATGTGACAAACAATTGAGAGCTTACAATAGTAGAGTGTGTTGCTGAGCAGTTAAACAGTTTATGTGTTCACTGCTGGCCTTCAAGAGGTTTAAATAAAGAACAATTTAAAATAAAACACAATAATTAACAATGCATGATTTCTATGAAGAGACAAAGTGTTTTATTAGTTTCTAATTTGAGGTTTACAACTCCTTTATTAAAAAGTAGGAATGAATCTCTTTCAAAACAAAAAAAAATCCAAACTGACCCAAGCTGTTCCTGTTTCTGATGTGGGAACTGGACAAGATGATTTCAAGATGCCTTCCAACCTAAATTACTCTACAGCTCTAAAACACCCCACCAAACTTCAAGAACAATCAACCAAGGAGATCTCTCAAATAGAAACAAAGAGCAGCAAAACTGTTAGTGATAACCACTAAATCATAATATCCACTGATGAACATATGCAGTTCATAATCAAAGGGCCTGAATTCCTTTAACAGGTACTTCAGGCAGAGTCAAGAAAAGAAGAGATTTTTATACTGGGTGCTTTCTCCCAGAAAGGACCTACATAAAAGATCTCATACTGAGAAGTTTCAAAAGTTGATCAGACTCGAAAAGTGACTCCATTTGCTGATGACCTTTTAAATACCACCACACCTACTGAGGCTGGGGTGAGTTCCCCATATCTTAGTCCTTTATTGACGTTTCAAGGAGATTTTCTTTATAGAAATATTTCAAGTGCATCTCAGAAATAGTAATGTGATTATTAAGAGTTCTTCCAGAAAGTGTAGTTATTTTTTAGATTAACTTACTACCTAATTAGCTGGTTTAGTATTTCAGCTTATTCAGCAGCATGGACCATTTCATTAAAATGTCGGGTATGAAACGAAAATAAAATAAAGAAATTGCTTATTTATTTGAGCCTTCCAGGTTTTCATGGGTTTTTAATGTAAGAAAAAGAAATTCTAGAAATGTCACTGTTAATAATCCTTTTAGATCTCTATAATACCAAAAGCAAGAGGAAATGAAAATAGGTATTCTTAAGTAGTGTATATAATTGAAACTATACTTGTAAATGCATCTCTTCAGGACACATTCATAAATACTGCCAGCCACTGACAACAGTAATTCTAAACAATCTTTTAATAACAGCTTGTACACGCCTGTAAATGCCTTTTAAAATGAGCTCAAAAGAACTGGTTTCCCACCAAAAAATAAATCTTATCACATGGCACTTAGGACCTAATGCAATGGACAGAATGCAATAAAATTAGTATCTATTTGTGACAAACTCAGTATTTTGTGTGTATTTACTGATTACTATCTCTATGCTATAGTAATACATAAAACCTGTGAACTAAAAGACACAATATTTTTAGACCATTCTAAAATTCTCCAGTATAGAAAGAGCCTAAAAATGTCAGCACAACAGTTTCTTCAGCTTGGCAGGTAAAGCAAAGAGTTATAGTGAGGAAAAAAAGACAAAGGTTTTCTGCAGTATATTTACAGGTTCTTCTGGCTTAGTTAAGTGAAGAATCTCTATGGGACAGTGTAAGCTGTTTTGACTGAAGCAGACAGAAACACTTTATTTAGTTCTTGCCTTAAGAAACTCTTGTATTGATTTCCTCCCTTCCATGTTAATTTAGATGCATTTCCTTTTATTAAAAAATGGGGGAAATTTGGAAAAAAAAAATTTAAAACTGTTTTTCAAATTTTTGAAGTATATTTTTGTAAGAGAGACGTTGTAAAAGCATGTTTGTAGTATAGCACTCTGTTCTGCCATCCAACTTCAACACCTTCACTGGAAGCTCAGTGGAGAATTGGTAACCTCAGGACACCTAGAAGCCAAAGGTGCAGTACAATAGTTCCTGGATGTAACCACAGATCTGCTATTTAGACACACAGGACTAGTCTAGCAAGTTTGGGACATCTGCCATGTCTCTAAATTTTAATCTAGGGGGGAAAAAGCACCCAAAATACCAAAAGTTTGGGAAATATCTGTGTTTCCCAAGTGGAACATCCCAATCTGAAAGCATGACAAGCAAAAAGGCACTGACATTGCAATAGTTCTGCTTGAATAAGATCATTCCCTAGATTTCATCTGTATTCACTGTTTTAGTTCCCACTTCCCCTGTGCATACACACACATCCAAATCTTTTCCCATGGAGAACTTGTAATTTACTATTTTCTTATTATTTTCATTGTAACTGCTGTTATATTTAATTTAAAAATATTTCACCCACTCTGGAGTGCCTTCTCCTTTGTAGTGAAGAAAAGGAAGAAGCGCTTGCTGGCAAAATGGAAGACACCTACACACTGATATGCCAGCCCTGGAAGACAGAAAAAGCACCAAGTCCTACACAGTTCAACAGAAAGATTCATGATGAAAATCCACATGAAACCCAGCAAAGCCGTTCCCGTAAGGGCCTATGAAGAATTGATATTGACATCTGGAGCTAACATTGTTTTAGGTCTCAAGCAAGATTTGTTTGAGAGCCTCATAAATTATATTCAAGGAAAGAACTTTCAAGGGACTTGAATACCCCTGCTGGAAAAAGCTGTTGTGTTACTCTGAGATTTGATAACTGCTGCTATGACACGAAACTAAGACTGGATGGAAAGACTGCTGACTTAGGTGCTGATTACTCTGCTGTTAAAGCATCGTGCAAGCAGCAGTGTCCAGCTGGCACTAATAATACATCACAACACTCCATCTGCAGCTCCCCATGCACACTGTGGGGGGAATGGCCTGTGCAAAGTACAGGAGGTAATTAGGCAGGAGAGATGCCTAATTCAAACAAACAATACAAACCAAATAAATACAAACCAAAATACATACCAAACAAACAATACTTGCTTATTGTGAGACACCCTCAACCTCCCCAGTACTACCAAAGAATGATGAATGACCAGTGCACACATGGAAGTATTATCTTCCATTTATTATTATGTTTTTTGAACTTAAATATTACTATCTGAAATAAAACACTATTTGAAGATATTCCTGAAAACAGAATATAGGTTTTGTGTGCAGCCATGCTCTGGATTTCTTTTCCTGTCCTAGCCTGAGAAAGATTCTTTAAAAGCAAAAAATTCTCCATACTGATTTTTTGACATGCTCCATGCTTCTTAGAGCCACAGATTCAGAACAGCAATTTTCAAATGTTGCTTTGTTTCCCCCACATTTTTATATGTAAGAGCTGGAATTTGAGTGCTATTGTGGTCCTGATAAAAGTAATGGTTTGGTTACTCAGATTAATCACCATTTCCACACTAAACAAAGATCATCAGGAAGATACTTAAGAAAATATGATCACCACAAGTAGCTGTAGAGCAAGAAGTAATGACAAGCCAAAAAAGAGATGATTTTTCATGTATACATATGGAACACCAAATGAGGCTGAACAATTGGCTGAAATAATCTATGACATGCAGAAAATAAAGCAAACAAATTATTAACATCAACTTTTGCTATAAAGCTCTTTTTCTTTCCTTTCACCTTCCTTCCTCACATTTCTATCACTTTGTTGTCTGGGGCTCGGAAAGGAAATTTTTTTTAAATTTCCATAATGCAGCAGAACCATTACTCTCATAGCCATAGCCTCAGAAAAAAGAAAAAATGTTTACAGGGAGTAAAACTCAGTGTACAGTTAAAGTCAGAAAAACAACTTACATTTACCATTTCATATGTCCCCAGGACAATGAGGAGGTCAGGCTGTCCTGATTGCTGCCACTATAGAATGGACTGCAAGAAAGTGAGATGGGTTTTGCTCCCCTGTATCTTCCAATGTACCTTTGGTTTCCCTTTGGAGAACTAGGTCAGGTGATAAATTTCTGACTAGATGAAACACCTCAGTTTTCTTGTTCCAGGAGGGATTTGGCCAAAGCAATAACAGAACAACTCTCCATCATTGAGTGAGATCTGTCAGGAAGGTCACTGGGAGACCACCACCATGAGCACCACGGGCAGACCCCAACGCCCCTGTCCTGTCCTTTGGCTGAGCTGAGCATTCTGCTCCTTCCACGTTCTGGCATCAAGCACTGTGCTTTTGCCATCTCCATCTGGGCAGGTGGAGGAGTGAGCTGAAGGAGACTGTCATGGATCAGCCTGCAGCTTTCACCACTGCAGTGAAAAAAAGTGCTGCTGCTCCTTCTGTACAGTCCTACAGTCCATCCTGCCATGCCTGCCTGCATGGCTGCTCTGTCTCTGCTGAGGCAGCAGCACACTCCCGAGGGGAAAGGGGCTGCAAACCACAAACCTCACTGACAAGATCACAATGGCTGTGCCAGAACAGCACCAGCGAATCCTCAGTGCAAAACTCAAATCCTCTCAACAGACCAGCATGGAAGCAAAACAATTACAGCAATTACAACTACACCACCCTCTTCAAACACAACATGAGGTACCCAAGAAAGGATTGAGCTGGTTTTCCACAACCTCTGCTTGTGAGTACACACACTCTGCCAGACAGAAAGATTTCTCCCTGTAACTTGGCCTCTCATGACACCAGTCCTTAAACTGTCCTTGCAGCTTGGCAGAATGTGTCCTTTTTACCTCCCAAGTGGCTGCCTATACATACTGACTGTAATTGGAGGAGTAATGTGCATTAAGTTTGCCAGCTTCACTGGGATTTTTTTAAACAATGGGATTGAAAAGGTGAAAGCAGGACAATTTTATTCTGTCAGAGGCAAAAGTTTGTTTCTGATGACAAAATTGCAGAGGACAACAAAAGTACCAAAACCTATTTTATAAGATGACAGAACCTTTCCTAAGCTATAACTTGAAGCTCCTGAAATGCCTCTTTTACTGTAGGGGGGAAAAAAATGGGGCAGCTGCATTCCCAGCTGAGCCCTGTGGGCATTCCAGGGGCTGCTGCACCAAACCACTTACCTCCTGCCTAAGCAGAGCCTCTCAGCTCCCATATCCACATTTATTGGCAGCTTCCTGACTTTCTGTTGCTCTCATCTGCTTCTTAACAAGCAGCAAAGTCACTCCTGGCTTCTTGTTCCTTAACAAGTAGAGATACCACTTCCCAAGTTTTATCCCCAGACTCTAGAACATGAAAGTGCAGGAGTGAGGTCCCTCTTGGCCCTCCAGGCCCACTGATCACAGAGTGCCATCATGCTCTCTAATACATTTCTCCAAGACTAGGTATCTTTTGAGTCTTTTTCAGTCCCCTCAGGACCATCTCACTTTTTGATAAATAACAAACCATCTGGAATATTTCTTGCATGCTTACCTTATAAAAATTTCCATTTCCATTGTCTGATTTCAGACCTTCACTGGGATCAACCACATTGCAGAAAAAAAGCAGAGACAAGTCTGGCCTGTAAGAGAAGCCTTCCAGGTGTCCCTTTGACTCCCAATTCAGAGCAATTTGTACTCGTAGTAGAGACTAACTTCCTCAGCACACCTACCCTCACACACAGTGGAGTCAACTAGAGTTTCTCAGCTGAAAATTATTATAAAATAAAACAAAGAGGGAAAAACCTTCTGAAGCTTCAAAGTGGATGTCATTCACCAGATGATTTGAATACTTTTTAAATACACGTGTTTCTACAGCAGCATTGCAGAATGTCAAAGTTTCTCCAGAATAAATGTATGAGACTGTTAGGGCCAACCTCTTGGCAAAAAGTTGTAGAATCAGTAAAAGGACTTTGTTTCTATTTCAGTGCAGACTAAATTCTTTCATTACTTCAGTTCCCAAAGCAATTTTTATAAAGAAAACCTCCCAGAAGGCTCCAACTGGCAAGTTTCCTTACAAATAGCAAAGTTGCCCTCTGAGGTCATTTGCACAGACAACCAAGTCCTGTCACTGGAGTGGCATCAACCTCCCTGATCATTGCGGACTCAACTGATCAAAACATTTGAATGTCAAACCTAAAGCACATGAAAACACCACTAAAGTAAAAAGATTGCTTGTACGCTAAAAAAATACACATTTTCTAAAATATTTGACTAGGTCATTTATCATGGTCTCAGCAGTATCTATGATTAATTAGCTTATTCCTCTTGGAAAATACAGGGACTTTACAGCAGACTGAATTGAAGGTCTAGACATTAAAAATATGCCTATGTTAATTCAGTTACAAAAGTAAAAACAACTACTGAAATAACTTAAAGTAATGTAAATGTGAATAATCACATATTAGTATTTTCAGACTGGTTTACTAACACATTTACACTGATTAACTATTTACTTTTCCCAGAAGTGCTCTGCATAAAGATATATTGATATAGAAAATTAGCCCAGCTTATTAAATTAACATATTTGTTACCATAATAGAAAATTCTAGATTTATTAAGCTGGATGTTTTTTACTTTGTATAAGCAAGGAACAAATTGAAAGAAATGTATGAATTTAACACAAAAATCAGTGTCTTATATGCAATGAAACAAATATTTTTGAAAAGCAAACTATTACATATGGAGCTGGAGAGGCTTTTTCATTTTTTAAGGCAGCCATGCACAGGATCTGCAGAGCCAGATATTTATTTGTCATATAAATGTTGAAACAAGAATAATCATATTTTTAAATGAAATACCAAAATATCAAAACTGCAACTAATCATGTATGCAAACAAATTCTAGACACTGACATGCTTGAAGTGTTATACTTTGTTAAGTTGCTTCAAAATGAAATCTAAATCAATGTAAAACAATATTAAGAACAAAATACTTCTACTAATTCCTTCAAGTCTATTTCAAGTCTGCTCAGTTGCCAAAGAAAATTTTAAACAGCATGCCTGAAAGAAAAAATGAGGCATTTTTCTCTTAGCCAAACTCACCTCTGTATATGCTATATTTTGAAGAATCATGAAACATGATTCTATAGCCTTCCACTAAAAATGGATTCTATCAATAAAAGTCAAAACGTGTCTGATTACACTTGAGATAGAGGTCACAGGGGCAGGTCATTCTACAGAGCCTCAACAGACCCTGTCAGCTTCAGAACAGTTACCTGATAAAATCTTGGAATACTTTCCACAGCTAAAGAAGGAAGATGAGACTTTGAAAGTCCACAAGACATAGTGAATGTAGATGCAGTTCTGATCATAAATATTATCACCCTACCAGGAAATAATATACTAAAAACCATTATATTAAATTAAAATAGTAAGACATAATATTAAAAATATAGTATAAATAGCTAAGATATAAATTCAATAAACTTTGCTAAAGGAATAATAGTAGATAATAAAAATTCCTTATTTAAAGGAAAATATATTCTCAGTCACATTTATGTGTATGAAAATTTAGACTGAATTTTTTTCATAGTTGATTTTACAATGGTATTCATTTAAGTTGCTCAAAATAAGAATGAACAGTGTTTTCATGATGCAAGAACATTATCACTTGCATGTGAGTATGAGGACAATATAATGACTGGATCTGAAAATATGCATTGAAACTACCTCAGTCCTGGATCAGTTCTCCTATATACATAAGCCCATTAAACAACAATTTCCCATTCTTCTTCTGAACACCATACATTATGTTATTCTGAAGTGTCTCGGAAGCTGTTTTACTGAAGCTTACATCAGTCAATCCCCAGATTTTTGTGTAAAACCGTTTTTATTCAGTCATTGCAGGTTCTTCTGGTTCAGTCTTCAAATATTCACTGCCTGATTCACATACCTGAGCTCAGAAAAACCTCAACTGAAAATTTTCAACAATATTTCAATAAAAGCTTTTAATAAAAGCTTTAATAAAAGCTTTTAAAAAAATAACACAGGGCAAAATTCTGGGTTGCTAAGTTATACAAGATAGTGTTTCTGGACTAAGATCCCACAGTGTGCATGAATAACTTCACTGAGATCATGAGATTGCTGGATGTCTGGATGTTTACAAATGCAGAAGCATTATTTCTGTAAATGCCCAATTTTAGACACTGCTTTATTCACAAATTTTTCTAAATATTCTTTGAAGAAATTGGTCTTTAAGCTTAATGCATGTCCAAGGAGTTAAGTCTTGAATTCCTTTGCCATCACTTCCATTTGTATGTTCTAGCCTTACATAAAAACCTTGTTTCAGCAAAATGGATTCCTATTTTGTTGAAATAAGTATTTCTTTAAAAGCAAATATCTTATTTTGCAGCTTCTCCCTTCCTATCTTATAAAATGTAAACTGTGGAGTAGAAGAGGATGAGAAAGAAATTTTTAAAAATGCAGATTTTTGTTGCAATCAGAACTCAGTACAAAGTATTACCAGATATACAATCTCTTCATCAAAAGCCTGGTTTCCACGGTGACCAGCACATCATCTGCTGGTTTGTTTTAGTTTTTTTAAAAAACTTGCTTTTTAATGTCACCCATCCCCAAAATTAGGATAGAAAATAAGCTTAGAGAAATGTGATTTTTTTTCCCTACAGTATCTAAACCAAATTGAGGACTTAGATGCCCACACAGTACCAGCATAATGCATCATTCTTCTCATCTAAAGCTCACTCATCCAACAGTTACTAGTAGCTACTCCACTTTGACAAAAATGTTCATCAAGGAATTTTTTTAAGTCATATGGATAACAGTGACAAGCAGGTGAACTACTGCTCATGCTTAATGTGCTTTGCCTTTAAACTGTATAGGAAGATAACCTAAAATCTGGTGTGCTGGAAGTCTTCTAGTCTACTGTCTGAAGAATTGCGTTCCCAGTGATAGTCAGAGGTCATACTTTCTGCCACCTTTATCACTAAAACAGATCACTTCTTCCCTTACCCCATCAACTGAACTACTGCATCCCCTTAGCCATGACAGAAGCCCCACTCTAACCAGATATAATTTAAAACCAAGTTGAGCTCATTATTTTCTGTGTATGCCAAAATAGCTGATTTTTACTTTCACTATTTCCACTTGCTATACAGTCAGTTCTCCACCTGCTTCTCATGGTATTCAATATAAAGAAAGATTAAAAAGCCTTGTGCCTCATCTCTGTGCCTGGGAGGAAACACCTGTCACTAGACCAGTCAGATGCCTTTCTTGTCCCCGCAGTCCCTTTCCTGTCCCTAATCACTATGGGTTTACATAGTGATCAACATTTATATAGTATAGACACAGTCTATTTCTCACTGCAAATTTCATCCTCTGTTCAGCTGCCCAGCACATTTAATATTTGATTCAATCCCACATCCTATTTTTAACAATGACTCATTTAATTTCATCCTCACCCTCTTGTGGTCTCAGATCAAGACTATTATATAACTCAAACTCGTAAAATATACAGCTACAATTTTTTACTGTTAGAGCTTTGTTGCTTAGAATTTCTGCCAAAGATGCCTTTTCAATGCAACACTGGATATTTACCAATACAGATTCTCAACAATCAGCTGTACTTATAACAAGAGATAATACTTTGTTTAACCTAACTTGAAGATCACCTAGAGACATCTGGTTTTTGCTTTGATTTGATAACCTATCCTTGTGACCATGCAGAATAGTTGGATAAAGGCTCCACCTTTCTGTTTCTTTCTCCCTTGCCTACTAAATACAGAATGGCATGCTGTAATATCTCCCTAAGGAAAAAAAAAAATAAAAGCCTGTCTTCAGCAAGTCTGAGGTACAGCATGTTCTTATCTTTATGCATAGACCTGCATGAACACTCTCCCTTCTCCCACAAAATTAATCTCCAATAATTTATTTTCACTCTTCAATATTTTCATCTTAAAAGCTGAAGTTCTTCAAGAATATGAACGTCAGTATTTTTGGCAAGGGAGAAAGAGACACCCAGGGGAAGCACTTAGAAGAATAAGAAAGAAGATCAGTATTTCTGCATGAGGTGTGTTATGGGTTTTAGTCCTGATGTGGAAAAGATTACTGGGGTTTGAGAACTTGTTATTTGAAAAGCAGCAATTACTTTGTAACCCCAGAGTGATATCTGACACCATTTTTTGTTTTCCTATGCAGACAACAGATAGTCAAGTACCCATTTCAGGAGATTACTGCAACTTTATTTCCAGGGTAGAAGGGGAAAATGAGTTACAAAACAGTGGGCAAAAGGAAGCACAGACAGAGAAGAAATGAATAGCTGGAAGCTCCTTTTTCCTGGAAATGCTATAAATGAGGAAGGCAAAATAGATAGAAAATGGGAAACAAATTCACAGTGTGTACACAGAACAAATAGATGGGCAGGAAAGAGAAGGAAAATAGGAAGAGATTTTTCAGAGGTATACAATTAGGAGAATGACTGGACAAAGAAATGCAAAAATGAATATTAAAAATGGGCAAAAAGAAGGAAATACAGTAATTGAAAGGATAGACAGGATTGCATTTTTCAAATTGGAAACTCCAGGTCTTTTTCTCAAACTTGATTACTCTTCTTTCACTGAGAGAAGTGATGGGATACTAAGCTTGGTTACCTTAAACCAAACTTTACAGACAGAGGAGAAAATTAAATAAGGGCTTTACTGGAGATATTGTGCATAGTTCATTCTATTTCAGTTTTACAGCTCTTGCTCTCTGACTCAGTCTGGTACTGCAGTGCTGCACATGAACTCTTCCCACTTGACATCTGAAATGCAACACATCCTTTCCCTTTTAAAGGATCAAGGCTTCATTATCCACAGAAAAATGAAACAGTTCATTAAAAAATCATTGGGAAAAAAAAACACATTAGGTATTTGGGGTTTTTTTGGTTCATGCTCTTTCACGTGACTATCAAAAGTGGATTTTTTATAAAGTTGGGGTTTTTTAATAGTTTTACTGCTCAAGGATAGTTACTTACATACAGAACACTTCAAGTGTTATATTCTCTAATGAGAAATAAAATAAAAAGCATTCTATTGTTAGACCCTTAATTTCTCTGGAAGTAAAGACAGAAAAGTCCTATTTTGATTCTGTAAAGTTAACAAGCAGATACTAAATAATAATTATTTGCTTATCTTTTACTAGTGTTTTACGAGTTATTGTTCACAGAGAATATTGTTCACTGGTCACAGGGAAAGGCATATCATAGACAGGAAAATTAAACAGATTGCTATTTCACACAGCATCAGTAAGCCCTTCTTTGACTTAAAGAACTAATTAAACATTTCCTTCTTGCACTAAGCCTTGAAGATCCTCTAGCACTAGAAGGCTGCAATTGGAAGAGTGGTATAAAGACACATGCTTAGGTGAAAAACCAGTTCTTCAGTTACTGATTCAAACTCCATCCTAACCCTTTTCTTCATTAATTGACTAGCTTACAAAACCAAAATATTTCCTGTAGGAGAAGGGAATACAGGGACCTTGCCTCTGATAAGTGACAGCTGTGTTAATTATCCAATACAGCCTTGCCCCTGACAAGTCATAACTATATCCAAAAAACATAAGTGTGATACAAGGGAGTGGGTTAGCTGCCAAGAGAGGCTCATCATGGAGGAGGAACCTTGAGGCTCATGAGCAAGAGAATGGTGAAGAAGAAGGGCCCTGAGGAGAGAGAATCACTTCTGTGAGGTCAGTGTGGGTCTGCAGTTAGAGCCTGTTGTTGGAACCTGCAGTCATAGTCTAGCTAGGTAAAAGGCTGAGTTCAGAGTCTGCAAACTGATACATGCAGTCACAGTTCAGCAGGAAATGACCAGCAGTCAGAGGCTGCGAGGGAAATCTGCAGATGGAGTTTGCTGCAGCAAGAGTCAGTGAATAGTTGGAGTCAGGATGGCTGAGCTGTAAAGAGGAATAAACCAGGACCCTTTTCATGCTGTGATAAACAAGAAGTGTATCTCTACCCTCTGACAAGAGGGCGGCTGCAACAATTGCCCAGAGAAAAAGAGTCTCCATGAAAAATAATATTCAAATAATTCTTTTTGCCCCAATTGTTCTCAATAGACAGTACAGAAATATAGTCAAGAAAAAGATAAGGCTATAAAAAGAATTAAATCTTATAAATTTAGGCCTGCCGTAGCTAAGTGATGATGTGAGAAGGAGATTGTGTATTACAGTCCCTCCTGAGTTTAAGTTCACACAAAGCACCAGCAGTAAGCAAAGAGGGATAACATTAGATTCCTGTTTAAACTTATGCAATGTGTCAATGATGTGTCAACCTCAGATTAGCAAAAAGGCAAATATCCACATTGTAGATAAACAGGAAAGCCAGGCCTTGCAGTTAGCTTCAGAATTAACACACAGAGAACACAGGAGAGTAAATGCACTTCCAGCTCTAAAGATGTCCTCTGAAGACAAGTTTGAAGCACACAGGTACACCAGTACAGGAAGCACGTGCTAGCATTGCCAGTCTTTGTGGCATTGTTTAAAATTAGGTTTATTAAGTTTGTTATATTGTCCCTTTGTTCCCTCCCCACGTGTACACCTGCAGCAAATTATGTAACTGTCTGTTAGCTGTCAGTCACGAAGCCCGCGTGTTCTTGTATCTCTCCCCCCTCCCCTGGTTGGTAAAGTTAAATATCGCGCCTCTATCGTAACAGTCCCTAGAATCCCCTTTATTGGTTGTTGTGCCGTTACCCCTCCCTCTCACCCATCTGGATAAAATCCTGCGCCCCTCGGGGCAGTTACTGGAGCAGACAAGGCGCAGTCACACCGCGCCTGCAAGCACAATAAACCCTCCTCGCTGCCACCGTCCTGCCTCTGCTCGTCACTTTAACATCGCTGCTGAAGGATCTCTCCAAACAAAGAACTCACAGGAACCAGTATCGGCGCACGGCGCACTGGTCCGTGTCGGTACTCTCGGTGCTCCAGGCTAGCCATGCGTGGAGACGCTGAGATCTCGAAACACACCACTGTGACAAGTCTTAAATGCCTTGAACCAACACCATAATCAGTACTAGCTGGTATTTCCAAATATATTCTTACAGGAACTAACAGCTCATTGTATTTAGTCAGATTCTAGATTCTTATTCAAGTGGTAAGAATAATTAAAGGAGCAGATAAATTGATCCTCCACGGCACAACTCTCAAGTACATTAAGCATCCACTTCACTACTTTGCTGGATCAGAGTCAGGAAGTTCAGCAGCTTCTAGACTTGATCTTATAATCAGGTCACAACTGTACAGAAGTTTATAAAAGTTTCACAGTTTTTATTTCCTTCATTTTAAATGTATCCAAACACAAGTCTTGTTGGTTGTCTGTGCTGCCAGCAAGCAAGAAGCTGCTGCAGATACTTTCCTGCCTTTTCCAGTACCGATTTACACTCTGCACCAGTTGCTGTTTTCCATGTCTGCAGAGCAAAAGCAAGACTGGTTACTGTCTACTAGGCTTGATTTCCATGTAAGAGCTGTGTAGAACACAAAGCTTTGCTTTTCAAAGTGAACGGTGAGGTCTGCTTTTCGTTGCTGTGTCTTGCTTTCTGGGGTTGCTCCAAACACAAATCTTGTTGGTTGTCTGTGCTGCCAGCAAGCAAGAAGCTGCTGCACATACTTTCCTGCCTTTTCCATTACTGGGTTACATTATCCAGTAGTTGTGCTTTTCCATATCTGCAGAGCAAGAGTAACACTCCTCCTGCCTAATTTGCTTGATTTCCATGTAAGAGCTGTGTAGAACACAAAGCTTTGCTTTTCAAAGTGAACGGTGAGGTCTGCTTTTCGTTGCTGTGTCTTGCTTTCTGGGGCTGCTCCAAACACAAATCTTGTTGGTTGTCTGTGTAGACAGCAAGCAGACAAGTGAGGGCTGCAGTACTGCATTATGTCCACGAGGCGGCAGCACTGGGGTCCAAGCTCACTTTTAGGAGGGGAACGGGGGAGAGACTGCAGTACCGCACTCTGTCCACAAGGTGACAGCACTGGGACAGGAACGAGGGAGAGCTGCAGTACCACACTGTGTCCACAAGGCGGCAGCACTGGGGGCCCAGCTCACTGGGCTCCTTTTAGGAGGGGGACGTGGGGAGCTTCAGTACCGCGCTGTATCCACAAGGCGGCAGCACTGAAGACATTTTCCTGCCTTTTCCATTACTGGCTTATATTTTCAGTATTTCGTATTTTTCATATCTGCAGACAAGAGCAACGCTCTTAATGCCTAAAAGGCTTGAATTCCATGTGAGAACTATGAAGAATACAAAGCTGTACTTTTCAAAGTGAACAGTGAATTCTGCTTTTTGTTTCTATGTCTTGCTTTCTGGGGCTGATCCAAACACAAATCTTGTTGGTTATTTGTGTTGCCAGCAAGCAGAGAAGCTGGTGCAGACACTTTCCTGCCTTTTCAAGTACATGTTTACACTCTGCACCAGTTGATGTTTTCCGTGTCTGCAGAGCAAGAGCAAAGCTGGTTACTGCCTACTAGGCTTGATTTCCATGTAAGAGCTGTGTAGAACACAAAGCTTTGCTTTTCAAAGTGAATGGTGAGGTCTGCTTTTGGTTTCTATGTCTTGCTTTCTGGGGTTGCTCCAAACACAAATCCTGTTGGTTGTCTGTGTTACCAGCAAGCAAGAAGCTGCTGCAGATACTTTCCTGGCTTTTCCAGTTCCGGTTTACACTCTGCACCAGTTGGTGTTTTCCATGTCTGTAGATCAAGAGCAAAGTGGGAAAAGAGGAGTTCTGGGGGAGGAGAAATGTTCTGAAGGTTTTATTCTGATTCTTTCTCTTTTTTCCTGTTCTTTTAGTTCTGTTAATAAGATGTTCTTTATACCCATTAACATTGAACCTGCTTTGCTCTTCTCCTAATTCTGTCTCTTGTCAGAAAAGGAGTAAATAATTCTAGTGAGTGCATTGGCATTTAGCCACCATTAGATGCACTACATTAAATGATGTGTTGGCTGGGAAATGTCAAATATCTGAACCAAAACCACTACACTAAATTGGTGTTTTCGCCCAGTTTCAAACTGAAACACTGAGTTTTTCCAGGGAGCATCCAGAAGGGTAAATTTCTTTATACTCAAGAAGAGGAAAGTAAATCTTTGGTTGTGATTGGGCATGTTCATAGAAATCAACAGAGCAAGGTGGAAGAAAGTTGCTTGAATACTAAGGGGAGAAAATAGGACAGCATAGTGGGGAATACAGATGGTAGGAAGAAAAGTAAAACTGTGATACACAGTTGCAATGGATATGTAAAACAGGAATTGGAAACCTGTGAGGTGAGAATGAAAGAACTGTAAGAAATATCACATTGGGGAGAAATGGTTGTGGACAATTGAAAAAGCGAGAACAGGGTATTTATGGTAAAAAATATCTGAGCCTGCACCATCACAGGACTGCACGGTGTTTCAGTTTGTGTGGGGAAATGCTGAGGTAACTCAGAGGGGACAGCAAGAACTTCAGAGGGGAGGAATGCTGGAATTCCCTGGCATCACCTGGACGACATGCAATGAGCATTTTGGGGGTAAATTTGAGGA